>CM031234.1:835871126-836219035 GCA_018340775.1 Taxus wallichiana var. yunnanensis
ATGCAAATTCCCTGAAAAATAACAGAGGATTTTCTATATGGATTGATGCTTGTGTTTACTTCTAAAATCCACGAGAATCTTTCTTCCGATTTATTTCCTTACAAAGCTACATAGATAGGAAAGAGAAGCAATCTTTCCCAAGAAAGCTTTGGGTTTGAACAAATAATCTACTACAACTTTGAATGATTTTAACTATGAAAATGATCCTCTACTTTATTTGATAATGTCCATATAATTCATAAATAACAAATTTGAAGAAATGAAGGAAAAAAATAACTCCAACACGGAATACGAGTAGTGGAAATCCGGTTGTGTGGTACTTGGTCCCCTCAATTCATCTTTTCATTCTCTCATGTCCATGTGAGTCTAGAGGTTAGGAATGTAATTACAACAATAGAGGGAAAGTGTTGGAGCAATGGTAGCTTGAATTGGCAATTTGGGAACAATGCAAGTGGAAGAAAGATAACAGAATGGAACTAAGATTGGATATGTAGTTTCCAACGTAAGAAAAAGGTAGCTTAAAAATTACAAGAATACTCAAAATGATCTCCAGCCATTTTCTTGAAAACAAGTGATCAATTTATAGAAGGTTGGTTTGGAAATGGTTGAATCCATTTGGTAGCCAAAGGGTTCCAAATCAACAGTGAAAAGGGAGTTTGAACTATCAATCACAATCAATCACTAATTAGAAGTGAAGAAAATATTGCCATAAGGAAGTTAGGCTCAAAATCAGCCAAAACGGGTAAGAAATGTGCATGTAAAGTGAAGTTAAGTGAAACAACATATGTCTAAATTCATGTTGGAACATTATGGAAAATGTGCACATGACCGCCACCTTATGTAGAGTGGTGATTATAAGACCTCGGCCATGCTCGGGGTGGTGGTTACAAAACCGCTTCCTTACCTGGGAAGCGGTTATAAAACCGTTGCCCATGCAGCGGTATTTTGACACTAACTAGCCTAAAATGAAGTGAGAAGCTAAGAAAAAGCACAAAAATGCTAAGGAAATCTAGGCTACAAATATAAGCTGTAAGTAGTTTTAGGAGCTCGAACACCTTCTAAAAAGATATGAATCATCATTGGGGACCTTTTGTAACCATTTTTTGACAATGTAGCACATGCAAATTTGGGTGCATACATATTGCCCCCTCGAGAGAAGTGTTTTAGCCATGAAGAGGCATAAAACATAGAGTCCAGTATGGCATTCCCAAAATGGGGAGTTAGAAGCTATACCTGACATGCCAACGTGTCGAACCATCGATGTCCAAGCTCCCATTACTGCAGATGAAATGGAAACTCAAGTGTAGATAGAGAAAATATCGAAAAATAAACACTAAATTAAAATGACAAGAGGACTTACCATTTGAGCAGGGATAAGAATATGCCTTTGCCAACATATATGTGTCAAAACAAGTCATTTTCTTATTCATTTGCACATATCCTATTGGTGGTTTTTGAGCTCTAGGCCCATGGTGACCATTTTGAATGAGAGTATAGTTAAAATGACTAGTGCGACGAGGTGATCATGGTCCTGAGACTGAGAAACCCAGCGACACAAAAAAGGTTAGTTTTTCTCAGTTATTTGTTTTGAAACCTAAAATGTAAAATATTTAAAATATAAGCCTAATGGGGGATATTTTTGAAATTTCTTGTTTTAAAATGATCCCTAGGGGGGATGGCCATAGGTTAGCTTTTTATTATGTCAAAAAAAATCAATTTTGCATTTTTTGAGTTTTTAGGGCTAAAGGGATGACCAATCGATTTTAGACAAGACTGCCCCTGTGTGTAGGTGATAGTTACTGAGATTGCCACCCTACCAGGTGGCGGTTTTAAGTTTCCACCTAGCAAGGTGGTGGTTACAAAATCGCTGCTTTGCATAGGGTGGTGATTTTTTCATTTTTGGGACAGAAAGCATATTTGACATGCTTACATCAATTTTTTTGGATTTAATGTTGTTTTGTAATGTTTTTGATGAGCTTTCCTATGTTACTAACTCACTCTTTTTTGTTTTATGAATGCATAATGAGTAAATCCATTGGAGCTGAGAGAGTGTGTGTGATTGGCTGCCAGCTATCCTTGATTAGTTGACACAGTGAGACAGACCTATTGCACCTAGGCATTTGGGATATAGAGGATCACATGGGTGCCACACATTACACATGCTAGTCATATATTGTGCGATCTCTTGTTATTTGGGATGTGGATAGGAATACTTTTTGGTTTCCGGGAGCTAGAGGAGAGTGTACCATCACTCTCGAGGATGTGTACAGGATATTTAGTGTTCCCAGTGTTCCCATACTTGGCGAGACACTTGACTCTTGAGACTTTAGGATCTATAGATAGGGTCATGCACTGGGCCACTTACATGGGAGATGATGGGGTGTCACTAGGTGCCAAATAGGGTATGAGGTTCCTTTACGTACTAACCAATCCTATCCTTGCACTTTGCGAAGGCCATCATGGGTATCTTGGCTTCATGGTTGATAGGGGATAAGTTATACTATTGGGCCCCGATTGTGATGTAGATTGTGCAACATCGGTGAAATTTCACCTAGGAGTAGACATCTTGGGTACCACATACCATGATTTATACTGGGTGGTGAGGCTATAGGGATAGTCACTTAGCCATTCCACACTCATCGGGGAGTTGGATATATGAGAGGATCACTTATCGAGAGGAAAGTAGGGGTACATGACCCGGGGGTCATCATGGCTGCGAGATGGACTAGGATGTTAGTGCTTAGGCCACCACATCAGCCAGTGGATTCTCTGAATACCGCTTATTTTATTGCTACACCATACCAAGACATGGTAGGAGTGTGGGGACTAGATGGGAACACGGGGATGGCTTGTTCTACTACCACCAATTAATAGATAGATCAAGGAAGGTAGAGACTCATCCATTTGACATAGTGCCCAAGAAGTTTGGACTTCCATACATCAATATTCTTCCTCGATGCTAGTTTTTATTAGGAGTATTAGGGAGTCTCTAGGCTGTCCTATAGCTAATCATGGTTAGACATTTGTGACTCTAGGATTTCCTAGTGCGGTGAGATAGGTTGTCCATTCTCATCGAGCACCTAGGCCTACACCACTACTCTTGATCAAGGTTGCACCTGCTCACAGGTGGGGAAGAGGAGAAGGATATTCCCATTGATTTATATTCTAAGAATGAGGTGGAGATGAAGGAGGAGACTAATGAGGAGGAAAGAGATGAGACCCCGTAGAGGAGGTGGTGATAATAAGGAGAATAGTGATACAGAGTGCCATGATACTTAGGAGAGATCTATGGTTGAGAGAGAGGAGGTGGATGGATAGATGGAGACATTTTTTTGGAGGATCCTCTTCCTCATGAGGGGTAGATATGAGGAGTCTATCATGGGGTAGCACATTTCCCTGGAGGGGACGAGGCATAATAGGTGTTGGGCCCCTAGAATATTGACCACGTATAAATGCAAATGGGTGCACGGATCCTAGTTATTGGATGGCATGCAAGGCACAAGTGCGCAAGAGAAAGGATTAAGGAAGTAAACAGTGCACACGATGTGTGAAAGGAGGTTTGGGACTTAGCCAATTTGAGCACCCAAGGAAAAACACGTGAAAAGCATGATTGGTTGCGTGTGGATAAGATGCCAGCCTAACAACAGGTTGGCCCAGGAAAGAGCATGCCCGGATGGAATCTTCTAGAAGATCATCATGAGATGGAATGGAGAGCTCATGCTTGAAGGAACATGCTCTCATGGAGGACCACATTCGACACTTGGTGATGGATCGAGGACGCGACAAGGCAAGTTGGCAGCCCGAGAAAGTGATAAATATAAGTGCCTGCCACGGGAAAAGATATAGATATACATAGATAGAGATAGAGATAGAGCTATACACACAGAGAGAGAGATATGTCATGGGGATATACACAGGGAATATCGATTTAGAGAGTGAGAGAAGCTCTGTAGAATTGCTACGAGTGGATATTCTAGTTCAAGAAAGGATGTACTAAGCATGGGGTTGTTATTTTTCTTTTCTATTAGCTTAGCTACATACATCCAGTGATGTGCATGACTACGGTCTGCACTCTATGACACTCTGTAATGAATCAATGAATATATTGAGGTTACCTATTGTAAATAGATATGAATATCAATGGGTTTAATGTATATTTCATTCATATGAGTTCTCTTTCCTTTCATGATATGAATGAATGGTTGTATCTTTCTTTCTGTTATAGTATATGTTCTGGAATCTGTTAAAGCACTCGATGCTGAAGTGACTGTAAGGATCTGGAGGCCATTCTGAGCCCTATGGTTCTTGTAGGTCTCAACTTATTTCCTAAATAATCTTACACTAATCATAGATAATGCTTCCCACTAAACTCACATAAAAGAGAGACTTGGCAACCGCGTGTGCCTCGGGTGAGCGCTCAACCTGTGGGGTGATAAGTCGGTGCACATGGTGTTCATCCTTTTCCGATAGGAGTAAAAATGACTACAATAGGTACCTTCAATAGAAGCACTAGCTGATCCTACATGGATTCCTAGAGATCCGAGTATGTGAACACTCTTTTCTCGACTTTGTTACCTAGAAATTTTAGTCACTACACTTTGTATTCCTTTTTTTTGGTTTTTATGGTTCTCTAATTTGCTATTGTTTTCTTTGTTTTGTAGCCACTACTCACAGATAGAGAGATCTTATTCATTGATTCTTCGTGGATACCTTGTTGATCCCCATGGGGAATACCGAGTAGAGATTTTGGAGGATGTGGGATGTTGGACCCCATGATATTAACCAAGTATGAAGGCACATGGGCGTGCGGGGGTCCCGATTACGAAAAGGCATACAAGGAAAAAGTGTGCGATAGAAAGAGTTATGGAAGCACATAGCTCGCATGACATGTGAAAGGAGGCTTGGGACATAGTTGATTTGGGCACCCAAGGCGAGAACACATGAAAAGTGTGATTGGTTGCACATAGATAAGATGTTATCCCAGTGATGATAGGTGGCCTAGGAAAGAGCATGCCTCGGATGGAATCTTATAGAATATCATCACAAGATGGAGTGGAAATCTCAGGGTTGGAGGAGCATGCTTGCATAAAGGACCACATTTGACACTTGGCGCCAGATCTGAGGGTGTTGGAAGGTGAGTTGGTAACACAGGAGAATTATAAATACAAGTGCCTATGGAGTAAAAAGGGGAGAAGATATCTAGAAGTACGAGGTATAGCAGGTTAGAGAGTGAGTGGAGCTCTACAGAATTACTGCGAGGGGATATTTGTATTCAGGAAAGAATGCACTAAGCATGGGGTTATAAATTTTCTTTTTCTGTTAGCTTAGATACATACATCCAGTGATATGCATGACTGCAGTTTTCTCTCTATGACTCTCTGTAATGAATCAATGAATATAATGAGGTTACCTATTATATACAGACATGGATATCAATGGTTTTAATGCACATTTCTCTCATATGAGTTCTCTTTCCTTTCATGCTATGTATGAATGCTTGTATAATTCTTTCTGTCATAATGCATGTTCTAGATTCTATTAAAGTACTTGGTCTGAAGTGACTGCAAGGATCTAGAGGCCATTTTGAGCCCTATGGTTCTTGTTTGTCTTAACTTCCCTCCTGAAAACTCTTACACTACTCATAGATGATGCTTCCCGCTAAACTCACATAAAAGAGAGACTCGGTACCTACGCGTGCCTCGGGTGAGTGCTCAAATTCTGCTTGGTGATAGGCCGGTGCACATGGGGTTCCTTCCTTTTATAATGGGGGTAAAACTGACTACATCTTAGTTCCATTGCTGGGACCTCTTTTTGAAATTGTAGTGGGATATAACATACATCATGACCTATGTAATGAGAAATGATAGAGTGGTTGACATTAGAAAATGTTGAATCATGGTTCAAAAGCACAGAGGATGGATTTTCTCAGAGATACACCACTGGACTTGAGTTTAATACATGTGATGGGTAAAAGAGAACCTCTACCATGATCTGTACGAGACATTCTTCTACTGCTTCCCAGTAGAACTATATGAATGGCTTTCATCCTATACGTCTAGATTGAGTTAGTGTTATGGATCACATGTATGGACCGAAGAAGACTACCAAAGGTTACAGGATGCAGATATGATGTGGACCCATGCTGTAGATCATTGGTGGAGAGTATTGACTAGTTACACTCTAGAATACGCCATTTCCATGTATTCTTGTCCAGAGGTTGCTAAGTTTGAATTTATGTGAGAACCTAGAGGAACGTTTCTACGTGCTATTCCTCTAGCTATGAAGATATTGATGGTTACCATGAGTTTAGAGGCTTTCCCAATGGCCAGCTAAACCATTCTGAGTGCTAGGTAAGGGAGCTTGGGTGGAGGAAGATGGTAGATATCATGACAGAAAAGGAGAGGGAAGAAAGATGGCTCAAGTATAGTGAAGCGCATGAAAGGGAGATTGCTAGATGATGCGAGGCTGCTAGTGTGATGGATCTATTGAGACATATGTTGTGGGAATGAGTTTAGGTTCATGCAGAGGATGTGGAACACGAGAATTCATGTGCTACTCCATCTTGGCAAGTGCACGAGGGAGACCCCTTTGGCTTCTGGTGAGATTTCGTCACACGGAGAAAGGAGATTTGTTGTCACATATCTAAACCCACCTAGTGACCGAGACTTAGAGCTTGGTTTTCCCGATGCAGGAAGAAGTGTTATTGACCTAGTTGATATCAGTGGAAGAGATAGATCTATGCCTAGGAGGTACAATTTTCAGTTCCTTCTTCTATGGCTACACATATTCTAGTATTTGGAGGAGTCTTTGGACAAGGGGAAAGTGTACAAGATTTTGGTCTCACATCAGGGAGTGGCGTGGGAAAAAGTAGTGGTAGTGGGGTGCTATCACAGACCATCGATGCATAGTTCAGTGGGACCGTGGGGGCACTTGGCATAGCTCCTACAGGCCCTATTAGACCCAGTGGTTCTAGTGGATCTGGTGGCTCTGGAGGCATAGGACCCGGTGGACCTGGTGGATCAGGTGGTAGAGGAAACACCGGTGGGAACCAAGGATCAAGCTCGAGAGGACAAGGACCCCAGCCACCACCTCAAGTATTCTTTGAAATGTCTCTACATTTTCCAGATTATAAGGGCATTGAGGATGTAGCAAAACATGTTCACAAATGCGAGCTGCTATGGCGTGTGAAGGGTATCACAACACCATAATGAAAGGCTAGTCAGTTTGTGACCACATTGCAAGGGCATGCACATAGCTGGTATAGGAACTACGACCCCCATCAAACAGGTGGTGGACTATACTACCTTAAAGAATGCATTCTTGGCAGAGTTCCACATTCTTGAGTTTGAGCAGAAAAGCATTAGCACTTTGAAGGAGATTCAATAAGGAATGGCGGGAGTGTGTGGGAGTATTATGCACACTTTAAAATTCTCTTGTCTAAATTATCATATGATATTGACCCTTCTCAATATGCATAGTAGTTTGTTGGAGGATTGATCACCCCTTTTAGAAGGGCCTTGTCTCAAAAAAACTTTTGCTGACTCTACATGAAGCATTGGAAGCTGCCTTGCGCCCGAGGTTGTTGGTAGTAGTAATCATCTGCATTAGCCCGTTCTTGGAAGCTCGATTGCTGCTATGGCCAAACAGTTGGAAAAATTATCTGCGAACTCAGTCCATGAGACTCACAGTTGTTGTGGTGCACATATTGTGAAATAGAGGCACACGTTAAGGATAATTGCCCCTGGAGGATGGTACATGTTGTGACAGTAGATTATGAGATCTGTCATGGGGACCATGATGCAAGTAGATGTCCCTTGCTGCAGCATGTGATCAGGAAGAATGTATCTTGTTATTGTAAAATTTACACCTCCACAACCCATGATACTAAGGACTATAGGCTCATTGATCAGATCCATGAGGCCATTGATCATGGGGTGCGCCAGACTAGCATTGCCAGTGGTTCTAAAAATGATGATCGCCATTATGAGGAGCATGTAGATGGAGGCGCACGTGGAAGAGGTTTTCGAGGAGGATTTCATGGTCAAGGTAACTACGGAGGAGGAAGGAGTGAGTTCCGTGTGGAACATGTTTCAACTGTGGATCTACAAAACATTACAAGCGTGAGTGCCCGAACCTGATGCAGTGCTCATGGTGTGGAAAGAAGCATAAGTATGAGGAGTGCCCAGAACTATTTGAGCATATGAATCAGTAGCACCAGAAGGACAAGGGTGCCACGATGGTTAGTATTAAGAAGGTAGACATATAGTGGATGCCTCGGGTAACACAGGATGAAGGTTTGGAGCATGTCTTGGTAACAACAAGGGCAGAAGTTGCGCACGCAAGAGAAGTACCAAGATAGAAGACCCTGGTTATAAGGGAGGAGGTCATTCATGGAAAATTTCTAGACCCTATGCATCAAAAGGAGATATATCGAAACACCATGGATGTTATTCAAAGCTTACAAGGGGAAATCTAGTGTCTAAAGGAGCAATCCAGGAAGGAGGAACAAGGAAGGAGAGTCGGGATGCAAAAGGATGACTTGGATGAGGTCAAGGAGGTGTGTAAAATGCTAGGACATGAGAACATCATTCCTTTGCTAGGATCTTGGTTGAGAGAGAAGGTACCACACACTGGAGAAGAGTATGAGAGATAGGTCTTGCACATGAACCTTTCCCCCCACAACCTCGCCTATGACAAGGAGATTATGTTGAATGCAGTTGTAGATGGATGGCTCCTCAGCAATATCCTCATTGACACGGAGTGCGGGGTTAATGTCCTGACCTTGGATGCATGGCATAAAATGGGAAGATCTACATTACTGACCATCTTTGAATGTGATGTATATGGCAAACAAGACTAAGGCAATGCCTATCGATGTCTTGAAGGATGTAGCTATTACTATTTAGGGAGCCAAGTTTACTGGGGACTTCAAGTCTTGGCACTCGCCGAGGTGGACAATTTCCCAGCACTACTTGGGCGCCCTTGGTGTTACAAGAATAATGCGGACCTTCAATTCAACAAAGGGTACATCAGCTTCGAGAACAAGGAGGAATGGGTCATTATACCTCTGGTTGATGGAAATTCGACACCCTATATTGAACCGTTGGGAGAAGAAGTTCTGGACAAGATTTATGTGTGCTCAATCAGAGACCCTAAGATGATACACCCTACTAACGGGGTTATCTAGTTTGAATATGCTCAGTCAGTGAGTGATACCACCAGTCTGGCATGTGACAATTGGGCACATGGAACTTACGAATTAATGGGATGACAGTTGAGAGGGTTGGTGACCAAGGTAACAAAGGCATGCATGGTTAGGTGCCTTGGAGGAAAAGAACTGCCCAAGTATTCAAGAGGAGCCTTTCTTGAGATATTTTTGCAGGAGGTAGAAGCTCAATGGAAGGATGAGAAGGAACAAAGGGTGATGTTAAGTTATGTCTTGGTTGGCATAGTAGCTTGGTGGTGGGCCACACATCAGGAGAGCCTTTAAGAATGGCGCAAGGTAAGAATTGCTCTCTCTGTCAGATTTTCTAGGAGTAATGTACCCACCATCATCAAGGACTACCATGGGAAGGAGCCCACCTCTTTCCATATCCAAGAGTGTGAACGGTTCTGGAGAGAAGGTGCAGAAGCTTTGTCACCATCCCTCTAGGTGCACAAGTTATATTCTACACTACAAGGATTGTGTGCGCACATGGTACATTCATTCGAGACATGCCACTAGAAAAGGAATTGACAAGAGCTCGTAGCTGACCTTATTCAAACCTTTGAATATCATAGTACCAAGCCATTGATTAATAAGTCCTTGTAGGGTACCAAGCACCTTACCATGGGGGATAGTGCCAAGACAGAAGATAAGTTTATTTAGAGTTACTAGGTGAACCAGGATTGGATGCACATTTTGAAGAAGTTGAGGAAACATAAGAGTTACAGCTTGAGCACACGTGTTTGGAAAAAGAGAAGGGAAAGTTGGTATATGTGATTGATGGAGAGGAATTAGAAATCTTAGATGTTAGCCATTCTATAGGGATGCACACAGTAGTGGGCGATCTTGATGATCACGCACTTGCCTACCATGAGCCTTTAAAGACAAAGAAAGTTAACATCGAGTTCAGAAGAAGAACCTAAGGAAGCTATTATTAGGGATTACTGGACAGAGAAGGAAGTATTGAAAATCATTGATCTATTGCGCAAATTTGAGGATTTATTTCCACGTGGGTATCATGAGCTCAAAGGTGTTCACCACTCCTTGGGGAAATGAAGATAAAGTTGAAGGACGATGTGTGCTGGTTAGGAAAAGTCCCTCTTTGGATGAATCTAATTTGCGCATGAAGGTTAAGGAGGAGATAGACAAAATGATAGCTTCTGGGATCATTGAGGCAGTGGAAGAATCAAAGTGGATAAGTACGATGGTAATCAACATCAAGAATGATGGGTGGATTAGAATTTGTGTGGATTATAGGGAATTGAATGTAGTTTATGTCATTGATCCATTCTTGACCCCCTTCACTGAAGAAATTTTGGAAGGAGTCGCTGGGCAAGAAATCTACTCCTTTACGGATGGATTTTTAGGGTACCACCAAGTTAAGATTGCAAAGGAAGACTAGGAGAAGAAAACTTCCACCACCAGTGGGAAGTTTTCCATATCTGTCATGCCCTTCGGAGTTGAAGAATGCGCCTCTTTCTCTTTTTTTGCGCATAGTGGTGCAAGCATTCCAGGACTTCATCCATAAGTTTCTTCAGGTCTATTTGAATGACTAGATAGTATATGGTTTGATTAAAGACCATTGTGACAATTTGAGGTTAATGTTTGAGAGGTGTAGACAGTTGAGGATATCCCTCAACATTAAGAAATGTGTGTTTGCTACACCCTTTGGGACTTTATTGGGGCATATCATATGTAAGAAGGGATTTCTGGTAGATCCCGCTAAAGTTGTAGTTATTTTGAGGTTAAGGGAGCCTACTAGCCAGAGTGCAGTGCGCAAAATTCCTTGGGCATGCGGGTTATAACAGAAAATTCATTAAGGTATATGCCAAGATCGTCGTGCCATTAGAGGAGCTACTTATACATAAAAGTGCCTTCCATTGGGGAGAGGTGTAATAGAGTGCATTTGATACATTAAAATATAGGATTATTACCATACCTATTCTACGGTTTCCCTTTGGGACAAGCCCTTTGATGTGCATGTAGATGCCTCGGGAACCGCCATTGGAGTAGTGCTTACACACCTAGGTGAAGGGATTTTTATCATCCTCTCTATTTTGCAAGTAGGAAGATGACACTGCTGAGCGAGAATTATACAACCGAGTGCGAGGAACTGTTAATGATCTACCCACTCTTCAAGTTTTGAAAATATCTCACCGCAACACCCTTTGTGTTTTACACCAACCACATGGCACTCAAGTATTTAGTAAACAAGCCTGTTTTGCAAGGGTGCATATGTCAATGAGTGTTGTTGTTTGAAGAGTTTGAATTCACCGTTGTAGTAAAACCTAGGAAAAGCAACTATGGTCCTGATCATCTGTCAAAAATTGATTCAAGGGAGGATGCACAGAGTATTGAGGAAGCAATGCCAAATGCGTAATCGCTGTTTGGTTCACGCACGCACCCTCGGACTTAGAGGAGATTGCAGTATTCTTAAAGGAAGGTGTGGCGCCGGATGGAATGAAGGCATTGGAAAAAAATTAGTTGGCCATATGCGTCGCACCCTACATGTTAATTAGTGGAGACTTATACAAGTTGGGACGTGATGAAGTTTTGCGTAGATGTTTCTTAGAGCATGAACACCTAGCCATCATGGAGGAAGCACACGGAGGAAGTGTGGGTGGGCATTATGTAGGTGATGCCACCATGTGCAAGATATTAATGGTAGGTTTATGGTGGGAAACCTTGTACAAGGATTATAGAGATTATTGTAAAGCGTGTGACCATTGTCAGCATTGGCAAACCAGGAAGGAGAGATGAAATGCCTTTGTGCCCTATTCCTAGCGCGGAGCCTTTTGAAAAGTGGGCGATAGACTTTGTAGGACCTATTACACCAGCAACATGGAGGATTGGGTCATGTTATGTCATCACTTGCACATATTATCTCACAAGGTGGGTAGAGGCAGCCCCAACTAAAGATTACATGGCGGCAACAACAACAACAAGGTTCTTGTGGGAAAACATTATCATGAGGTATGGATGCCCTTTGAGTCTGACTAGTGATAGGGGTACACATTTCTTGAATGAGACCATGAGGATCTGTTATCTGAGTTCATGGTGGCTCATCACAAGACTACACCCTATCACCCATAAGAAAATGGAACCATGGAAGCATTCAACAAAATATTGAGTCATACCTTGACCAAGATTTGTGATGTCGGAAGACTTGATTGGGATGACAAAGTATCGGCAATATTATGGGCTTACAGGACAACGTATAAAAGACTAAACAAAGCCACACCTTTTCAATTGGTGTTTGGCATGGAAGTTATTTTACCGATTGAATTTATGTTTCCTTCTTTGCGAATAGCACGCGAGAGGGTTAGCCAATGAACAAGTGCTGGAAGAAAGAATTGAGGAGCTAATGAAACTGGATGAGAGATGATCACTTGCCCGATGGAGCCAAACAACGGAAAAGGAAAAGAAAAAGGCTTGGCATGATCACCATATTAGAAACAAGAAGTTTGAGGTTGGGTAGATGGTGTTATTATATGATTCTAAGTTTCGCACCATCATGAGAAGTTGAAAGTCTATTGGTTGGGTCCTTACACAATATCGTACATCCTTAATTTGGGTGGATGCCAATTACAAGTCTTGGATGGGACAAAGCTCCTGAACACTTCAATGGTAGTAGGATGAAGCCCTACTATAAATAAGTCTTCTTGGTGTTTGTAAATAAGGCAGTTTTGCCAGTTAGTTTAGAAGTTTCCTTTATGCTTTTCCCCCTTTCTTGTGTTTCCCTTTTGCGTTGTTGTTTTGTTTTGCACATTTGGCACCAGTAACCTTATTGCTATTTTTGGAGAATCTGTGAGTATGCAGAGGACCACATATCACTTTAAGTGTGGGGTGGAGAAAGGTGAAGAAGCGCGTGATCAAAGTACCAAGGAAGTTGTGTTGAAAAGCATTGTTGAGTAGCTAGGTTGAAAGAGGTATATAAAGATGGAAGAATGGTTGGTGCCAGGGTAAAGCTACTTGTAGATCCCACATACTGAGGAGGAGAAATCACATTTGAAAGCAACATGAGGTAGGTGAGAATAAGGATAAGGACAGAAGAAGTTCCTTCGGTGCGGGTTACACGCACATAAGAGTCTTACATCGGAGTTAGATTGGTTACACACCAAAGGTTGGAGGAACTTTACGCAAGTTGGGCACGTAAGTGAAGGCACTGAAGATGGGATTTGTTTGAAAAAGCCACATTAAATGAGAAAATTATGGTGGTAGGTGAAGTAGCATTTAATGTTTAGAAAAGAAAAACTATAAGTAGAGGGTTGGGGCACTCTCATTTTTACTTTGCGAAATAGAAGAGTTGGAGATATAAGTGAGTTAGACAAACTAGGGCTTTCAGATTCGATCGAGTGAAGGAAGATCTGTGAGATTGAAGCAGCCAGTTTGAAATTGTGAACTAGAAGGAAGGGGTTACACGGGCGTGGAAAGAGTTGAAGAGGCACTATCTTGTGAAGATTTTATCCCAGTTAGGGTTTGACAAACTAGGGCATGGGTTTAGAAGAGTTATATCACGGATTTAAGATCGGAGGATTGGAGGAAGTAAAATAGAGTATCAAGGAGAGAATTAGAGTGATAAAAATACCCCAACCATGACACCTAAGAAAGGAAAGGGCAAAGCCAAGGCTAAACAACCAGAACCCATGGTAGACACAAATGAAGAATGGTATGTAGAGATGCAATACCCAGATGGGGTGATGATGGGGAAGGAATGGGAATCCCACTTGAGAAGTGTACCTATTAGTGACTATAATCACCACACAAACACAATAGAAAAGGAAATGGCATTGGAATTGGTATACCCCACCAACAAACGAACACCTAAGGGTTTTCCTATATATGATGATGACATGAAGGTTAAAATGGAGAAGGCAGGGCTATTGTAACTCTATGAGTTGCCTTATTTTGGAAATCGAGTTCATGTACCAGTGGTTGATGTCGCGGTGCATGAAGATTACTTCCACTT
The DNA here is from genome assembly GCA_018340775.1 of Taxus wallichiana var. yunnanensis. Lineage (NCBI taxonomy): Eukaryota > Viridiplantae > Streptophyta > Pinopsida > Cupressales > Taxaceae > Taxus > Taxus wallichiana. Next base: position 835,885,301 of record CM031234.1, read on the forward strand.
TGCTGGGCACAAGATGCACGTGACTCCCCAGTTAATTTCACAATTTATAGGCCTCATATGTGAGGGAGATAGCCTAGAAGATGACCTTGGTGACAAGGAAGCCATTCAAGAAACCATCACCAAGTATGCCTGTAAGAAAGGGTCGTGGTATTATGACATTTCAGACATCAAGGACCCCATAATGAAAATGGCTGTGCATCTGGTGACTAAGCTAAATGGCCAGGAAAGGTGGACATAGGTCAACAAACCTTGGCTACACGTCTACAGGAAGATTGCAGAGGGAACTATATACAACCTATCCATGTACATCACTAAAGAAATTGTCAGTTGCGTGAAGGAAGGGGACATGATCCTCTTCGGAAACATCTTTCTCACCATTGTATTCATAGAGATTGGAGTGCCCGATGCACTAGACAAGTTCATATGGGAATACCTAGCTAAGGATCCTTCACCCATGAAGAGGTTCGAAAAATATGCTTGTGATACAATGACAACACCCCACAAGGCGCGGATGGAAAAATGGTACACATGCCTGAGGAATGCATTCAAGGTAGAATGGAGAATCCTGAACAACTCCCAGTAGCCACTGAGGGAGAAGCTGAATTCACAGGTTTATCAACACTACTACCTAGGCAGATTCAAGCTGATAGATGATTCATGGAGCCCTTGGTGCAAGCTCCCCTTCGCATTTACTACTCAATACTTCCAAGCGGGGGTGAATAGGTTTAAAGAGTCAAAGAAGCTAACTGGAACTGGGTAGGATGGACCAAGAACATAGGGAGATGAGAAAGAAGCTGAATTACCCCAGCAACAAGCGTGCTTACATGGAGAAGTATGTGTCGTACGAGATTCAAATGATGAGGCCGATAACATTACCCATCGCTAGAGGATTAGTGATGTGTGTGTACTTGTGCAATAAGGCCAAAGTTTGAGAAGGGTGCATATCTGGAGAGTGAAGTCTCCATACCTAAAGATCCCTTGGGCAAGAAGGGGCCTATGTCAAAGAAGAGAGGAAGAGATGGAGAAGCACCAAGTGTGCCACTGCTCAGACAGTGAGCATGCCATCCACAAGCACCAAGCCAAGCACTTACATGTGGAGAAAGAAGTCTCTAGTGAAGGAAAAGATGTCAGAGGTAGAGGCACCTAGGAAACCCATCTCCAAGGAAGAATTTCACGAGGAAGAAGATAAGGCCAAATCCCCTTATCAGGAGCCACCTCTCAAGAAGAAGCAGAGGGTGGATGAGGAAGATAACTCGAGAGGCGACCGATAGCTTGGAAAAATACATGGGCGGAAGAGGGGATGAAAGTGAAGAAGATGGCGGCAGAGAAGAAGAAGAAATAGAGAAAGACCAAGAGCCCCGTGTGGTTAGCGTCTATGACTCGGAAGAGGAGAGTGAAGATGAGAAGTAGGAGTTTGTATTCACATGGCACAAGGGTGCACAAGATGAGGAGGATGCCAAAGACATGGAGGATGAGGAGGTTGCCAGGAAAAAGGAGGGAGCCATAAGTTTTACAAAGGAGCAGATCATGGAGGTGGTAGAGAGAGAAGCACAAAGAATGCTCGAGGTCTTGGTAGACCAAGAGTTGGAGCATAAGCGCGGACATAGTGTTGAAGGAGGGGAAGGAGGAGAACATTGAAAAAGAACATGATAGCCTAGGAGGCCCCACTCTGACAGTAAGCTTCCCCAAAGGCGCGCACTCGGGTAGAAGAACTCTTGATGTAGAATAAAGACCTGTAATGAGCTATGTTGATGACATAAGGAAGGTGTTATGTGCATGATTCTAGAGCACCGTACCCACGGAAAGGCTCATAGCCATGGGGTCTTTTGAGAAGGACGGCGCGTACCCTCAAACCAAGAAGATGCTCTCTTGGGCATTTGAGTCTCATGTTGATGAGCCAGACTTTGAAGTCTGCCATGAAGCACTCATCACACTGCCAGAATCTAAGGGGGTCAATCCCTTAGTGAATTCCCAGTAGCTCTCAGATGAGCAGGTCTGCAACGTGCTGAACAAGGTCACGATCGAGATTGAGGTTAGCTTATTCATGCACAATGATAGGATTAGAGTGATGGAGGCAAAGTTAGGAGAGAAGGAAGAAGAACTAGCAAAGAAGGCCAAGAGCTTGAAATAGGAAGAATTGATCAACACACAGTTAAGGCACGAATTGAAGGAAGAGAAGGTAAAGGTGCAGGAATTTTACAAGAAAATGGAGTCTATCAAGGGTTCCATCCTCCTAAAGCACCCGGACTTAGTGCCACCCACACAGAAATACTCGTCCCTCCTAGAGTGTATAGAAGATCTAACGCACATCCTCACCATGGAGAGACAACCCTTGGCCCTGGAATCTGCTGAAGAAGTGGTCACGTGCTTGAAAGAGGAAGAGCGGTTGAAGGTGTTAGTGCTCATTGTAGAGTACGACCCGTACTCACGGAGGTTAAGGTCATTTCCCAGTATGCAAAAGCCACATATAACACATGCGCAAACAAAGATAAGGTGGCAAGCTCCTTGGTTGCCACGCTTGAGATGGAACTAAAAGAATTCCAAGAAAAGAACAAGGGGAATAGGGTGGAGAGAGACAAGGTTCTGGCTGAAGTAGAGAAGAAATCAGAGCAATGAGGCCTTAAGGAGCTCAATTAAGGCCCAAATAAAGGAACTATACCCCCTAGATCACTAGAAGGATGGATAAACTTGAGGACTTGGGAAAAGAGATGGAGCATATTGTGGACGTTTTGGGCACCCAGGGAGTTGGCCTGAGTTTTGATGAAGTGAGCACCCTGGTGGGAGACCTCTGCCAGAAGGCACAAGGTGAGGTCGAAGTGTGGAATAAGCTAGAGGCAGACCTCCAGAAAGATTTTCCTAGCTTGTTGAGTTGATGTCCCCCATTCTTCATTCTTTTCCTTGATTCTTTCATTCCTTATTCTTTTCTTTGTAAAGTATAAGGCTATTCATTAGTTCCCTGGAAAACATGCATCTTGGTTAAGTGTTTCGAGGACGGAGAACAGGCATAGTGTGGGGTGATGTTGGACCCTGTAATATTAACCAAGTATGAAGGTGCGTGGGCACACAGGGTCCCAGTTATGAAAAGGCACGCAAGGTAAAAGTGTGTGAAAGAAAGAGTTAAGGAAGCACATAGCTCGTGCGACACGCGAAAGGAGGCTCAAGACTTAGTTGATTTGGGCACCCAATGTAGAACATGTGAAAATCATGATCGGTTCGCATGGATAAGATGCCAGCTTGGCGATAGGTTGGCCCAAGAAAGAGCATGCCCCGATGGAATCTTCTAGAAGATCATCATGAGATGGAGTGGAAAGCTTAGGCCTGGAGGAGCATGCTCACATAAAGGACCACATTCGACACTTGGCACTAGATCTGAGGGCACTGGAAGGTGAGTTGGCAGTGTAGGAGAATTATAAATACAAGTGCCTATGGAGTAAAAAGGGGAGAAGATATCTAGAAGTATGAGGTATAGTGGGTTAGAGAGTGAGTGGAGCTCTGCAGAATTACTGTGAGGGGATATTTGTATTTAGGAAAGAATGCACTAAGCATGGGGTTGTAATTTTTCTTTTTCGTTAGCTTAGTTACATACGTCCAGTGATATGCATGACTGCGGTCTGCTCTCTGTGACTCTTTGTAATGAATCAATGAATATAATGAGGTTACCTGTTATATACAGACATGGATATCAATGGTTTTAATGCACATTTCTCTCATATGAGTTCTCTTTCCTTTCATGCTATGTATGAATGCTTGTATAATTATTTCTATCATAATGCATGTTTTGGATTCTGTTAAAGTACTTGGTCTGAAGTGATTGCAAGGATCTAGAGGCTGTTCTGAGCCCTATGGTTCTTGTTTGTCTTAACTTCCCTCCTGAAAACTCTTACACTACTCATAGATGATGCTTCCTACTAAACTCACATAAAAGAGAGACTCGGTACCCGCACGTTCCTCGGTGAGTGCTTAGCTTCTGTTGGGTGATAGGCCGGTGCACATGGGGTTCCTTCCTTTTATAATGGGGGTAAAACTAACTACATGGGACAACCTAGTCGGGATGGCTACCACATCAACGTCTTTACACCTCTTTGGAAGGTGGCGGAGACCATTCTTACTCAAAACATGAGGATTGTGGGGTATGAGGTAGATGAGAGATTGATGAGGTAGAGCCATTCATGTAGTGAGACCATGGATAATGGTATACTCACGAAAACTCACACCACTTAGTGTATTCACAATGTCGAAGCCGTAGCAAGAGTCTTGGCCACATTCGTGCACCTACTCGGGATCCCATAGGGATTGATAGGCCATTAAGCCTTTATTGCTTCGTTGCCATTTTTTGAGGAACATATATGATTTTTTTGTATTTTTGGGCTCATTGCGAGTGTTCTGACCATGCCTAATGTGTGATGGCATTATACACAAACTCTATTTATTATGATATATATACAAATACCTATTTTTGGTTTGGCTATCCTTTGCATTAGAGTTGACTTATTTTTGGTTTGCTTCGCATGTGTACTCTAGATGTTTAGAATTTCTGATTTTTATGCTTTTCAAAATGTATGCAATGGATGATGAACGCTAACAAAATTATCCTTTTTGTTGATATGTGATGGTTATGTAGACACATTGTAATGCTGAACTTTGGATTTTCAAGTAATGTTTAGTAATTATTTTTGTTTTGGCAATATGTGATCAATAATGATATGATAATAATATTAATTCACTCCACTCTTGACCCCATGCAACCAGTAAGATGTGAGGGCTCAACACCGAGAGCTGAGGTACGCTCATATGGTTTTGATAGAGATGGAAATAGAGAGAGAAAGATAAGATTTTGACATAAACCTAACTAGGAACCTACAACTTAACTCTACATACTGATTCACTACAAAACCTAGAATGTGATTTCTTACAAGTATATCTAGACTTAGATTCGTAGATGGCCTCTTGATTGACACAATCTAGTTTTAAGGTTTTGACTCTCATTTAGAACATGCACATCTAAATTCATTTTTCTTAGGATTTTAAGATTTTCAAATCATGTTTATTGAATGAAATTGTTGTAACTTATTAACTTATTTGCATAGACCCACTACACCTTGCCCCTTTGCTACCAAAGTAGGAAGCATGGGCTCATCACCAAGGACAAGGCATAGGAGAGTAAGGCCACCTCCATCCTTTCCCAACCTCATGAAACTTGTCGAGGCATGGTCTCAACACCAAATGCTTTGGTGGGGAAAAGAAGTGTGTAAATGAAAATTTTGATTGATTTTGGTTTGAGATATGTATACTTTTTTTTTTTTAAAAAACTTTAATTTTTGCTTTTGGGAAGGAATTCTTTCCCATATCCCCAACCCCATGTAACTAGTAAGATGTTAGGTCTCAACACCAAAGGTTGAGATAGGTGAACAAGCCTCCCGAGTGAAAATGTTTAGAATGTTTTTGTACCAAAGTGCTTTTTGTAGGCAAAGATATGAAATCATGAAGATTTTAGAAATGACTTTTGGCAAATACAACTATTATAGAAGAAAGCTATAGGAAAAACCAAGTATGTAGGCCTTGGTAGGACTAGTGTCAAAAATTATCTTGTCTTGTTAAATTGATGAAGTGATAAGAAATGTTGATGAATGTTTTGAAGAAATATGATTTGAATAATTGCCAATATTTTATAGAATTTTTTGAGAGTTACTTGAAAATAAGTTCCTTGATTACAAAATTTTACAGAATGAGATGAAAAACGATAATTCAATGATAATGTAGTAGTATACATATGGAAATGTTGATGGATCATGCATAGTATATCTTTAGGTAAAGAGAATTAAATGATTCTCTAAATTCCTCACCTTCTAGTATACACTGAGACAATAAACCCCATTTTTATAGTTCTATACAATTCGATATGGGGCCAACCATTTGGGCTTGAATTTCCTTCCCTCATCGAGTCTTTTTGTCTATTCGATTGCGGAGTCTTAATATGAGATCTCCCTCACATATTTCACATTTTTAGACTTTCTTGTTATATTACCAAAGCACATTCGGTCAATCTAAGCTCTATGTCATTTCTCAACATTAAGCTGAGATTCATCAAGGATTTCCAATTGAGAGAGTCGTGCCTCTCAATAGGCTTCCTCTCCTAAAATTCCTTGTAGCGATATCCGAGACTAGGTATTTCGACTTGAAGTGACAAACCACTTCCAAACTAAAAACCAAAGAATAAGGGATTGCCCCCGTCGATGTTCTTACCGATGTTTGATAGGCCCACAAGGATGGAAATAATGTGAAGTGCCAATCTCATTTATTCTCCTTGAGATTTTTAAGGAGAATGGAATTTAGTATTTTGTTTATTTCCTCAACTTGTCCATTGGCTTGAGGGTAATAGAGATAAGCCGTGTAGTGATTTATTTTGAAATTTTCACATAGTTCACGCACTTCCTCATTTTTGAAATATGTGCCATTATAAGAGATAATGACTTATAAGACCCCGTACCTACAAATAATTTGATTCAAAATGAACTTTGTAATTACACATCCCGAGAATAGTGGTAAGAGGAATTATCTCTACCCACTTGGTGAAGTATTCGATGGCGTGATTATCAAATTATGGTCATATGTTGATGAGGAGAGAATTTCCCTATCAAATCTAAGCCCCATGTGGAAAAGGACCATGGTGTCACAATTGGTGGCGAGCACAGGAAGGTATGTGGATCTCGTGAGAGAACGCTTGAAAATTTTGACACTTACGCACATACTCTACTACGTCATGATCTAATGTAGGCCAGAAATAACCCGTCTGATGTATCTTTCGAGTGGTGGCATGGCCTTCGAAGTGACCTACACATACTCTGCTATGGGATTAATAGATAATATTATTGGATTATTCCTTATCGACACATCTTAGCAACATTCCATCGAAGGCTTTGCAATAGAGAAATTATTTTATGATTATGTATTTAGTGGCAATGATGCGTAGCCATCTTCTTTGTTATGATGTTTCCCCTTTAGGATACACATGGTCCACAATAAAGTTAATAATATCATAATACCATGGAAACACATAAATGGTAGGCTTGGTTTCGACATAGTATATGCATTCGTCAGGAAAATCTAAGTTAACTAGATCACCTCCATCTAGTGGGTTATTAGCTAACTTGATCTGCGATGATTTGTCCTTTGAAGGATTTTTGGTTAATAAACGTTAGTTCAAACTCACCCATCAGAGTCACGAAACACCTAGCTTTCTTAGATAAAGAACCTTATGTTAGAAACATTTGCAAGTGACCAGTCTTGACGATAACCTTAATTTCTTGGTTAATAATGTAGTGTCTTAACCATTTGGTTAAAAAAATATAGAAAGGTATTCTTTCCTTACCTATGTATAGCGTGTCGATAGTTGAGAAATGTTTGATTAATGAAGTAGACTACACACTCTCATTTTCCGTCATCCTCTTGAGCTAGCATACAAGCTAATGAGACATTTGTAGCTTGTGAATATAAAATTAGAGGGTGATCTGATTTGGGAGGCATGAACATGGGAGGCGATAGTAGGAATCATTTGACCAACTCAAATGCCTCATGACACTCTTTCGTCCAAATGTTGCAGCAATCCTTTTTCAATAAATTGTTTATTGGATGAATGGTGAAGGTCAAATCAGGAATGAACCTTTGGATTACACCAAGATTTCGAGGAATGACCTAATTCCCAACTCGTCGATGGTGGAATCATTTCCAGAGATTATCAAATTTTTTCTAGATCTACATCAATGCCTCATGAAGATATGATGTATCCCGGTAACTTCCCCATCACACCAAACACACATTTTCCAAATTTAATGTAACATTGTATTCTATTAGACGAGAGAGAATAATGTGAAGCACCTTAGGGTGATCACAATATTTTCTAGCCTTAGCTATAAGGTCATCAACGTAGGATTCCAAAATCTTATGAATAATATCATGGAATATATAAGTCATTTCCCATTAATATGTGGCACTAGTGTTCTTGAGAGATGACATGACTGCATAATAGTAGGTCCCGAGGAGTGAGTAATGTAGTCTTGGTCTGATCTCCCTCGGAGATCTTGAATTGATTGTACCCAAAAAATCCATCCATAAGGGATAACAACTCATAACGAGTTATTACGTCAATGATGGCATCAATAAATGACAGTGAGAAATCATCCTTGGGGAATGCTTTGTTGATATCCAAAAAGTGAACGTAGATGCAAATTTTCCAGTTCTTTTTAAGAATGGGGACAATGTTGGAAAGCCACATTGAGTAATCAACAGGTTTAATGAACCCCACCTATAGGAGGTTCATCACTTCCTCTTTGACCATCAACACCACCTTTGGTTTCATTGGTCTAGTTTTTTGCTTGATGGGCTTAACGTCAAGCTTGGTTACTAAGTTGTGAATATTAGGAATAAAACTTAGCTTAATTCATCATTAGTTGATATTTGAATAAATGTAATAATTTATTATTTAATTTAAATACTTTAAACTTATGTCAATAGGTATTAGTTATCCTTAGTTGTTAGTTAACTAAGTGATAGTGTTCTCATCCCTATATTGTGGGATAATGTTCTATATTGCATATTTTGTTCCCGATGATTTCCATGAGGGGCAATAGGGGTAGTTAGGGGTAATATGCTATTCATGCATTTTTTCTCGATTAGGTGATTCATTTACATATATTGTGGATGAGATAGAAGTTGTCCAATATCTATAAATATTGTAGCTCTCTCATTTGTTTGTAATGATTGATTTTGATATTAATAAAATACACAAGCACCGTTTGTTTTACGTGTAAAGCTTTTGTGTGAATTTTTTTTTCAAGTATTCATTTTTAAGAGTGAACTGATACATGAGGAGAAATTATTGTCATTTCTTTGTAGTTAAACGTAAAGGATTTTGAATGCTCCTTAAGGATTTTTGTGTGTATCTCTACCTCTTTAGGAGTTAGTGAAGAACCTAACTTCAGTATTTTTGGGTCCTCCTTTGTCCCAATGTTAACATTGATTGTCCCTTTGATCAAAGAGGTATTAACCTCTTCAAAATTAGGTGGGGCTGGAGGTAATTCTAGTTCCTCTTACTATTCTATTTCACAAAATTTAAGCCATTCCAAGGAGGAAGGTTCCATCATGTGATCTCCAAAATAGGAGGAAGAGTGAGGAATGAGATAAAATCCTCTCTTATGGTGTTGGGGATGTAAATATGTGTAGGTGTTGAGATATCCCAAGATAGCCTCATATTTTTCCACATAATCTAGAGTGGCGGGTTTGGTCTTGACCTCAACATACACCAAGATTGGGCTTGTTGGCATTTTGTGAACTAATGGTTTTACATGAACCAAAAATGTAAAATTGGATTCTTCGAACTATCTACTTGGATAGAAGTGAGAAGAAGAGGTAGCTATGGAATCTATGAGAAGGTTTTTTTCTCATGGAATGAATTCAATTAAGATGAATTTAAAACCTTTTGTCAAATTAAGCATCGCAGTTTTGTAGATTTGTAGGTGTTCCTCCCTAGTCTCATATACTTCTGAAACCTTATTGGTGACTAGCTGCGAATCACCCAAGACTCTAAAGTTACAAGTGTCTATCCATTTGGCTACTATGAGACCAAGAAGGAGAGCCTCATACTCTGCACCATTGTTTGTGCATTTGAAATCTAGTTTGAAGGAAAAATGCATTACCTTTCCTTCCGGAGAAGTGAGTATCACACCTTCCCCAGTGCTAAAGTGGCATTTCAATCCGGCTAAGTGAAGAATCCAAAATTTTCTTGGGAATATTGACATTAGATCATTATTTTTATCCTCTTCCTTTTCTTCTGAAACTTAAACCATGCAAATTTCATCAGCTAGAAGAGAGACAAGTCCCAAATCATGTCTTATTCCCATGGAATCAAATGGAAGGAGAATAAGTAAATAATTCTCCAATAGCTCGACAATATTTTTTGTGGTTTCAGTTGACATTATCTCCACAACATTAGTTTCATCCTTGACTATAGTAATCCCCTCAATCAAGGTAGTAGTTTCTAATTTTGTTGTGGGAATTAGTTTCATCTCGGGCATTGAGCTATTTGGTTTGTTTAACTAGTTTGCAGGGAGCTCAAACTCATAATACACCCCTGGTTTCTTCTTCATATTAGCTAGGTGTATGTCGAAGGGTTTTGGGTCACCTTGTGCAATGAATACCTTCCCCAACTATAGAAATATTACTCCTTGAAACAAAGTGGATGAATCACCTTCATGCGTTGTATCCAAGGACAACCGAGGATCATATTGTAGTTGGTTTCCTGGTCTATAATATAAAACTCTTTAAGGATTGTATTAGGTCCTAGGGTGACATAAAGCACTATGGTTTCGATCGATGTTGCTTTGAGGCTATCATAACCTCTCAGCATGTTTCTCATTGAAGAACATTGGTTTCTCCATAGCCTAACATCTAGAGAAAAGAGAAGGGGACAATGTTAACTTCCACCCCATTGTTGATTATCATTCAATTTACATAGTTATTATAGATCTAAACCTATAGATACAGGGTCATATCACCTCTACGTGTTATTTCACCATTTGTGGGCATCTTTCTAATATTGAATACAAATCCGACATCTCTTTCTGGCTGCCCAGAAGGATAGAAATCAAAGTCTATATGGTTTATCTGTTCCTCTAGAGGATGGGTGATGTTGATCAAATTTCTAAGACCCAATGCTTCTAATAAGGTAGATCTATGAGAAAGGGAGTTCTTTAACAAGTCCAAGAAGGAGATGTGAGAAAAGGTATTTTTAGGTCATTGATTAAGTCATAAGATTCTACTGGATTTGTAAGAGTCTCACGAATATCATCTGATATAGATGAGTAAATTGGAATGGGTTGTGAAGTGTGGTCTCTAGTTCTAGCGGAAAAAAATTATCCGGGGCTCAACCTCTAGCTCTATAAGACCCACTATCTTGGTTTGTCGATGACCATCCAATGGAGGTGTCACCGATGGATTTGATAAAGTTGAAGATTTATGATCATTTTTTCCCACCGGAATACCTTAGTTTGATCCATTGGGGTCTATCTTACCATTGTTGGGATGTGTTAGGAGGGGATTGTTAAAGATCATGAGTGGGGAATTTTAGGGGAACACAGGCCCCATGCAAGTATTTTGAGTTTGCACCATAGGATTTAACAAAAACATGTCAATAAAGAGTTGTCTTTGCTCTTTAGGTAAGTGTTGTAAGAAATTTTACAATCCTAGAAAGTTTTGATGTCATGTCCTCGAATCCTATGAAATCCGTAATTAGGTCGGGATCATAATCCACGAGGCCTTTGGTTGGCACTTTGCTTTGGTCCAGTTTCAATTATTATTCAAATGATGGTTATTGTAGTTGAAATTTGGAGGTCTTTGCTCCGATTTGGATATTGGTCTAGGTATCTGCTTGGGTACTAGTTGGGGGCCTTGAGCCTAAATTTTTGTTTTTGTTAAGGTGGTGGATTCCTAAATTCCACTACATTGATCTTGGGAGAAAAAATGTTACTCCTTTTATTTTTACCGTTATCTCCATTGTTATCATTATTCATACTTAGAGTATTAACAACGTTGGGTTTCTTTTTTGATTGGTAACATCGTCGGTTGTAAACCCACGATTTTGTTGAGGACCTTAGGTCCTTGGTTATTATTTGTATTGTTAGGGTAAATTTAATTACCTTGATTGGGAGTGATCAATCTCTGTTAGAGTCGTAGGTCTTACGACCACTATCTATTGTTACTTGATATATCCGAAGAGAACCCTCTAACACCTCTTCATAGCTCCTAAGTGAGAACTTATGGACCTCCTCCTTTGTTTCTTGGTTAAGAGAATGAAGGAATAAGTTACACAACTCCATCCGATCCATGTTAGGAGTTATTTCTAAAGAATAGAGGAATTACCTCTAACTCTGGATGAAATATGTGGAAAAATTGTTGCGCTCTTGTTTTATGTGCAGAATTCCCGATTCCTATCCTTAACATTTTTTCATGTCAAAATATTTAATGAAATTAGACACAAGTTGTTTAAAAGAGTGTATTGATGCCTCTGATATCCCATATTACCAATCAAGAGCAATACCTTATAAAGTATTAGGGAATATTTTCACAAAAACTGCATCCCATGGGAGCAGCTCTTGAATGACAATTGCATATGTCTTGATGTACCAATTTGGATCTTCATCCCCTTTAAACTTGGGAAGATCTGGTAGAGGCCTAATAAGCATGACACTCTGTATTTTGAAGTCTAGGGGCTCTTGAAGGTATTCGATTAAGTATTGACTGTGTAATCCTCAATCATTGATGATCCTTGTTGGGGAGGTGGAGGTGGAATCGGTTGTTGGTATGGTGCAATATATACATTTGTTGGGGCATAAGGAATCCCATGTGGCTAACCATATGGGCTAGGTAAGATTACATGTCCCCTTATGGTGACTTAGAATACATGTGTACATAGGGGGAACATTACTTTGATATGGATTTGGAGGCACAAAGCCTAAGAATGTTGTATTTCCAGTTGGGATGGTGTTTAAGAATGCACTTCCAGATGGTGCTTGTTGTTGATATCCATATGTAGCATGGGGGCATACCTAAGGTGCCTAACCTAGTTAGAAGATCCTCGGGGCTAGGAATTCTTGTGTAAACTAGAGGATTTGGTATAGTAGGCACTTGGATATAGTTTTGTGGATAAATGGAAATATTTCCCTGCCCATCATATGAAGTTTGAGTAGTTTGAGAAAGTTCTAATTCCTTAACCTTGTCCACCAATGTCGAGATGACCTTTCCTAATGATGGCATGGTGTTTTGTTTTGGTGTATGTTGTTGAACCTTTGTAGGTTGTGAGGAGTGTGATATTGTTCTATAAATTTTTCATTATTTTCCATCCCTCATTATCAATGTTTTCCATTATAGGAGGGGTAGTAGTGTTATATTTAAGCAATACATCAATATGTCCTTGCACTCTATCTAAAGGTTGAATCATATTTTGGAAGCTCTCACTTCTAGCATAATCCACTAAGTACTCATCTAAAAATGGGAGTTGATTAGACTACATAATGATTGGTTTTCTGAACAAAAACCTGAGGAGATGAGCCTGAATATCCAGTAAAATTCATATTATTAGAGCTTGAAAATTAAAGATTTTTGTTTGTGTTAGTTCATCAATTTCCTTGATCCTAACCAAGGAGCCATTGTTGGTCCCTTAAGGAGGAGGAGTTTGAGAGGTATGAAGATGGGTTGAGTAGTTGTCTGCTCATGCGGATAATGAGGGTGACTATTGTTGTCTACCCATATGATATTACTATACTTCAAGACCCAAAATGGTTCAGTCATAGCTGTCATATCCCGACATATCCAGGGGTATATAAATACCCACATAAATGGTATGGATAGGTTGTCAAGGAAATACAATGTCTTCAACTTGTAATAATGGGATCTTCTCGTCAAGTGCAATGAAATCATCTCTAACCTAGACAGGGTCAGATGGATGGATCGGAAAGGATGGAAATGCGAGAGAATCCATTCAATATTGGAATCTATGGATATCCTTTCTATTTATTGTAGAATTTGTCAAAATCTAATGGGAGCCTCGTAAATTTGTCTAGATAGGGTCATGGAACAAGTGAAAGAGGCATGGCTTCATGAATCAAATCTGGTTGGCGGGATCATTCTGAAATGTGAGGGCTTGTTGGTATTTCTCGTTTATCATGTTTAATTGTGATATGATATCAAGTGTTAATTGTAATTTAAGGAAAACAAGTGTGCACAAACTTGTGTATATATCTCGTGAATAATTCCGGTGTGCTTGGTTATGGGACTCTAGGATCAATGTCATATGTTCTTGGTTATCGCGGTCCTTGTATGGTCATGTGAATAATCATATTCTATTTCCATGGGTAGTCCAAAACTTGTAGGACTTGTCGGTCGTGATGTTTAACATGTTGATTTTTGTATTTTCTCGTGTATCGATCCGATGTTCTAAGGTCAAGAAGATAAAGTCCCGTATCTATATCCGTGAGTAATTTGAGGCCATTCAGTTATGGCACCCGTAGATCCCTTACGTAATTATGTTCTTGTTTAGGACCATTAAAGGTCATGAATTGGAAATATCTAATCTAATTAAGAAAATACAAATAATCTAATTGAAATGAAATTATTTCTATTTTTTTGTGTTTTCAAGAACTTTAATGAAATAAACAGATAAAGCCACTAATCTAACAAAGAAAACATTTTTGTTCTGTTATGTTTAAATGAATAAATAACAATAAATATTCTAATTAATTAAATCCTAAAACAAATAAAACACCCAGATATGGTTGTTTATTTGTGCAGAGTGGAAATATAATTTATTTTAAATGAAATATTGTCTAACAATGAATGTAAATCTAACCTCAATTATGTCCTAGAGGCAGAAGAAAAAATCACAACTTCTTGTAATCTTTTCTTCTCTACAACTTCCCTGACAAAATAACAAAGGATTTTTCTATATGGATTGATGCTTGTGTTTACATCTAAAATCCATGAAAGCTTTCTTCCAGATTTATTTTCTTGCAAAGCTACAAAGATAGGCAAGAGAAGCAATCTTTCCTAAGAAATCTATGGGTTTGAAAAAAATAATCTACTGCAACTTTGAATGATTTTAACTATGAAAATGATTATGTACTCTATTTGATAATGTGCATATAATTTAGAAATAACAAATTTAAAGAAATGAAGGAAAAAAATAATAACTCCAACCTGGAATACAGAGCAATGGCAATCCGGTTGTGTGGTACTTGGTCCCCTCAGTTTATCTTTTCATTCTCTCATGTCCACGTGAGTCCAGAGGTTGGGAATGTAGTGACAACAATAGAGGGAAAGCACTGGAGAAATGGTAGTTTGAATTGACAATTTGGGAACAATGCAAGTGGAAGAAAGATAACACAATGGAACTGTGATTGGCTATACATTTTCCAGCAAGAAATAAGGAAGCTTAGAAATTACAAGAATCCTCAAAATGATCTTCACCATTTTTTTGAAAACAAGCAATCAATTTATATAAGGTCTGTTGGGCGGTGGTTGAATCCATTTGGTAGCCAAAGGGTGCCACATCAATAGTGAAGAGGGAGTTTGAACTATTAATAACAAATTAGAAGTGAAGAAAATATTGACACAAAAATTCGGGCTCAAAATCACCAAAACATTTAAGAAACATGCATGCAAAGTGAAGTTAAGTGAAACAACACGCACCTAAATTCACATTGGAACATTCTCAAAAATTCACACAGGACTACCACCCTATGTAGAGCAAAAATTATAGGACTTCGCACTACTCGGGGCAGCAATTACAAAACCTCTGCCGGGCGGGGTGGTGATTTTGACACTAAAGGTCAAAACTAGCCTAAAACGAAGCGAGAAGCTAAGAAAAATCACACAAAAGCTAATTAAGGCAATCTAGGCTAAAAATATAAGCTATAAGTAGTTTTAGAAGATTGAACACCTTTTGAAAATATATGAATCATCATTGGGGACCTTTTGTAACCATTTTTCATCAATGTAGCACGTGAAAATTTGGGTGCATACGAGTTCCTCTCCCTATCACCGAGAGAGAAGGGGAGCATGTATGAATATTATACCTCTACCTTACCTCCCTCATATCGGACTCTCGCTCCCCCAATATCATAACATAATTCCTCTCATTTGACCTATACTTTGATATATAGGATAGGTTGGATGGATCTAACAATATATAGATAGGGCCTCTCCTTGCCCCTATATCTCCCCTCTATATCTATCCTGTCGACTCGATTAAATATATATAGACTTAGGATAGTGGGTCAAATCCGGGCCCTAGAATCCAAAGGGGGGCAGGGAGGGGTGAGCATAGCCATATATAGATATGGGCACTCGACCCCAATCCTAACTTTCATGGATGCTCCCCTATGCCCAGGGACTAGAGCCATATATAGATAGTGGGCCCCAACTTGGAGGTCTATCTATATCTGAACTCTATATCTATATAGGAGAGGGGTCCCCATATATAGATAGGGCCCCATAGTCTCGTTCAGGGTAGGGCCTATAGGGCCCCCAGAGAGATCTATAGGGGTGTTGGGGAAGTATCCAGATTTGGATAGGCCCTCCCTCCATAGAATATAGGTTTGTGTGTTTCCCTTTCTATCATGTGTTTGTTTTTGTCATGTTTTGTGTCCAATAAATGAATGTTTTTGTATCCGTCCTTGATATGCAATTTCTCCTATAACCTAATAGATAAGGCACTTGTCCTCTTAGTTTCTTGAGATTAAGGATTTCTAATTGCTCTATATTTAATTTGTTCAACCTAAAACAAGTACCTAAGCTAGAGCCAACTATTTTAATGCTAAATGTCTAGCATGAAAAATGGATTTTTTTCTGGACAACTAAGACCACAATTAAAAATCCATGAATTAGGTAATGAAAATATATCCTCGACCAATCTCCCGACTATGCGTTCTAACTAGATTTTTAGAGTGTGTTTCATGTGTAGGTAATTTTGTGGGAAACAATTCATGAGTTCGTTTAGATCCATTTTTTAATGAGTTGCTCCCAGATCCCTAAAAAGGCCCATTTTTAGAACTCTCACACCTAATAAACACTCCCAGAGATGTAAAAAGAAGATATAATTCCTCCAAGTAGTGTGTGACAAAGCTATGATATAATTAGAGATATTTTAGGTAAGTTCTACAAGTTGAAACTAGTTTAGGAAAAATCAGCGGTACAACACTGGGCTACTTATAGCCCAGTATAGGGAAATCAAAGGAGTGAAAAAGATAGTGAGCTTGTTCTGGATGGTTCATGAGCCTCGGGTAAATTTTGAATTGATAAAATTTTAATGGAAATAAAAATGTATAATTCACATTGAAAAAAGTATCAAGAGATTTTGTTGCATGGGGATTTTGAGATGTTGGCTCAATACTGCAAGTGAAGATCTTTGATCCTAATGGAGGTTCAAATGATAATTATGGGAGTTACAAAGGGAGTTGGGACTCAATTCTTATAGAGTTATTTTTGTATGAGACTATTTTACCGGCCACTTGTCTTTTGTCACTCGCCCTATTCTTTTGTTTTGTTTGTTTGAGCCCAAATTCGGCTAAGTATGGAGCTGAATGCGGAAGATATCCACGTGTCCCTTTGGCACACTCGGGGCATGATGTGGAGAAATAAATGTTCTCAAATTTGTGCTGCTCCACCCACATGTCTTAGGCTCGATAAAGATACCCCAATGGATTAAATAGTGTAATATACGGTGAAAACGCATAGTGTCTCCATGTGTCTCCCGAGAAAAATTTCAACTAAAGAGAGAAGGAACATCCTCAAACAAATGCACAACCACCACTTGGTAGGGAAAAATCATCACCAACAAAAGGAGTGTAAGTTGGATGAATTAAAGGCAATCATAAATATCACCGACATGTAGTTGAAATCTTTCCCAAAAATGAAGGATTTTGTAAGAAAATTGAATGCGATGGTGGAAGATATGATTCCTGACATTGAAGTGAGAGCCAAGGGGGTCTATAAAGGAATGTTCTGATCCAAAAGGAAAGGGGAGAAAATAGAAAAGAGAAATAGACCAGAATGCTGAAAAAGGATTCTAGGCTTAGTTATTGTATTTGTTAGCCTTAACAAGGCTCATTGTAGAAGAAAGTTGTAATCTGTACCGTATTGGCCTTATGTATTATTTTCTCTATGAATAAAGAGTTCTTGTTCTATGCATTTTAGCTTTCAATAAGTCTAGTGTCTTTCATCCTTTATTGCTGGTAGTTTTTAGATAAATTTTGAAGATCTATCATGCTATATGCCCTTGGGTTTTCTATATGCATCTATCATCTACATATTATTATGTTTTACACTTTCTCAGCCTTTGATAATTCAAGATACTTATAAAAAATAGTATACCATGCTAAATTCTCTTCAAATATTCTAAAAGTAGTTTCCCAAGATCTATCTCTATGTCTTTTAAGATCAGTTTTGGCGTATCGCCTTAGTTAGTTTTGCACTTTGTTTTATTTTTCCTCTAACCCTTACCTCACACCATAGAGAAGAGCCAAATTCTATAAAACCTGGAGGTTATCTTAGGGGCATGTCCCACTTCCTTAATGTATCCCACAACCGTGACTGATCATGTTTGCAAATATAATCATCAATAGTTTTCTTGGCATGCACGGTAGGACATGAACAAACTACACATCTGAAGACTCCATCATTGAAAATATACTGATTTCAGCATTACTAAGTTTGGTCCTCTCTAGTTTACGAGACGAATACGAACAAGAGTGAGAACAAGAGAATAAGGTGCATTTGAATATCTACAATTGTCTCCATCATGTAATAGAAGAGGTAAAAAGATTCAGAGGTTTTGTCTCCTCTGAACTGGACTCTCTCAACACCTCCACCAGGTAGGCCCTTCTTACAATCAAATAGATTCCTCAAACCTATCTTAATGGCCCACCTCCAAGCTCAACCTCCGAGACAATTTTTTTCATGGAATCAAGGGAGTCTGCTCATCTTACCAACCCCCTAGTGGTGTGGAATCCTATTCGGAAAACACGCTAAAGGCATTGCCCAAATTCAGTGGAGAAGACTTCAAAACTCTGAAGGAACACCTCCAAGACGTAGCAGAGATATGTGCGGTACATTATATTAGGGAACAGGATGTCGCCTTGTGGTTACTAGTTGCTTCCCTTAAGGGGAAGGCTCTAGATTGGTACCGGTCCCTAACCCCTAATTCTATCGGCACTTGGGACCAACTAGGAAATGTCTTGGTAGAAATATTTAGTGAGAAATAGGATAGATCCTCGACCCTATAGCAGCTTATCAACATCGGTAAGGGACCGCACAAACTTATGACCGATTTTAACACTAGATTTCACAAAACATGGAAAAGGATTCCTATTCTAGCAAGGCCACTTATAGGTATGGCTATTGTTTTTTACTTAAAGGCTCTAAATTCAGATATTTTTGTGATGATTCAATTATTAGTGGGGACTCTTTGCCACAAGCATATGATATTGTGATCCAAGTGAGAATAATTTAATAGATGCCGGTAAGCTTCCCTCAAGAGCCCCTTTGCCAATGTACCCCTGAAATAGCTCCCCTTCCACAAGCATAGGTCTCGAGCTCTACCCAAGCCCCTGCATCTATATATAATTACCCATCCTCCCTCCTAGCACCTATTCCCACTACAGCATCATCATATTCTTCTCTCGAGATGGAGGAAGTAAAAATATCCTTAGAATATTCTCTAATGAGATAGTAAATCTTAAAAGGAATCATAGTGCTTACCCAAGACAAAATTATCAAAGCTATCAGGGTGGCAGGCTTACCTATCCCACACAACATCAGAATACCCGAGAGGTTGATGTCTGCATAGTCATCTAACCAACTCATTCTAGTGCCAACACCACTTTAGACCATCCTACCCAATAGCGGAAGAGAAATGATGCCTGGGAAAAATAATTTGGCAGAAGATCCCAACGTGTGGTGCTTCCCTTGTAATATTCCTCACATGCCAAGAGACTATCCCCAAGGAAATTTACAGCAAAAGGTATCTGAACAAAGAGCAAGGGAGGGCTATAATGTTAACACATTAGGACCTTACCAGTCCATAAGATTCCAAAATGCATCCTTTGTTGCATAAATTCAAGGGATGTCCCTAGAGCAAGAAGCGAGAGATCACACTAGAGCATGTGCTTTTCTCTTGGGTAGAAGGAGAGGAATTCATATTTACAAATGAGGTAGTTTCTTCCAACCTAGTTTAATTTAATTACAACACTCACTTCAAAAAAAGGATGATAGAGATGGTCACTCCTATCCTAAGTATGACTAATAAGACATAAAAATATCCTCCAACCATCACAGTCTCACCACCGATGGTTGTAAAGGAAACCCCAAGGATTGTCTAGAATCAAGGTACCCTCCATCCTATAGTTGAAGGAATAAAACACCAATCACCATCCAAGACATCATCACTCGGATCGATAAATGTGGTCCAACAACTCAAGAAAGCACCAACTAACACATCCTTGTGGGATCTTCTGGGAATTCCAGAGAAAAAGGAGTTTCTCCAAGAAGCACTGAGATCAAATGACAACCCAACTTCCACCAGAAAGAGAAGGAATAGGTAAAAGGATTCGGGCCCCAACAGAGGTAGTACTATTAAATCAGAAGGGAGAAGTAAGTAAACCAAGGCCCAACCCCTTTTTATGACTCTTATAATAGGTAGGAAATTATTGCATAACTCCATGATAGACTTTGGCGCAAGCACTACGATCATGCCCAAAGTAATTACAGATGCCTTAGGAATTGAATATGAGCCCTTAAAGAAGGAATTCATGCAACTGGATGGAAAATCAGTCCAAACCATAGGAGCTATCAAGGGGCTCCCATTGCAACTTTATTCTTGTCCGAACATAACCATTCCACAGGATATAGTAGTAATTGACATTCCACTAGTCTTTGGACTATGTCTCTCCCATGATTTCATGGCTAAGATAGGAGGCTACATGTCTCTTGATTGGTCCCATATGATTCTGTGGACCAAGTATGGGTCTAAGATGAAGGTATTATCAGAACCCCTTACCAAGGAACATATAACAGACCAAGCGGTCTCAAGATTTGAGGCTTCCCACACCATGATCACCCAAGAAGAAGAATCATATATAGAGGATGGTAACCTTCAAAGTGGTAGTCATTTAGCCAACCTCCCCCTCGGCGATCCCTTTGGGAACTTTGATTCAATTGGTTTGGGAACTTATGTCATCTTCAACAAAGACTCCATGATTCCAAAGGTGGTAAAGGAAGAGGATAAAAGAGAAGGGAGTCCCATCAGGGATTCCTAGATATGGACCCTGCATTTTGATGGAGCTAAAAGAAAAAATGGCTCAGGAGCTGGGATATGCTTGTTGTCCCCAAGTAGAAAGAAGATACTTCAGGTGTTCCACTTCCAATTTTCTTGTACCAGCAATGAAGCAGAGTATGAAGCCTTAATACATGGCTTGGCCATGACAAAAAGGAAGGCATCAAACAATTGAGAGTATTTGGGGACTCAGAGTTGGTGGTGACACACGTAAGGAACATCTACGCCAAAAAAATCCAATAATGAGGTCCTATCGATACAGGGTGTGGGATCTCATCAAAGATTTTGAAGCCTTTAATATCAAGGTTATTCCTCAAGGCCAAAATATGGAGGTTGATAGGATGGATTTAATTGGGTTGCAATTCAACCCAATCTAAGACTTGATAACAAATAAAAGTACAATAAAATTGACCATCTGCTTGTCTATACCTGATAACATTGATCATTGGCAATTTTTTAACAATGACTAGAAGATTGTACACTTCCTCTAGTAGTATAACCAGTTTACGAACCAAATTCAACCAAAAATTGAAGAAGATTATGGAGATTAGATTATTTAGTTGAAGATGAAAAAAATTCCAAAAGGGTTAATAACACTAGAAATCCTTTTTGATTCTAATGATGCTAATTCATATCGAAGGAGGTTTGCAGTGGTAAAGGGGGATTATGTCAAGATAGAAGTGACCAACGGGAGGAAGCTGAAATTTAGGAGATTAGTCACTCAAAGGGAAAGGGAAAAACTTTTGTCTCTATGCCATAAGTATGAAAGAGTGATGGATTAGATGTATGACGACCTACACGGTTAAAAAAAGGATATCATCCAACACACCATTGATCTCAAAGAATGAACTAAGTCCATATGCTAGAAGTAGTGGCTAGTGAACCCAAAGATAGAATCCCTCATGGACGAGGAACTAAGAAATCTCCTAGAGGCCAAAATAATCTTCCTTATCAAGCACACAACATGGTTTTCTAACCTAGTTCCAGTAAGGAAGAAAAATGGTGAAATTTGGCTCTATGTAGATTTCAGAGACCTAAATAGAGTGTCCCTAAAGGATCACTATCTCTTACCCTCCATAGAGCAGATATTACAAATAGTTATAGGCTTATAGAGATTCTCTCTGCTAGATGATTTTAGGTTGTAACCAGATATGGCTCGCGAAAGGAGACCAACATAAGACCACTTTCACGAAAAAATGGGGAACCTTCGCATACATAAAAATTCCATTTGGACTCACAACACTAGAGCTACCTTTCAAAGATCCATGGATGCCATATTTGGAGCATTGATCAATAAGGTAATTCTTATATACCTAGATGATCTCATGGTATTTACAAAGAAAACAGAGGATCATTTTGATGCCTTGGAATATGTATTCAAGAAGTGCAAAGATTTTGAGATCTCCCTGAACCCAAGGAAATGTGTTTTCAAAGTACCCCAGGGAAATCTCATGGGACACATTGTTTCAAAGGAAGGAATATCTATTGATCTAGAAAGAGTTGAAGCCATCTTGGGACTACCCTTATTAGTCAATAAGAAGGCGGTCCAATATTTCTTAGGAAAGATCAAATTTTTCAGCAATTTCATTTCAAACTTTGTCGGGACAATCTTCTCGATCACGCTAATGTTCAAAAAGGAACTTAACTTCAAATGGACGCTGAAGGCCATCAAGCCTTTGAGGTAATTAAAGGGGCTATCGCATCCACCCCGGTACTACACAACCCTGAATTCTCAAATTATTTCATCATGTATGTATATAGGAGTAAGCATAGTGTAGCATCCATGCTAACATAGAAAGGAGAGTCTCAAGGAGAGGAACATCTGGTCACCTTCTTTTCAAAAACTCTCCATGACTATGAAACTAGGTATAAATTTTTAGAAAGACAAGCTTGCACTATTGTTGATCAAGAATTTCTCACTTGTTACCTGTCCAAGTTAATATACCAAACTAAACACAAAAACCTTGAAAAACTCAAATGAAATTGATACCTAATGGACAAGATCCGAAGATGTAGATGGATAAGGAAGCCGATGTAGATAAGACGGGCGCACACGAGCAATTCTGCATAGTAGATCCAAGTAACCTGCGAGACACCGATGCTTGATAGAAAAAGACCACGTTAAAAGATATTTAGGTGGACTGCCCGAGAAGCGGGTCCGGGAAGCGATAAGCTCCCTCGGCGGATGTCAGTCCATGTTTTCAATTAAGTAAAGAAGCATACATGATAAAATATGTATGTACAGGACTAGATTTTCTAATCAAAGTAATAAACAGAATCTAAACAGCAGACAGAAAGCAACAGAAAATAGGGAACTATGAAAACAAAGCTGGATTTGTGTTACCTATGTCCTTTTACCTATCTACAGGATGATCGGTGTCGATTATGTAGAATCGGCGTCGACTGGTTCAGATCGGTGTCGACTGATATAGATCGGCGTCGATCTAAGACAAAGTGTGAGAAGGTTTGGGAATCGGAAAATGAAGGCAAGATTGCCAACGTCCGCTGGATCTGCAGAAGTCAGAGAGATACTGGCAAGGCTCCACCTGTGCTGGATGCAGGAATAGAGTCACCAGAAAATCAATGGAGACATGCGATGTTGATGTGGTAAGAGTAGAGTAACGGTGCTCCTCTTAGGGATTGATTTGGACAAGATTCGCTCTCACTCGATAGATAATGTTCAAACTTGATGCTCAAAACTCTCTCGTTCTCTCTATCTAATACTATCTATCTCACCATCTAATTATCTCTCTTACAATCTGTGTCTAACCGTAGGCGAGTTACGGCTTCTATTTGTCGGTGCCGGCCGATATTAAATCGCGCCATTTTGAAAAATCGGCGTCGACCAAATGCAGTCGGCACCGATTATGGAACAGAACTCTGAAATGGCCAAAAGGAGCGATTTCTGGAAAGATAAGAGTGATCCCTCCACCTCAAATACGGGAAATATCCCACTAATTAGTTTGGGAGGAGGAGAAATAGAGGGGATATATGGATAGAATAGATATGGGGTAGATAAGTGGTTAGGATACATGTAAAAGGTGTAATTAAATAGTTAATATTTAATTACTCACGGGTAAAACATAATGGGGTGAATTAAACTTAGGATAGGTGTTTAAATCACAAATTGAATAATACCCCAAGGGGATAGTGGTGATATAAACGTGCCCCAGGTTACCTGAGAGAGCAAACGCGCACGAGGGACACTAAATTGGATAACCAATTTTAGGTGTCTACATTTTGCCCCTTTTTGTCAAGTAACTTGCGATAAGCAAGGTTGTGAGACAAAAACAAGGAGGTGGAAGAAAGGAAGAAAGAGTGATGATGTGATCCCCCTCAAACTAGGGATGGGATGGGTGATAGAACAAACGATCCCAAGTTTGAAAAAGGTAGATGAAAATGCAAGAAGCCCCAGCTAGATGTCTGGAGTAGACCGGATCATTAATGACGCACAAGAATAAATAAAGAGGCAGCAACCTAAGGAACTCACATTGGTAGGGCAGACTAGACGGTCTCCTCATGAGATGACGTTAGTACCTACAGACCCATGAGTGTAAGGAGGGCTGCAAAATAGTCAGCATCTAAAGAGAGACACATTGGTAGGGACAACCAGACAGTCTGCAAAGCAGACGACGTTAGTGCCTACAGACCCGTTAACTCTAAGCTACCAAAAAAGTGTGAGTGCCCCATGCAAAGGGAACAAACTCGAAATGGATGATAATATCGAAAAAGTATGCGCCAAAAGGTAACACTCAGGGTAGGATGACGACCAGATAGATAAGCCAAGCATCAACACCATGGCAAGAAGATTAGGAGATGGAAGTAAATGACGTGGAGAAGCGATACTGCAACCCATCGGCAAAAATGAGTATAAATCGGCGTCGATTTAGACAAATCGGCACCGACAAAAAAAGATAAAAAATAATCACCGCCGACCACAAAAATCGGTGCCGACAGTGCCCAGCACATATAAATATGCCAACGGAAAATGTGAACGATTTATTTACACCGTGACGATTGATTCAGAGAGAGTCAAAAATTGGATTTGAGCACCATGGAAGCCTCTGGAAGTGGTCAGAAGTGGAGGAGGACATGACCTGGGGTAAGTGGTTCTTCCTGAACCCGTCATTATTATTATTTTTTATTTTTTTATTTTCTAGTGGGAGGCCAGTGTTTCTGACACGCTGCCTTCCAATCGGCGTCGATTGATATAATCGACGCCGATTTTATTACAGTGGCGCCGATTGAATTCAATCGACGTCGACTAAGTGTGATCGATTCCGTTTGTAATTTTGGACAGAATATTTGGATAAAAATGATAGAATGTGTTTTGGATGCTTCAGATTTGGATAAATATAAAGCTAACATTGCTCTTGATGTCGTGGATGCAGGAACGAGAGGTATTACACATGAGGGATGCAATTCCTGAGTTACTGGAGACCATTCTCCCGAGCGTCACGATGCGATTGGTGCCACTTAGAGTTAGCTAGGCTCGGGGCTTTCGGTACTATAGATGAGTGCCGCGAGATGTAGAGTTGATGCGAGCACTAGTGTGATGATGGGATAGGCAGAATTTCACTTTTTGGTTCGGGGACGGGTGAGATGACCATCACCCATGAGGACATATACAGATTTTGAGGTTACCGATCACTGGGGACCTGATAGAGATTACGCCACGAGAGCAATAGCAGAGGGCCCTAGGTCGATTGTATGGAGACAGGGTGGATGATTCAGAGATAGTGTCCGGGGCAGTGAGGATAGCCTCGCATGCTGAGACGAGGATGTTCCTAGGAGGACGAGATAGTGTTGATTCAGATGGTGATCTCCTACTTTGCTCTACCAGATTCAGGAGGTGGGAGATTCCCATTGTTATTACTAGATTACATTTGTGACATCCTGTAGTTCAGACAGGTGTTCGCATTTGCTGATGCCTTGATAGCTCAGATATATTATGAGTTATGGATGTATACCACTAGCCGGAGGACAGGCATTGATGTCAGTTTTGTGCTCCATTGCTGGGCATATGAGCACATAGTAGTGATCAGGCCATCCGGGCTTCCTTGGATGCCAGCAGCAGTGGGGGCTATTGATTACGGATTCCGGTGATGGCGGGCCGATATGGCCCCGGGAGATACAGGGAGATCCGTAGATTGGTATGTCGAGCGTTTCAAGACGCTAACACTAGAGCAAGTCATCAGAGGGAGGGAGCACCGGGAGAGACCGAGGTGGGCAGAGGCCTCTAGCAGTAGGTGCGTCTAGCTCGATAGGTGGTGGCCAGGAGAGACAGCCTAGTCTAGAGGAGGGTGGAGGAGATAGTGTCTTCCACCTATCAGATTTCACGATATAGAGATTGATGTATTTTGTATCAATGTAGTGATGTAGCCTCAATTGGAAGGCATTTTATAGATGGCTTGATTGAGAGCCACCCATTTTTTGTTGTACAGACACTCATGTATATATATAGATTCATCATTTCCTTTGTCATATAATTGTTCTCATGCTTTTAATTTTGATATACATGGATAGATGTAGCGTAATTATGATGGATATAGACATAGACCGATAGATGATGAATAGATGTGATGGGATAGACATAGATGTAGAGGATATAAATAGATGTGATTTGATGTGATTGATATGTGGATTTAATTTGGATGAGAAAATAGATATAGATAGATGTAATGTTACTTGGATGGACAAGTGTTTAGATGATGTGATGGATAGGTGGGAGTTGATAGTTGGAATGGATTTGATATTTTTGAGATTTTAATTAAATTTTGATGAAAATAGATAGATAGACCCACATGTGTTTATAATAGAGGTGATGAGATGTGTTTTGGACAAAGTAGATCAGATGAAATTAGATAAATGATAGAGTTTGATTAAATTAACATGTTAAATGTTAATTTAACTGGATGAAATAATTAGAAATACTCTCTGTGAGAGCCAAGGATGTAATGAAAATGACCTTGATTAGAAATAAAGGAAATACACCTAGATAAGAAGAAAAATGATAAGTGGGCTCCTAACCGACCATAAATAGAATCTGGATAGGAAACCAAAAGATCATGCATACAAGGCCCTATATGAGGTTAAAATAAACTGACACTAACTAGCCGCAAAAACCAGATTTAGGAGGGAAACGGAAGGAGCAGTAAGTAGGTATCTTGTTGAAATTTACAAGGGACGAGAATACATGTTCATCTTTGGGGAAAATAGGATTCTCCATATGATCAACAAAAGGTCTTATATCTTAGCTTCATGATTTACGGAGAAAAGCAAACCGATCAATGCGGGAAGTTTGCTAGATATGGAAAAAGACCCGATCAATACGGGAAGTCTTTCAGTGATGCTAAAAAGTTTATAAACTGACTGAAAGGCTGATCAATGCAAGAAGCCTTGAGAATTCCTTTGAGAAACAGTCATCCTTCAAGGGAGTGGTCTGTATTTTGAATTTTAATGATAGCCATCCTTTGAGGGCATGGTCTATATCTTTTGATTCATTTGATAATGTATGGATAGCTGTCCTTCAAGGGATCAGTCTATCTTTTTTTTGGATAACATCTTTTTTTTTTTTTTTTTTTTTGAAAAGCTTTTTGGAAGAAGTTGAGTTTAGACCTAGATAGATCAGATAGAGGGGAAGAAAACGTATAAAGAGCACGCACTCATGCCCCGAGTAGATCCGATTAAGATAAGCACTTGGGACAAATGAAGCGGTGATTAAGGTATTCCTACCATGAGGAGAAACATATCCAGAAGAAAAATGCTATGAGTAGAGCCGCGATACTCATATTTAAGGTAAAAAAGACAATAGGTGGAGAACCACATATTTTCGAATCACCATGAAAGTATATGACTGGTTGTTAGATGGATGAAAGATCTGTCTTGCGACTAAATTTGTGTAAGATAGATTTTAACAGTAGAAGGGCCATAGATGCAAGGCATTAAGAGGTTCCACTTCAGGTATACCATCCATGGAAGATAGACGATAAGCCCCAGACCCATATTTATGAGTGATAACGTCACGAACCCATCTAGTTGGGAGCAAACTTACCACGTTGACTCCGTTCAAATGTAGTGACATTTTGCTATGTACCTTGGGATATATTATAATGTATATGGGTTGATGGAGATGCCGACATGTGGCACACATCCCCTTATCTTATTATATCATTCATTTATGATTTATTATGCTTAGGATGTCGGCCTCTGTATTGGCCATAGGTTAGAATGGTATATATAGGGGTTAGAAGGTTGTAGTTAATGATATTGAGTATTGAAGTGTTATTGTATGGTTTGGAGGTTACCCCCTCGAAGTGGTATTGGAGGTTTCCCCCTCAAAGTGGCAAAGCTATTATATGAGAATATTGTCATCATTTATCTATATTTTGGTGTTCTCTCATGTTATTCTACTGTATATGTTCTGATTTATACAAGTAATATCCTTACAAAAAATTAGGGTTTTTGCCTAATTTTGGCCAAAATCGCTGCTCTGATACCACTTGTAAGGATATTACTTGTATAAATCGAACATATACACCGAATAACATGAGAGAACACCAACATATAGATGATGAAAATATGCTCATATAATAGCTTTGCCACTTCGAGAGGCAACCTCCAATACCACTTCGAGGGGGTAACCTCAAAACCATATAATAACACTCCAATACTCAATATCATCCTTAACTACAACCTTCTAACCCATATATATACCATTCTAACCTATGGCCAATCTTGAGGCCGACCTCTAAGCATAATAAATCATAAATGAATGATATAATAAGATAAGGGGATGTGTGCCACATGTCGGCATCTCCTCAACCCATATACATTATAATATATCCGAAGGTACATAGCACATTTTGGTTTTCTTTAAGAACAAGATCACCAATTTTGAAGTCACGATCTTTGCCGAAGTGCTTGTTATAAGCACGTTTGACACACTCAAGATAGACTTGATGGTGTTCAAGAGCGTTGAGATGCCGCTCATCTAATAATTCAAGTTGTCTTTAGACGATTTTGATGATAGCCCTCATCGAGAGACAAATTCTCTGAGAGAAACACGGAGAGATGGGATTTGGACTTCCAAAGGAAGAAACAGACCTCGAACCCATACACGAGAGAGAAGGGAATAGCACCAATAGGAGTTTGAATGCTAGTCCAATAAGCCCATAGAGCAAAGGGATATGTAAATGCCAATCCCTACCAGCTCGACTAGTTACCTTTGTGAGGATATTACGCAAAGTTTTATTGGAAGCTTCGGCCTGGCCATTAGCTTGAGGATAGTATGGAGAAGAAAAGCTGAGTTTGATATTGAAAGTGTCGCAGAGGTTCTACAAATCAACGTTCTTGAAAGACTTACCGTTATCTGTGATGAGTTTGTGTGGAACACCAAAGCGACAAATGATGTGTTGATAGACAAAATCAACTATGGGTTTAGCTTTTGTTGAAGAAAGAGGGATAGCTTCCACCCACTTAGTAAAGTATTCAGTGGCAGTAATGATAGAATGATGACGCTGTGAAGAACGGGGATTGATGAGACCAATGAGATCAAGACCCCATTACGAAAAAGGCCACAAATCCGTTGTAGGTTGTAAAGCTTGACTAGGGATATGTGTGAGATTGGAATGTTGTTGACACTTGACACATTTCTTAGTGTATTCACAACAATCTCGATTAAGAGAAGGCCAATAATATCCCAAACGTAAGATGCATTTAGCTACGGCCAAGCCACTAAAATTTCCACCACAGATACCGTCATGGACCTCCTGGATAGCTTTAGATGATTCAAGGGTTTTGAGGCACCGAAGCAAAATACCATCAAAGCCGCGTTTGTAGAGGATCTTGCCTAGAATAGTATAGCGATTAGTGCGTAGGATAAAAGATCTCCTACCATTGGAAGTCAGATCTGGAGGAAGCACTGAATGAGATAGATAATCAACGATCTGTTGATACCACTCATCCTGAGTATTGGTTGTGACAACATGGATTGAAGTTAGTTGCCTAAGATGAGATGGTTGATCTAATCGTTGCACAACCACATAAAGTTGCAAGTCCTTGTAAAAGGTGGGATAAGCGAGGCTAACGAAGCCATTGTATCTGTGAATCGATTTGTAGTACGAGGAATAGCTTGGATAGTGAATTTATCGAAAGATTGGAGTTGAACAAGAATGATATCACGATATTTTTGAAGGATATCATTCTTGCATTGATAGACACCCGTGACTTGATTAACGATGAGTTCAGAATCACCAAAGATGTCAATATGACAAGCGCCAAGATTAATGGCATTTTGAAGACCCAAGACAAGAGCTTCATATTCAGCCATATTATTGGTGCACTCAAAGTTCAATTTGTGTGTGACTGGGATAGGCGTACCCCAAGGAGGAATCATCACGAAACCTGCACCTCCCCCTTGCTGGCATTTGGATCCATCAAAGAAGAGTTTTAATTTAAATGGAGACAGACCAAAATCAATTTGTTGGATATTTTTATCGGGAATTGAGCAAGGGGGACTTGAGTGTCTGGAAGAGGAGCATCAGCTGATTGATCTGCAATGACCTGACCCTTGATAGACTTTTGTGGGATAAACTCGAGATCAAATTCTATCATAAGCATGAGCCAACAAGTGATACGATCATTGTGATAAGGCTTCGCATGAATTGTCTTGAGTGGATTGACACTTGTGACAATGTAAGTTTTGTGATTAAGGAGGTAATGATGAAGCTTAGAAGTTGCGAAGAAGAGAGCACAACACAGCTTTTCAGCTTTGGAATAACGTGTTTCATACTCATGGAGGGTGCGACTGATGTAATAGACAGCTTGTTCTTTACCGCAAGTGTCCCGATGCGAGATCATGGCTCCCAGAGCATGGTCAGTCACAGAGATATAAAGATAGAAAGGCTCCCCCTTGCGTGGAGGTGTAAGCACAGGTGGAGAAAGAAGATAAGCTTTGAGATCATCAAAGGCCTTTTGGCAATGCTCATCCCATTCAAAATGAACATTCTTACGGAGGAGATGATGAAAAGGTTGACAACGGTCCGACAATTGTGAGATAAAATGACGCACTGATTGAAGACGTCCTTGGAGACTACGGAGTTGCTTTAAGTTAGAAGGGGGAGGCATCTCAAGGATAGCTTTTATTTTTGCGGGGTCTACTTGAATACCCCTAATGGAAATGATAAAACCTAAAAGTTTACCAGTGAGAACACCAAACACGCACTTAGATGGATTTAGACGAAGACAAAAGTGAATAATCCTCTCAAAGAGAGGTGCAAGAATGAAAAGATGATCCCGACGATGTTTGGATAGATTGTCGACGTAATCTTCCACAGTTTTGTGTAAGAGATCATGGAAGATGTAGGTCATTGCTCGCTGATAGGTTGCTCCTGCGTTCTTAAGACCGAAAGGCATGACATGATAACAAAAGGTCCCCCAAGGAGTTATGAAAGAAGTCTTATGTTGGTCTTCTGGTGCGATGAGAATTTGATTATACCTAGAGAAACCATCCATAAGAGAAAGCATCTCATGACCCACAATTAAATCCACGAGTTGGTTGATATTAGGTAGAGGAAAATCATCTTTTGGACAAGCAAGATTAAGATCCCGGAAGTCGGTACAAATTTGAATTTTCCCAGTAGCTTTAGTTACTGGTACTACATTGGAAACCCATTGTGGATAATCGATGGGTTGGATGAAGTTAGCCGAGAGCAAGTGCTGCAACTCTTCTTTAACAAGAAGGGCTACTCTAGGGTGTATTTTATGTAATTTTTGTTTAACCGGTTTGATGTCGGGAAGAGTAACGATATTGTGGACCACGATATCGGGATCAAGTCCTGGCATATCCTCATATGACCAAGTAAAGGCTTGATGATGGTTGGAAAGAAAAGTGGTAAAGTCTCCTAACTCCTGTGGATTAAGGGATTGGCCGACCTTAATGATGCGAGGGTCTTTAGAAGTCCCTATATTAAGGTCGACAGTGGCTTCATTGAGAAGCGTAGACGTGTCAGAAGGAATGGTTTTAGGAAGACAGGAATCCTCTACCCCCAGATAGGTGAGGAAAAAATCATCATCCACACAGTGGATAGTGTTGATAGTAGGAGAGTCATCTCCAACTATTTCAGGGAAAATTAACAGTATGGAAGCGGACTTGTCATTAGTCTTATAGGCTAGTGGCCCTAAGGAAATGGTATTGACTAAAAAAAAAAGTTAGACGGGATGGAAATGGCGTCGTCCACATCGAGTGATGCTTCTGACCTAGCGGGAGAAGATGGTTCCTCAATAGGAAGAGGCTCATCGAGAACAATGACGGTGGCTTTTGAAAGAGGTTTAAATCCTAAACCAAATTTTTGATGTGGCTTGAGAGTTGGAATGGACGCGAGGTCATGCACACCTTGTTCATATTTTCCCAAGCCAAAGCCCTTCCATGTGCATCAATATAAATAAGTTTTTGCAAACGTGGGATTCTGTAGACAATCGAACCCTGTTGAATAAGGTTTGGTCCTAGGAGGAGAATTCGGGTGATAGTAAGGTGTATCAAGACCACCGTAAATGAAATTAGTCTGTTGATTGGGTAGACCAATGGTGACGATGTGACCAAGACCTGGCTGATATTCAGGTTGTTTGTTTGGTCTACCATACTCACCAGGTTTGAGATGGGTGTCAAAATAAAGGAGAGGAAGCTCTCCCAGTGAGAAACGCTGCAATGTCTCTTCTAGATTTTGTAAATCCGGTAGTTTGGTTGCAGGTATGGAAGAAGATGAGGCCTCGTCAGGAGAACAAGCATTTTCCTTTAGAGGGGCAGACCTTGTGGTCATGTCGCATTGTGCGGAAGGAAAAGGATCTCCTGGATGAGTATAGATTTTTCCCTCATATTGATATTTTAAGCATCGATGGAGGGTGGATGGGACACAATGCATTGCATGAATCCAGGAGCGTCTGAGGATCATATTATAGTGGAATTTCCCTTCAACAATGTAAAAGAGTTCGTGAAGCAGCTTCTTACCTACTCGAATGGGTAGGACCACAGTTCCTAAAGTAACTGCTAGCTGATCGTTAAATGATCGAAGAGTGAAAGGCGGGGGTGACACTACGTTCTTCGGTAACTTAAGTTGCTCAAATGTGTGTGAGGAGATGACATTGAGTGCAGCACCACTGTCGATCATAGTGCATTTTAATGTAGTGTTGTCGATTTGGACTGTGATAAAGAGGGGAGCCTCCAAATCCTCGGAAGAAAGGGAAGGAATTTCTGAATCTTCAAAAGAAATGGTGGTTGATGGTCTATTCAATCCAACAACCATCTCGAAGAGGCTGGGGCTCATCTGAATTCACTGCGATGCGACGCAGATTATCAATCAGAGCCTGGCGATGTTGCGGAGAGGATTGAATGAGGTCAAAAAGAGACATTTTGACCGGAGCCTGGGTGAGTTGTTTCATAACACTCTCCTCAACTGACACGGGAATTTGAGCCCAAGGTGCAGCACGAATAGAGACCCGAGGTCTCGGGGCTAATGAGGAAGGAGGAACTCCTTCGGGGCATGAAAATGACAACCCGTGGTCGAGATGCTGTAGATGAGGATGGATTATCATACTGTTGGGTTCTAGTGGCGATATGAATAGTGTCAATTTGAGAAGGTGGAAGATCATTTAGAGTGGAATCACTAGAAGTAGAGGTCTGAGTAGATCGTTGGGGCTCAAATGGAGCTAAGATGATAGGAGATACTTGTTCCTCCCCTCTTCCAAAGAAAAGATCACTTTCTTCCAAAAGGTCATTGTGACAATGATTGAAGAGCTTTACATCCCTCGGTATCATGACCCGGGGTATGGTGGTAAGCACAAATCAAATCAGAGTTAAACCAGGTAGGTTTAACTCCTTTAGGGTTATAGGGTTTAATCAGAGGAAGAGATATGGATGAAGATTGGATAAGTTAGTGAAGGATTTCAGTATAGAACCCGGTAGACAAAGATGAGGACAGAGATGATGAAGGCGCCTCTTTTACTTTAACAAATTGCCGAGGTAAAAGAACCTGCATGTTAGGTTTGACAGTCTTTTTAGGGATCATCTTATTTTAATGGAAATCTGGAGGAGCAGCCTTGGGCACTTGAGATGGAAGTAAGTGAGACATGATTGATTTCAATGGAGGAGGAGCCCCTAAAATAGATTTTGAAGATGATGGAGATGTGACAAGTGTTGTGGTCTTCAGAGATAAGGGAGGCTGCTTGGTCAAAACTAATGATGATTTAGATAATGTCGATTTAGATGAGGGAGAAGCTCCCAAAGTAGGTATAATCGAGAGGAACAGAGGGTGCCCTGGTTTTGGTAACGAAGATGATGATTCGATAAAAGAGGTGACATCTTTTTAGTATGTAAGTCCACTTTTCGAGTCTTTGGTGAAGAATGTGTTGTAGAAGAAGATGATGGTTTTGATAAGTTTGTGCGAGAAGAAGGCACCTTCTCGGTGGACAAATCCAATCTTTTATGAGGCGCAGAGAGATTTTACAGAAAGCACCAAGAGTCTTGATGGTTTGAAATATGGGCTTTCCTTTTTCAGGGATGGTGACAATTTCAACCGCATAAGGTGATTGTAACCTTTTCGGGGGAAGCAAATGGGGAGGTACTGATGACGCAACGTTAGATTTCGGTTGTCTCGGTCTAAGTTCAGGAACCGAGCGTATAGGTGTCGGTGCTACTTCTTTAGATTTTCCCTTAATAGGCAAAGTAGCATTGGTGATGGAAGAAGTGAGTGATGAAGAAGCAGTTCCTTGCGAGGGAACTACTTCTGGTACAGTAATTGTGGGTGAAACTACTATAGGAAAGGAAATAGGAAGAGTCAAAATCGAAGATGCTTCCATCGAAGTCGGCACAACTATAGGTACGTTCACCAATGGCATAGTCGCAGCAAAAATGGGAGAAACAGAAGTAGATGTATCCGTGGTGGAAACTCAAAGGGATGTAATTGCCTCGAGCATTGAAAGAATGTCTGATGATGAGACAGATGAGGATGATACTATCTCGGGTATGGATGGAAGATCAGACAAAGAAGCAGAGAGAGGTGAATCCGTATCTAATAATGTTGGAATATTCAAAGACGGGCTATCTACAAATGGTGGAATCCCAATGATTAACGAAGCGGAAGGAGGTTCTGATTTGGTCGATGTGTTCGCAGATGGCTTAGGTTTAGAAGAAGATTCTCTAGTAGAGATGAAGCTGATAGTATGAGTGTTTGGTTTTTGAGACTCTGAAGCATCATGGTTTGGGGAATGATTGGGAAAAGGTTATTTAAAAACATCCAAGCATTTGATTTGGGGAGCATTTGGGTTATCTAGAATGAGCTCACCTTTATCAATAAATTCTACGGACAAGATTTTTGAAGGTTTGACATCATTCAATGTCATGACCTTTGGTTCTATGATAATGATAGAAGTCATTTTCCCTATACCAGAATGGACATTCTTGGCTTTCATCAATATTCGTAATGGGGGGAAGTTCGATCATGTGAAATTCCAACATTTTTTCCAAGATAGAAGCATATGATTCCCCCACGAAGTGAAAGATCGAGATAGCGAGGACCCTTTTCAAGAAGATGAGGAGTCTCTTTGTGGTGTTTGATTAGAAGTGTTATCGGCTCGTGATGTTTTTAATACGATAGCGTTGGTGGATCCTTGATTCTTGTCTTTAGAAGTGGAAAGATTTGATTTGGTAAACCGAGAAAAGTCTGGTTTAGATTTAGAGAGAAGTTTTAACTTCCCTTGTTGATGGCGCGAGACTCAAGTTTTTGTGCCATCGTAAAGGCTTCTTCAAATGTATGAAAGGTCTGGATCCTTAAAGTGGAAGAAATATGATTAGCACAAGATCGAGTAAACAACTTGATCTGTTAGGATTGAGGAAGGGAGAAAGACAATTGGTTTATTATCCCACTCCAGCGAGTGACAAAGTCTGTAATAGACTCATCATCGAATTGACGAATGTTATAAAGATCTATAATTGAGATCTTATGCGTGATATTTATTGAAAAGTTTTCAACAAACATCTAGGCCAATTGAGAGAAAGAAAACAAGGAATGTTGAGGAATGTTATTATACCAGTCTAAAGCAGGACCTGCTAAAGACATAGGAAAAGTCTGAGCATAAGCTCCTGATCCTGGACTATGAGGTAGAAAGCATGTTTGAATGCTCGCAAATGTTGTTGAGGGTCCTCCCGAATATGAAATTTTGAAAATTTAGGAAGTTCCCATTGGGGAGGATAAGGCTTAAAAGCCACTGAGGGGTGAATGGGTTCATTACACACTTCTTCAAAAGAGTATGAAGGACGAGCCCCTTTGGTGGAGGCTTCCAAGTCTACGATTTTCTTGAAAAGAATTTGAACCATGTCAGATTGAGGAGGAGGCACACTGGCATGTCCTACATAAGAAGCAAATGGTGGATGTTGTTGAGGTGTCAACGGGGGATTCATCTGTTGATTGATAGGATGATAAGAGGAGTAACCAGGCAGTTCTGGGTGACGCCTGGTGGGGTATTTCTGTGAAGGAGCCTATGTATAGGCAGGCTGTGAGATAATAAGTGGTTGAGAAAATGAAGGTTGGATGACGGACGGAGCCTGTGATTGGTGGAATCCTATGCTTGTTGACTGAATCGGAATAGATTGAGGAACATGGGTGTTGATTTGATTGGACATGGTGGGGAACAAGACCTGAAAGAGGATTTTTACTGCCGGATTAGTTATTAAGGGCGTCGATGCTAGAGGATGGGCGAAGGTCACTTTATTCTTTGGAACATTGGAAGAAAAACCCCTTTGGAGGACGAAGCGAGAACCAAGCGACTAGTCGAAGGGGTTGACTCATAAAAGAGGTATTGACCACAGGGACCAATGGACGGTATAGATGAATTAACAGCAATATGTGGGTGCGCAGATGCACCCATTATAGCCAGAGAAGAGGACTTCTCAGAAGTAGGTTGTGGAATAGTCGAGGTAACTGCGGCGTTAGGAATAGGTAAGACTATTTGAGAACTAGTCGATATGGTCGGTGGAAGAGAAAAAGGAGGCACAGGTGCGCCACCCTCTTCCGTGGCTCGAGGCGAGAAAAATGATGCTAACTATTCTACAAAATCCTGGGATGGTTCACGAGAATAATCATACACTTGTTGGATTGGTGGTCCCTGATCAGATATTTGAATAGACTTGTGTACTAGGTAGTCCATAAGGGCTACCGGATTACGATTAAGGAGCACACGAAATCGGGATCCCGTGAGGAACATACTCTATGTCGAAAGCAGATGATATTTACGAAGGACTAGGGGAAGGCTGGATGTGATGGTGTTGCTTTGGCACGATAGAAAGGATTATATGACCGGGATGGGGAACTAACTAACAGCGGTCCCGAGGAAGACACAGGGGGTTACGAAACATCCACACTAGCGGTGATCTCGGAGGAAGAAGGGGCTAGTTGAGCCATTCTTCTAGATTGTAACTGAGTGATGACCGTCATAAACAAGCAGAAAAGAAAATTGACCTAACTAATACACAGATAATTCAAGCAGCGTAGGTGATTATCTCTTTTAAGTTTTTATGCTTTTA
The DNA here is from genome assembly GCA_018340775.1 of Taxus wallichiana var. yunnanensis. Lineage (NCBI taxonomy): Eukaryota > Viridiplantae > Streptophyta > Pinopsida > Cupressales > Taxaceae > Taxus > Taxus wallichiana. The sequence continues at coordinate 835,922,755 of CM031234.1, forward strand.
AGAAAGAAAATATTAGGGAAGGCCTTTTAGAACAGGAACTACTCAGATAGCCAAACTAAGGATGGTTTGGGGGATGTTTTGGTGAGGATTCCCAAAGGCACTTCAGTAAAAGACGAACGTGGCTTGATATAGGGGCCTACCCCCGCACTTCACACACCGCTGCGATAAGGGAGTCGGGTGCTTTACCAATATATACCAGAACTTCCGTGAATTTATAGCACGGCCCGAGTACCGCGTAAGCTCTTCCTCTTGGATGTCACTTCCAAGTAGGTGAGGCCAGGGAAAGAATTTTTGTTTAAATGCTTTATACCTAGTGATTTTGGCTTTGTGTGCAAGGGTGAAAAATAAAAATCAAATAGTGTCACTACCGATTTTGATCAATTTTCCAGCCTAATTAAAACTAGATGAAAAACATACAACAGAAATGACAAAGAAAGAGTTCTTTTTAAGCACTTAAAAACGAAGTGTTTGATTTCGATGAAGACAAGTCAAACAGATTCTTTCCCAAATGCGATTAAATTCTTTTTAAGCACCAAAAATTGAAATGTTTGAATGTGATAGAAAACAAACAAAGAAAGTTTTTTTTTCTTCTTTTTTTAGTTCCTAAAAAGGAGAAAACACCGTAAAAGAGAAATACCTATAGATTTAGCTCTCCAAGGTGTGTGGACTTCAAAAAGTGCGTTGTTGAGCTCTTCCCCTCGAACAATCCCACGAACAAGCAAAGTGCTCCGCAAGAAAAGGTTAAGCAAACACCAAACAAAATCCAGAAAGATATATCCAGATAATGGTGAAACGAAAATTTCTATTTTAAGGAACTAGAAAAATTTCAAGGAAATAACAATTTCGCATAAAGAGATGGATCAAACATGCAATCTTGAAATCAAAATGAAATATTTACTAATTTTATAAATAGAAATTGGAATTGAAATTTGTAAAAAAGAAACGGACCTAACTTTGCAAATTCAGAAATGAAAGAAGCAAGACTGAAACGATGAAAGGAAATGCTTAAGCAGAACTGATAAAAATCAGTGAAGAAAAAGAACAAAGCTCAAAACTAGAAAAGAGATGAACTTACCAATAAGGGACTTTGGTTGGGTCCCACCGGGCGTGCCAGAATGTTGATCAAGAATTTCGCTTGTTACCTGTCCAAGTTAATGTACCAAACTAAACACAAAAACCTTGAAAAACTCAAATGAAATTGATACCTGATGGACAAGATCTGAAGATGTAGATGGATAAGGAAGCCGATGTAGATAAGACAGGCACACACGAGAAATTCTGCACAGTAGATCCAAGTAACCTGCGAGACACCGATGCTTGACAGAAAAAGACCACGTTAAAAGATATTTAGGTGGACTGCCCGAGAAGCGGGTCCAGGAAGCGATAAGCTCCCTCGGCGGATGTCAGTCCACGTTTTCAATTAAGTAAAGAAGCATACATGATAAAATATGTACATACAGGACTAGATTTTCTGATCAAAGTAATAAACAGAATCTAAACAGCAGACAGAAAGCAACAGAAAACAAGGAACTGTGAAAACAAAGCTAGATTTGTGTTACCTGTGTCCTTTTACCTGTCTGCAGGATGATCGGCATCGATTATGTAGAATCGGCGTCGACTGGTTCAGATCGGTGTCGACTGATATAGATCGGCGTCGATCCGAGACAAAGTGCGAGAAGGTTTGGGAATCGAAAAACGAAGGCAAGATCGTCAACGTCCGCTGGATCTACAGAAGCCGGAGAGATACTGGCAAGGCTCCACCTGTGCTGGATGCAGGAACAGAGTCACCAGAAAATCAATGGAGACATGTGATGTTGATGTGGTAAGAGCAGAGTAACGGTGCTCCTCTCAGGGATTGATTTGGACAAGATTCACTCTCACTCGATAGATAATGTTCAAACTTGATGCTCAAAACTCTCTCGTTCTCTCTGTCTAATTCACTGTCTATCTCACCATCTAATTGTCTCTCTTACAATCTGTGTCTAAACGAGCGCGAGTTACAGGCTTCTATTTGTAATCGGCCCAATATTAAATCGGCGTTGTTCTGAAAAATTGGCGTCGACCGAGTACCGGTCGGCGCCGATCATGGAACAGACTCCCAAAATGGCCAAAAGGAGCGATTTCTGGAAAGATAAGAGTGATCCCTCCACCTCAAATATGGGAAATATCCCGCTGCTTGGTTTGGGAGGAGGAGAAATAGGGGGGATATATGGATAGAATAGATATGGGGTAGATAAGTGGTTAGGATACATGTAAAAAGGTGTAATTAAATAGTTAATATTTAATTACTCACGGGTAAAACATAATGGGGTGAATTAAACTTAGGATAGGTGTTTAAATCACAAATTGAATAATACCCCAAGGGGATAGTGGTGATATAAACGTGCCCTAGGTTACCTGAGAGAGCAAATGCGCACGAGGGACACTAAATTGGATAACCAATTTTAGGTGTCTACAACTATAGTGAAGGGTCCGAAAATTTTAGGCACCTTATCACTCATAGTAAAATCTAGGTTATAGTGGCACACTCCAAATTCAAGGAATATATCACAGAGGGTGAGATAAAAGATAAAAGAGCTAACTGGATCACTAAGATCTTCGATTACGACATTGAGGTAAATCCTATAAAGCTAGTATGGGGAAGGGGCCTATGCCAATATCTTACACAAGACCCCATGCCCCTGACTAATGATGAGCTTGAGAATATACTCTATGTCTAAGAAAACAACTCTAATAGCTAGGTCTCGGATAGGATCCACTTCATGCAGACAGGGAAATACCCAAGCCATTTCCCCTAAAAAAGAGAAGGTATTATAGGCATCGGGATCCAATTTCACCATGATTGACGATTTCCTTTTCAAAAGAAACTTTAATGGGATCTTGCTTAGGTGCCTAGAGAATGAAGAAGCTGAAAGGGTCTTACACGAGTTACACCATGGGAGCTCGGGAGGCCATTTTTCTACCCAAACCACAACTATAAAAATCCTACAAGCAGGATACTTTTGGCCAAGCTTGTTCGCTAACTGTCAAGTGGAAACAAATAGATGCAAGGTTTTCAAGTTTATACGGGCTTTTGGAGAAACACAACATTACCTCTTAACCCCATCCTAATTGAGGAACCATTTGCATAATGGGGTCTAGACTTCATCGGTATGGTCAACCCAACTTTGAGTGTTGGACATAAATGGATCCCCACCGCAACTAATTACTTCACCCGATAGGTGGAAGAATTTCCACTAAAAGAGGCCGCCAAGAATGTGATCCTTGGACTCTTATAGGATATCACTACCCGATTTGGAACCCCCCCTAAGACTATTATATCATATGATGCTAAGGCCTTTTTGAGGGCCAAAGTATCTGAATTTCATGTAAGGCATGAGATCTATTTGAAAACATCCTCCAATTATTACCCACAAGGGAATGGTAAGGAAGAATCCACTAACAAAAATCTAACCAGGCTCATAAAAAGGATGGGAAATGAACATAAGTGGTTGTGGCATGAACACATCAAGAAAAACTTATGGGATGATTGAATCACACCTAAACATATCTTGAAAGCTTCGCCATATGAGGTAGTTTATGGAAAAAGTGATATGATGCCAATTTCCCTAGAAATCTATGCATTACAACTATTAAAACAAATTGAGATAGAGCAAAACAAGGCAATACAAGTGTGACTCTCGAGCTAGTGGACTTCCAAGAGAAGTGAGATGCCACTCATGAAGCCATGATTAGCTACCAACAAGTGGTGAAGACTTAGTTCGATCAAAAGATGTCGGAACCAGAATTCCAAGTTGCTACTATAGCTTTGAATTGGGATGCAAGGGCTTCCAATCCTAGAAATCATAGAAATTTTGACCCCTTATGGATAGGACCCTTCAAAATTAGTGCATGTAATCATCATAATGCTTTTGAACTTGAGACCATGGAAGGTGACCCCTTGGAAATTTGGGTAAATGGGTTTCATTAAAGATTTTCCATCGAGTATTTTCTTTTGAAGTATTGTATTATATGTATAGTTTTTTCTTTTCCTCATTCTTTTTTCTCCATTTGTTTTTACCCCTTTTAATAAGTGTCTCGAACACGTGTCCCTCACGGAACACCCTTGTCTCTTTTTGAAGTTTTGGAGGAAGTGCATCTTCCTAATTTTCCCTGAAATTAATGATCCAACATCTTTCTAAGATATTTGGGGAAAAAGATTGAGAATTGATACATAATCTCTTGTAAAATGTAAATCTCGCGCTTAGGGTCATTAAATAAAAAGGGGCCATTATATGATGTTACTATATCTACGCATGACCTATTACTCTATAATATTTAAGGAGGTTATTTAAGACAAATGAGAGCATCCAAAAATTAATTTCAAATGCTAAGAGTTTTCCAACCTGCCTCTAAGTTTTGAGTAAAGGGAATCACAACCTTCTCCCAATCCTAAAAACTGCCACAACGACTCCTAGCTCTACACTAAAAGTAAAGTCTTATGCAGGGAAACATGCACCCCCACGTGATCTTCAACTAAGGTTGAGGTTCCCTGATGGAGGATAATGGTTCAGTGACCCTTCCATGGTTTCTAACTTTTCTAATGATGTCTTTAACCATGTTTTCAGCAAGAATCCCAAAGCTCTAAGAGAGGTAGCCTACGCTAGGTTTCTTAACTGGAGAATTCTAGAGGATTTTGGTTCAAGAATATGGAGCACAACACTCACTCAATATATGGTGCCTCTTGTGTACCCATACCTAGAGCTCATATAGATTTATGTGAGATTTTCAACACCAAAACCAATGTCATCCAAGGAAGAAACATAAAGGTGGTAATCAGCCCTTAAGATATTAGAGACATGTTGGCTCTAGTCTATGACCTAGTGGCTAATTTTTATAATATGGCCAAGCTCCAAAGCATCTAGGCTCAATGCCAAAACAAATATTTGCTCCTCGGTAGAGAGTTAAGGTAAGCAAATTTAGGTGGTTTGGGAACTATAGGATTCCCCATTCCCCTAAAGTCACTAATGGTGGATTCTCAAGACGTATGCTCCATGTTAACATTCATTTTTGGCCAAGATTCAGACAATAATTTCCAATATTGGAAAATGGTGGCCCTATTCAAAATGAGGTTCGTGAAGAAATAACATGCATATTGTTTTGACTTTGCTCAAGTCATTGCAGAGTTTATTTGTGAGCAACTAGCCATGTTCCCAATAAACTCCACCTTCAGGTATTCCTAATATTTATTCTACCTTATTCTGTATCAAAATTCCCAATACCTCAGCCAGTACATGACCCTAATGCTATAGGATGCAGAGGTAGACCCCTAAAGATCATTCCAGTGTCCACTTGGACTCATGTATTGTCCTACTCATTAGACGTATATGAATTATTTAAATATTTTGTGGATCCTCTCCTACATTAGTTTGACCCAAAAGGGTCAATAACGAAATGAATAGCTCTATTCAGTTCCATCCTTACAAATCCCCTACACCCTTGTGATTATTTTTTCAGGTAGGACATTCTATGATTTAGCCGCATAGTTTTCAAGATGAATACTTCATGCTCCCAAGGATCCTCACAACACGGGTGGCGGGTCTTGAGATAGCTAGATAGCTGGTACTCCTGGATGTTGAATTCAGCTGGTAAAAAAAGAAGGCACTTTTTGACCTCCCCTTGAGCAAGGGAGGAATTACTATGATTAAAAGAAAGGTAGAACATATGCTCACACAAAAGCTAGCTTCTTATGGCTTCACCCTAATTCAAGACTCGTGGAGGTATGACCCCAGGACGAGACAATGGCCTTGAATTTAGTTTAGAAAAAAATTTCGGACTCTGCAATCACAAGTCCATGAAGTTTTTGAAGATAGGCGATCCCTTGAGTAGAGTCAGCATACATGTTCATCGAGCTCAACAAAATTCCAAGTCTAGAGTGGGAATTGTTCCATCCAAATTCCCGACACGTATGATCCCATCCTCATAATGACAAAAGGACTTAGAGTGACCCTACATAACAAAGACTAGAGCGTCGAAAAAAATTGAATCCTATTACAAATATATAGGTAGGAGATCAAACAAACCACCCTTAGTTTTGATGGCATATCCAATGATGAATAATGGGAGGATTTTTGGATATGGATCACGGTCGACATAGAGAGTAAGGACATAGTTAAAATTATCAAAGAGTGGTTCACAAGATCAATCACGAGTCCTCTGAGCCCTCTCAACAATAATTACTAGTATATCCCCCACTCCGTAACCCACATCAATTCCCTAGGGTGGGAGACTAGTGGAGGAATCAATGTTGAGCCCCCCACATAAAAATTTAAAGATGTTCAAGACCCCTGCATCTCCACCCCCTCTCCCTCCTCCCGGGGCTCCCTTTCAATCTCCTCCTCCACCACCATTTTCCCCTTCAGGGTATCCCCTTATCAGTGACCCCATCTCAGACTCTCCCTCCATGTGAATCCTCTCTTTTTCCTTAACCTCTCTCCATGATCCCAAATTTCTCCCCCCATGTGGTGACAAGAACTTCTTCAGCTCTGGTAAATTCACAGCCTCAACCACCTATTACAATTTCATATGGTTTGTAACCTGAGTTCTCATTCACAAGTGGGGTTGTCCCTTCTACCTTAGAATTTTTTAGTCGAGATGAAACCACCAATACATCCCGAGATAGCAGAAGGGTGAAGAAAAATAAGAAGGATATGTTGGAAAGAGTGAAAAAGTAGATGCGGTCATTATATGACCATTAACAAATCTCCTTGACCATTGTGTGGTTAGTCCCCCAAGCATCCAAACCCACACAGAAGATGTAGCCCAAGGACTATTCTATCAGCGTTGTCACGGTCAAACTCTTAGAGTTTAGGCCTCAGGATAAGGTCAAGTTAATGAATGAAACTATGACTGTAGTCATGATATACTACCTCAAGCTTAAGCAACCAGATCAAAAAGGCACAATCTATCCTTCGCAGGGAAGAAGCCACTGGTGGCAACCAACAAGCCAAGATTAAAGGAAAAGGAAAGGAGATCAAACAACTCCATAAGGAATTGAAGGAAGCTCCATCATGAGAAGTCCTTGTGGCTTCTTAGGTAGAAGCTAAGAATCTAGAAGCTAAACTCGCCACATCTCGAAGCCTCGACCAATTCACTCTCACAAGAGAAAGGAGCCCTCCAATAGGAGGTTGATTCAAGAAAGGCGGAGGTGGCTACGCTCCAGAAAATTTTCACACCATCGATGCAAAAAAGGGAATCCTCCAGACAAGGTTGAAATCATTTGAGGACGTGGTCAAGGACTTGACCCATAAATTGGGAAAATAACCCCAAAAAGTGGGAATTATAACATTGGTGCATGATCTATATGCCTCTTGGTGTGACCAAATTTCCCCCACGATAATGAATATAGACCTCGCACTTGGATTTATATCTAATATGTAGGGGTTGTTCTCAAATGTGGAAACCATAGCCTCCACCATTAGTAGCATTGTATCTATTAAGGTCCCTGAATCATTATTGATGATTCATAAACTTTATGATTCTTCCGACTTCGCCCTACAAGGCACCAAAATCACAAACAGTCAGATGATTCCTATGGAGATAAATGAGATCCTAAGCTATAACAAAGCATCCATCAAATGTCGAATCTCTTGACCCAACTCTAATAGGGGATCAAGGAGTGGAAATAGAGTATCAATGAATTGGTTCAATTAGGATTCCCCTCCCCCTTCCCCAATGACTCTATAGTCCTATCAAAGGACCAAATTCAACATCTCTTGATCACTAAATGAAAAGATAAGACTATCTTTCAGTCTTTAAAAGAGAGCTCCAACATCACCGAGGTGGAAGCCATCCTAAACCCAATCATGTAGTTGGAGTTTTGTTTACACATAGTAGTGCAGAGTCTCCAAACCTTTTCTCACAAGGAGATAATCGAGTTAGATTGAGCTTTCCAGGCCTTGTAGCGAAGAACTTACCCAATATAGGTGGAATGGCTTGGATATCAAACAAATTTGCAGCATCTCTGATTAGCATTTTGTAAGCCACATTTTGAATTTTGAGGTAAATAGGATTTTTGGATCCTTCCATGACTGGCACGAAGTCCCTTGGTGAGTTGCCATAACTGTAGAGTTCTTTTTTAATGAGACTCTTTTACCAGCCATTGTATTTTGTCACCTCGGCCCTAATTTTTTTGTTTGTTTGAGCCCAAATTTGGCTAAGTATGGAGCTGAATGCGAGAAGATATCCATGTGTCCCTTTGGCATGCTTAGGGCATGATGCAGAGAAATAAATGTTCTCAAATTTGCATTGTATCACCCATGTGTCTCAGGCTCGATAAAGCTACCTCGGTGGATTAAATAGTCAAAGATACAGTGAAAACACACAGGGTCTCCACGTGTCACCCAAGCACAATTTCAAATAAAGAGAGAAGGAACATCCTCAAACAAGCACGCAACCTCCATGTGTCACTTAGGCGCAGGTTTGAAGACAAAGCCCAAAGAAAGGCCCTCAAACAAGCGCGTGACCACCACATGGCAGGGAAGAATCATCACCAACCAAAGGAGTGCAAGTTGGATGAATTAAAGGCAATCGTAAATATCACCGATAGGCAGTTGAGATCTTTCCCAAAAAATGAAGGATTTTGTAAGAAAATTGAATGCAAGTGTGGAAGATTTGATTCCTGAAATTGAATTGAGAGCCAAGGGGGTCTATAAAGTAAAGTTATGATCTAAAAGGAAAGGTGGAGAAAATATAAAAGAGATACAAACCAGAACTATGAAAAAGGATTCTAGGCTTAGTTATTGTATTTTCTATCCTTAGCAAGGATCTGTTGTAGAAGAAAGTTTTAATCTATGTCGTATTGGCCTTATGTATCATTTTCTCTATGAATAAAGAGTTCATGTTCTATACATTTTATCTTTTAATAAGTTTGTGTCTTTCATCCTTTATTTTTGTAGTTTTTAGATGAATTTTGAAGATCTATTGTGTTATATGCCCTTGGGATTTCTATATACATCTATCATCTACATATTATTATGTTTTACACTTTCTCTTCCTTTGATAATTCAAGATACTTATAAAAAATAGTATACCATGCTAAATGCTCTTCGACTATTCTAAAAACAGTTTCCCAGGATCTATCTCTGTGTCTTTTAAGATCAGTTTTGGCGTATCACCTTAGTTAGTTTTGCACTTTGTTTTATTTTTCCTCTAACCCTTACCTCACACCATAGAGAAGAGCTAGCTTCTATAAAACCTAGAGGTTATCTTAGGGGCCACGTCCCACTTCCCTAAGGTATCCCATGACTCTCACAGTCCATCCGAAAATATAATCATCAATAATTCCAAAATAAAAGTGAATTTAATTTAACCCTCTACATGGTCCATGTGATAATTTTAAAAAATGTAATTTTCTCATTGGTGGTAGTCTTAACTTCCGATGTACGTGCTTGAATAGAATAAAAAGGTGGGAAAAATTTTGAATTTTAGGATTAATTGGCTCCTATTAGTGCTACCATTGGTCTCATAAGGTACTTTCTAGTCAAAATCATATAAGTTTTGTCCATGAAACTCTTAGGGAAGCTCCAGGGGAAAAGACTCACTCTCCAAGGTTTATTTTTGGCAGTTGTTGGTGAAGGCGGGCTTACTATAAGTGTCTAGGTCAAACTTTGTAATGATGTAAGAAATTTTTCACCTTTAAACCTGGTGAAAAATTTCAATGGGTGTAGAAAATTGTGACCCCAAGGTGAGAGGATATGTTTTTTGAGTTTGTATCACTTAAGTGACAACTTAAGTGGTTAGGAAGGTGTTGACAACTCACGCATAATCTTGGCCCCTTCCTCATGTTCTAGCACCCCCTTGGTGCACTTTGAAATGTTGAGATAATTTTTTTACCTTTGTACTTGGTGAAAAGTGTATCATGTGCAGAAAAGTGTGGCCCCTTGGCAGCCCTCTCTCTCCTAGAACTTGAACACTCAACTTGCATGTTAGGATTTTGTTAACAACTCACACCATTGTGCAAACTAGTCCCCCTCCTCATGAAAGATGACCCCATGGCACATTTTTTAATGCTTAAATAAAAATTTCACCCACTTAAAAATGTGGTAAGGTTCAATGGAGGCTCACTTCCCCCATCTGGAAATTTTTAACCCACTCTCAACCCGAGTTAAGGACAAGGAGTGCAAGTGAATCAAGAGGTCGGTTTGACTTAACCATAGTTTGATTTAAGAATTCAAATCGCCATTTTACATTTTTTGAACTAAATTTTTAATCCATTTTCCCTCCATTTATGCTGTAACAATATCATGCCTAATCTGGAAACCCCATGCTCAGAACACATTTTTTCTCATATCTCACAAATCCTTGCTCCATTTTCCATGAAATTCAAACTAAAGCTTCCTTACATGAATGCCATTAGAATGATTATTGTTAGGACATAATTTATGCCCTCATGAAATTTTTATGGACATCAGAAAATTATGTCCATTTAAAACTTCATCCTTATATATCTTGAGTTGCGGCAAGTCAATCAAGCTAAAAATCAGAGCATGAGATCCTCGAAAAATTAGCTTTCCAATGAACCCTTTCTTGCCTCGGGAAAATTTGTTGAATTAAATTTATGTGTGAATTTTATTTTCTATAATTATTCTCTATTATATAAATAATGAGAAGACTTTTAAGTTTCCTTTTCAAATTCATGAAGATCTGGAGGAAAAAAATCCCTAAAAATTGGAGCAAAGCATCCTGGTGACGAGTAGAATCTTTAGAGACCTTTTTGGTCTGATTTGACACCCCATGGCCAAAGTATATTTTTAGTAAGTCCTCATTCAAGGAAATCAATATTGATAGTATGTTTGAAGAAAGAATGGATTTTATATACTAAGTTAATTCCCAAGAGGAAAAGTGCTCAAAAGTGACAATTCGGTGAAATTGCCAAAACTAGTCATCAGGAAAGACTTACTAAAAATAGTAAGTATCCAGAAAAGGCTCAAAATGGTATTAGTTTTTCATCCTACATTCCTCACTAATTTTTTTCTTTATGGAGGTCAAAATAATTCTTTCAAAAGGGTGGAAAGAGGCATTGTTTCTCAAATAAAATAGAATCCTTCTCGATTCCCAATTTTGGCCACAGTGGTGCATCCCGATCTAGGTGCACTTCTCATTTCACCATATGTGTTGAGAAAAGGATTGAAGTATGATCCATCCATTTTATCACCTTAAATCATCACATGGATTGGGTATTCTTCACCATATCTCATTGGAATCTCCATCTCCCTAAGGGTCATTATCACAATGTTTAACTATGTAGGCATCGTATCAATTTTTATGTAGGCATATGTGAGATGAGAGTTTACCAAGATACCATAGAAGTGCTAAGGAATCATCAGGGTGAGATATAGTACTTAAAGGAGAAGAAGAAAGCATCAGAGACAATCCAAACTAATATCGATGATCTGCGAGAAGTGTGCAGAATGTTGCACCAAGAGAACATTATCCCACTATTAGGAAGTTGGTTAAAGGGGAAAAATCTACGCGTAAGTTTTGAGACCAAATGATAGATCCTGCATGCAAATATTCCCCCTGATAGCATTGACTATGACAAGGAAATTACTCTAAATTTTGTTGTGGATGGGTGGCTATTGAGCAACATATTGATTGATACAGGTGTGGAAGTAAATGTGCTTACATTAGATGCATGGGTACAAATGGGGAGGCCTCCATTGCAGCCATCATCTAATGTGTTGTTTATGGAAAACCAAACTAAGGCTAATCCCATTAGAGTTTTTAAGGATGCATCTATAACCATACAAGGGGCCAAGTTCACTAGGGATTTTGAGGTATTAGCACTTGCAAAAGCAGACAATTTTCCAGCCTTTCTTGGACGCCCTTGGTGTTATGAAAATAATGTTGACTTGAGATTCAATAAGGGGTATATCAGCTTTGAGAATAAGGAGGAAAGGGTTGTGATACCATTGACAGATGGGAAGTCTACACCATATGTTCACCCTCTAAGTGAGGAGGACTTAAACCAATTTTATGTACGCACTATTCGGGACCCAAAGGTCAATGAGCCATCAACAAAAGGCATCATACAATGGGAGGATTATCATTTTATTAGTGATAATATGATCATTTATTTCGATAATTAGGCTCATGGTACATATGAATTAGTAGTCCGTGAAGTAAAAGCATGGTTGTGTGCAAGAATGGATGTCATTCGGTTTGACGGATAGGTAGCACAATACCTTGGTATACAGGGGTAGAAGATCTTCTTGCATTTTTGAAAGCCATGGAAACACAATGGAAAAATCAAATTAAGATAAGAGCTATGTTAGTATATACCTTGCGCGGGACAGCAATGCGCTGGTGGGTAGTCCACAGAGATAATATTATAGAATGGGAAGAGATTAGAATCGCCTATCTATTAGGTTTGTAAGGAACAATGCACCTACATAGATCTGCACTTATCATGGTGATCAACCTATTCAACATCACATTCAATAGTGTGAGAGACTCTAGACGGAAGGAACAGAAGCATTACCACCTTCACTTTGGGTGCATAGATTGTACTCTATGTTACAAGGATGTGCACGTGCATAGTATGTATATGCAAAACTACATCAAGAGATTGGAAACTAGAAAAATTTGACTGCAGGGATGATCCAGACCTTTGAATACTTTTCTTCTCAACCTCTAATAGAAGAGGCATTAAAATTTATCAAGCGCTTAACCATGGGAGATAGTGCAAAAGTAGAAGAGCATATTCAAGAATTATTTGGTGAGACAGAGTCCGGAGCGCATTTTGAAAAGGAAGAAGAAATGGACTTCATACTACTTGAATGTGCTTGCCTTGAGAAAGAGAAAGGAAAGATGGTTTACATCGTGGATGATGAGGAAGTTGAGAACCTAGATATTGAACATTCACAAGGGGTGCGCGAGGTCTTGGACAGTGCAGATAATGATACGCGTGCCTATCACAAACCCATGAAGAAAAAGAAGGTGAATATAGGTTCAGAGGATGAGCCTAAGGAGGCCATAATTGGAGACTATTGGTCAGACTCGGAGGTAGAAAAGATCATTGAGTTACTCAAGGATTATCAGGACTTATTTCCTCGAGGGTATCACGAACTTAAAGGTGTGCATATATCACTTGGGGAAATGAAGATAAATCTTAAGGATGGTGCATGTCCGGTTAGAAAGAGGCCTTATAGAATGAATCCTAATTTGTGTGAAAAGGTAAAAGAAGAAATTGATAAAATGTTGAAATCTGAATTATCAAACCTCTTGATGAGTCAAAATGGGTTAGCCCAATGGTGATCAATATCAAGAAGGATGGATGAATTAGAATATGTGTGGACTACAAGGAGTTGAATGTTGCACATGTCACTGATCCATTCCCTACACCATTTACTGAGGAAATACTAGAAGGCATTGTAGGGCATGAAATATACTCCTTTACAGATGGGTTTTCGGGTATCATCAGGTTAGGATTGCTTAGGAGGATCAAGAAAAGACAACATTTACTATTGAATGGGGCAGTTTTTCCTATATTGTGATGCCTTTTGGATTGAAAAACATGCCTACTATATTCTCGTGCATAGTTGTTCAGGCATTCAAATATTTTATTCACAACTTCTTACAGGTCTACCTAGATGATTGGACAATATATGGGCTTGTGAAAGATCATTGTGACAATTTATGCTTAATGTTTGAATGGTGCAGACAATTGAGTATCTATTTGAACATCAAGAAGTGCATATTTGCTACACCATTTGGAATATCGTTAGGACATATAATCTATAAGGAAGTTTTTCTTGTTAATCTAGCTAAGGTTGTAGTCATTTTAGGCCTGGAAGCGCCTACCAGTCAAAGCGAGGTGCATGGATTTTTAGGTCATATAGGATATTATAGAAAATTCATCAAAGGGTATGCCAAAATTGTTGCACCCTTGGAAGAATTACTAAAGGGGAAAGGTACATTTTATTGGGGAGAACCATAGCAACGTGTGTTTGAGATATTAAAAGAGAAACTTACTACTCGCACCCATTCTACACTTTCCCTCATGGGATAAACCATTTCATGTGCATGTGGACACCTCTGCATGGCCATTGGTACTATGTTAGCTCAACCTAGAGAAGGTATTGTCGATCATCCAATTTTTTTGCTAGTAGGAAGCTGAATCCTACTAAATAGAATTATACAACTACAGAGCGCAAAGATTTTTCCATGATCTATGCATTACACAAGTTTTGACAATACTTGTTAGCAACACCATTTTTGTTTTATACATATCACATGGAATTGAAGTACTTAGTAAACAAGCCCATCCTACAGGGGTGCATATGCATATGGGTACTCCTATTTCAAGAGTTTTATTTCACAGCTTACGGTGAAGCTAGGTAAAAGTAATTCTAGACCGAGCAATTTATCTAGAATCAACTTAGGAGAGGAAGCACGAAAAATTGAAGAAACCATGCCGGATGCACGCTTATATAGGTTAAAACGCATGCCATCGAATTAGAAGACATTTTTGTCTTTACGTGGACTGTATATCACCGAAGGAATGAAGGCATTAGAAAATAAATAGCTTGCTATATGCGTGACACCATTTATGTTAATTAGTGGTGACTCTACAAGTTAGGTAGAGATGAATTATTACGTCGTTGTTTATTAGAGCGTGAGCTCAAGGATATTATGGAAGAATCTCATGGTGGTATTATAGGAGGCCATTATGCAGGTAATGCGACTACCCAAAGGATCCTACTTGTTGGATTATGGTGGGAGACATTGTATATAGATTGTAAAGAATATTGTAAGGCGTGTGATCATTGTCAGTGCTTAGGAAAACTAGGGCAAAGAGATCAGATTCCTTTGAGACCAATTAATAGTGCCGAACCATTTGAGCAATGGGCCATTGAATTTGTAGGACCTATTTCACCAGCCACGTGTAGGACTGGATCACACTATATCATTACTTGCATAAATTATCTCGCCACGGTGGGTAGAAGCAACACCTACAAAGGACTATACAACAGATTCTGATGGCTAGGTTTTTATGGGAGAATGTTCTTACAAGATATGGATGTCCATTAAGCTTGATAAGTGAGGTACACACTTTTTGAATGAGACAATCGGATCCTATTAGATGAGTTTATGTTTGCACACCATAAAACTACACCCTACCATCCTCGGGAAAATGGAGCTGCTAAAGCTTTCAAAGAAGATTTTGAGCCGAGACTTTGACAAAAATTTGTGATGTTGGAAGAAAGGATTGGGATGACAAAGTGTTAGCTGTTATTTAGGTATATAGGAAAACTTATAAGTGATTGAACAAAGCCACACCATTTCAGCTAGTGTTTGGTGTGGAAGCCATTCTCCCTATAGAATTTATGTTACCTTCTTTGCGCATTGTGCACACTGGAGGTCTAGCTGATGAACATGATTTAGAAGAGCGTATCGAGAAGATGATTCAACTAGATGAGCGACAAGCCATAGCATGATGGATTCAGAAGCAGGAAAATGCCAAGTAAAAGGCATGGCATGATAGAAACATAAGGGATAAGAAGTTTGAGATTGGACAAATGGTACTTCTTTATGACTCTAAGTTCTTGCACCATCCAGAAAGCTCAAAGTACATTGGTTGGGGCCGTATGTCATCACTTGCATATTTGAATCAGGTGCTTTCCAGTTAGAAGCACTTGATGGAACACGGCTACCTAGTTACTTTAACGAGTAGGCTGAAGCCCTACTATAAATAAGACTTCTTGGTGTTTGTAATAAGGTAGTATTTCCATTTAGATTAGGATTTCCTTCTATATTTCCTTAATTTATTTCCTTCATTGTCATTATGCTTTGCCAATTTAGTTGTTGTTCTTGTGTAAAACACACTTGTACGCATGAAGCTAATTACTATGTGAAGAATATTTATGCACAGAGGATTGCACATACCTTTAGTGTGGGGTGGTTGTATTTATCAAAGTAAAATACTATGGAATTGAAAGGTGAAAGGAATAAGTCACTGCTATGGGTGTGCTTTAAGTCAAAAGAAGATTGCTTCTCAAAAGTGACCAAAGATGGAGATGATTGGAAGGATAGAATAATGCAAGGTAAGTGAAGGCCATGATAACTACCGGAGAAGGTATAGTGACGAGATACCAGGTGCAAGGGCGCACGTTGAAGAGAAGTCTATGACCGGAGGGTAGGAAGGCGTGATAAAATGTTATAGTTGGGGTGGGAATATGTACCACGCAGAGAACAAATGAATTTGGTTAGTAAATGAGAAAATATTTGGTAGGTGAAGGAGAAATAAATGCATCAAAATTTGAAAAGAAGTATATTAGGATGGGATTGATTCATTTTTACCATTGCGACTAAGAGAATTTGAGGAAAGATCCAATTGCTAAGATTCAAGTGATCGAGTTAAGGTGTTAAGGGTGTGAAACCAACAAAGTGATAAACAGATTTGTGTGAAAAGAAGCTTGTGTCCTTGGTGGTGAAGGTTTTAAGTGAAGCAAGGAGGAAGAGAGGAGTTAGGGAAAAAAATTCCACCTAGGGCATGGTTCGAATCGAGCTAGGGTTTTATTTACAAATTTTCGGTGTTAAAGAGGAGACGTTTGCAAAGGAAATAAAATGGCACCCAAGAATGCATCTTCAAAGAGAGGGAAAAGGAAAGAAGAAGGTGGTCGTTGAGGAAGAAGAGATGGCACCCGAAAGTGATTTTTTAGAAATGTAATATCTAGAAGGAGTCATCATTGTCCAGGAGTGGGATTCACCTATCAGAAAGAGAAAAGTGAGTGAATAAAATCATAGGATTGGAAAGAACAAGAAGGAGCTCAATTCCTTGCTCACTGCTAGGATGAACAAGTATACGGCGGATGACATGTCAATTTATGATAATGTAGGTGAGAATCTTCTGAAGATAATTGGGCTCTATAAATTATATGAGCTTCCATATTTTGGGAAGTATGAGCCCTTGTATCAGTGGCTCATGAGCAGAGTGCACGAGGACTTCTTCTACTTTGTAGGACGTAGAGTTAGAATCTCATCTGTGCTTATCTCATTAGTTACAGGTTTGAAGGCCACAGGAGAGGACATAAAGAATGATCTCATAGATAAAGCCATGATCTTAAAGACCAGATAAGAGTTGGGGTACCTGAAGGGTCCGCGTGGTATGGATATAGACAAATTGAAGAACTGTCTAGTTGTGCAAGCAACAACACACCTTGTTACAAAGTTGAATGATTAGGAGTGGTGGTCATAGGTAAATACTATGTGGTTACACATTGTGCATAAGATGTCAGAAGGAGTAATCTACAATATTGTAGGCTATATTGCAAAAAAAATAGTCGAGGAAGCATGCATAGGAGGGAAGATTAGCTTTGGGGCTGTTCTACTATCACTAGTATTCATGGAAATTGGAGTACCAGATGGGCCGAAGGAAAAAGTATGGGAATACCCCATGGAGAATAAGTCACCAGCTGAAAGGTTCAACAAGTATCTATGTAAAGGGGCCATGATAGACAACATAAAGCAAAGGGTGGAGAAATGGTATGACAGATCCGCATGGCATTTGGAGAAGAGTGGCGCATCCCAAAGGACCTACCATCAATAGTAGGAAAACAAGTCCATTTTTCGTATATCAGCATTTCTGCATCATGCGCTTCCCAATGAAAGATGGATTCGGAGCCCTTGGTGTAAGTTGCCTTACACATTCACTGCAAGGTATTTCTAAGCATCTGTTCATAGATTTACAGACATGCACCGACTAGTATTCAATGTAGATAAGGTAGACTATGACTACCACACGTTGAGAAAGAAGTATGTGTATCTGAAAGAAGTGCCTTCACCGAGAGGATCATTTCAAAGGTGTTGAATAATAAGCCAATAAGTCTGGTTGTAGAAAATGTAGGGGTAGCATTGGTGTATCTTTAGTTGAAGCCAAAGATGGAGAATAGCAAGTATGTGGAAGGTGAGTTTGCACTTCCAAGCCACCAAAGGAAAGAATACAATGGATAACATCCCATCACCTAAGCCCATAGAGCCAATTGAAGTGGAGGATGAGGAGGAGGAGCGTGACGATAGTGGTGGTTTGGAGCATAGAGGTAGGAGATATCCTAAAAATAAGGGTGAAGCTAAGCGTGCCATTACACTACCTCAACCATAAGAGGGGGATGATGAGGACTTGAATGCAATCCAAGGGGAGCACATATTTAAGAGGGTGTTTAGGAGAAAAAGGACCCAAGGTTCTACTCCAACCACAATGCACAGATCACCCAGATTCTATCCACGAAGGAGGTAATTGTGTAAAGGAGGAAATTGAAGTTAAATGAGGAGGTGGAAGAGTTAGAAGAAAGCATGCCTAATTCTCCCACACTTTTAGAGAACATATAAGAATGGGGTAAGGAATCAAAGGGAAGAAAAGAGGACAAGAAGGGACCGGAGGAGATAGTTGTCGAGAATGTTCAAGACATGGAGACATAAGTCTTAAATTTAGAAGCTAAAGTCCCTAAGAAGCAATAGTCTAGAAGAACAAGTGGAGAGCACATTCCACCAGCCATGGGGAATGCACGAGGATGTAGGTCAAATTATGTGCTCACTTCCAAAGCATAATACCACAAAAGGATTCATTTGGTGAGAGCTAATGGATGAGGATATGGCAATTGTGCGCATCAAAAGCAACTTTCATGGTCAATGCACACACACAAAAATGAGCCGAATTTGATGTATACAAAGAGTCATGTGTTTCGAGATGGATGAAAAAGGCACCCCAAGCTAGACACATGATAGTAAAGCCTACTGTCATGTCAGATGAGTAGGTCAACAACGCATTGGTGAAGGTTTCTACTAAAGTGGCTAGAAGAAACATGGACAAAGCTACAACAATCAGAGCACTACGTGAGGAGCTGAAGATAAAGGATGTGGAGATAGCACACATAACACAAGAGAGGGACTTCACACAGAAGAAGAATGAAGTATTTATCAGCATCACAGAGGAGATTGGGGACAATGTCATCAGAGTGAGGCCACACTTGGAGGCCAAGGTACCACATACATTTCCTTCAGTGATACACTATGTAGGAAAGTTGGTGGACTTGCTACTTGAAGATGAACCTCTACGCATGATAGTGCCAAGGAATCCTAGACAAGATGTAGAAAAAGAGAATGCTTCAGTGATGTAAAACATTACATCTTATGAAGGGCTGCTGAAAGTGTTACAAAAAGTATTGAAGAAAGAAAACTAGGCATTAAATATTTGCACAACTCTAGAGGTGCTTATCAGCATAAAGACCCTAGAAGAAAACAATGAGGTACAGAAAGTAATGAAGGATGAGACATTGGGCCATGTAGAAAAATTATCAATAGTTAAACGAAGCGCGAGGCCCTAAGCGGCAACACAAAGAGCTGCACAAGACTCATTGGAAGAGCTTGGGAAGCTAATTACGCGAAAGATGGATCTTTTAGAAGGAAGAATGACATCAATGTTTAGTGATGTGTTGGTTCTACAGAATGAAAAGGGAGAGATTGTGAGGGGTGAGTTGGAATCCATTATTGTGGACATCCCAGAAAAAGTAGGAAAAGCACTCACTGAATGACGGGTTTTAGAGGCTGAAATAAAGGAGTATTTATAATTAATACTTCAAACCGATACTGAGAGGAGGTTGTCTCATAACCTCATAATTTTTTTATTTTTCTACATTCTTATTTTTTCCATTATTCTATTCTTTACTTCAATTTTGGAGGAATACCCATTGTCGGGACGACAATGAGATTAGTGTGGGGTAATGTTGATCAGAGAATACTTGTTAGAGAACACACAAGGAGTCCATGTGGGAGAGAAGGCCAGGATCAAGGGCACGGAGAGGAAAGAAAGGACCCGTGTGTGGAAAGAAAGTTCAGAATTCAGAATTAGCTGATTTTGAGCATGATGACCTATTTTTAGAAGATGGCGTGTGGAACACACCAACAATGCAAAGACGTGTGTGTCATGCATTGTCTATTTTTGGAGGATCGGATCAAATTGTTTTGCATGGAGATGAGCTAAGAATAGGATTGACACTTTAGTTAACTATAAGAGGTCTATAGATAGCACACTTGCATGTGTGGCTATGCCTATGAATGGCGCATGGCTATTAATAGCATGCGACCTATTTCTGGAATAGATAAGCGGTGAAGGGCAAGTCCCCACCCTATATATATGATGTGAGGTACATGTTGGTGTGTGTATTTTCCACATCATCAGGTGAGTCATCTCACTTAGGTGAGATCGTAGGTCCATGTGTCATTTAGGGGTCATTATGAGATTCCCTTATGCGTCGGCGTCGGTAGCGTCGGTCGTCGATGAGTCATATGCATCATTAGGAGTTACACTTCTATTGCAGGGAATGTAACTCCCCTCTCCACTCAAGTTGTCATGATTACAACACTTTGGGGTTACTCAAAGACCTTCTATATGTACACCCCATTTGATCTATGAGATAGAGGAGAGTTTTATGGCTTAACCGAGTTCTACCCATTTATCGAATCTTTGCATGCACATTCGGTTGATGCTTGGTCCTCCCGAGATATCTTCACACTACATGTTCGCACGTTCATTGATGTGCATGTCGTCCCTCGTGATCCTCACTTGTGGTTTTCAAACCCTCTTTCATGGTATCGAGAGAGATCTTGTGGATTCGTGTACTCATCGGCATTTACATGCATGTTTTTGGCTTCGGTGTGATATCTAGATCTCATTGCGTGTTTCGTAATGGTTATTCCGACTATGCTCTTCTTGCATTGATTTCGGGCATGTATACCTCTATTCGTGTTCGTGGGTTCTAGTTTCTTGCTTGGGTGTTCGTTTGGTCATGTTCGAGTTTTCGGTTGTTGCCATTTTCTAGTTTTCTAGGTTCTCCACCATTACATGCATCTTCCAAAGGCATTTTCATAGGATTGGGCTTCAGATTTGAGTTTTTTCCGTGCTATTTTGAGAGTTTTAGAGGTGTGTCTGTTGTCTTCAAGAACTAAGCTTCCCCTAGCTCACCTTCTCCAACTCACCCTGCACCATTTTCAGCTCGGTCTACCCTTGTTTTCAACTCGGCTCGAGTTTACTTCTATGGTGTTCTTTGCGTGAACATGTTTACTTGAACTCAAAGGATCTGTTTTACCGTCAGTGCATTGTTTTTCTTGGTTGAGCTTGTTCTTGGCCTTTGATCTCAAACTGATTCGGTAGCTTGGGTTTTGTTTCCAAGTGAACTTGGGCCTTTGGTGATCAACTTTGGACTATGTATTGGTATTACAAACCTTCCACTACTCGTGTATTAACCTGCATTTTGACCACTCGGATCCTGGTTTGATTGAACTGATTGTGGACTCCAAGGCTCAAGCTTGTTGGTCGCTCCTCAACAAACCCGCATTTATATCTGGTTGTGATAGGCATGAGCTCTGCCTCCTTACCTTCATCGTGAGTCATCTAGCGTGATTTCTATTCAATGTATCCCTTCTCTCTACAAGTGTGGCCATGGTCATTTCAGACCTCTACTCATAACGTCTTCTGCTGGTTGAATTACATGCAGGCAACTATTTTGCCCAAGCATTTTTTTGTCACATGGATCAGTTCCAATGTGGTGCAGCATGTTCTAGCATGGTGCAGTAGGGTTGGTAGGAGGCCAGGTAAATTTTTGGTAGTGGGACCATCTCCCCATGCATGTGGACCTTCCTACACACAGCTCCAATGGTCCTTTTACCAACAGCTCGCCTCCCTCTGCCACTTAGGCTTCAACACTCTCAAACAGCGCTCTACCACGTTCTAAAAATTCAAGCTTGTGCTAACATTTAAATCTGCACGTGGGCCCCCCCACACTCCCTCTCAAAGCACTTTTTTTGATGTTTTAAAGTTTTTAAAAAAATTAAAACATTCATTCACGGCATGTAATAATTTTTGGGCTGCTGATTTGGCTTGTATTTAAACCTTCCTATGAGTGTCGAAGACGGAGGGTGAGGTCCGGGGTTGGCAGGAGGCTAACTCCCCCTTGTAGTCAAAACAAACCCCTATTAAAATTTCATGTTGTTTCCAACGAGTAGTCACACGATACCCTTTGCACTCATTTTGAGCACTTTTTTAATGTGTTTGCAGCATCTAGTGCATTTTTCCATCAGTTGCGGGAATCGTAATAATGCCATAACTTTTGACTCGCAGCTCATTTTTGAGTGCTTCCTTGGTCAAAGTTGCATGATTTCTTGCACTCTACATGATGGGATTACCAATTTTGTAAATGCACTACTTTTATAAAGTGTCACATTTTGGGGGGTTGCTTGTACTCTTGGGCCTACACACGCAGACGCATTATCGGCCGAGTCCGACGTCTTGCTTTTGTGCATCTTGCATTTTTCATCATGGAGAGTTCTCTTTCTAGACTTGAGCATCATAGGATCACCTTACAGCCTCGCCACTTCTC
The DNA here is from genome assembly GCA_018340775.1 of Taxus wallichiana var. yunnanensis. NCBI lineage: Eukaryota > Viridiplantae > Streptophyta > Pinopsida > Cupressales > Taxaceae > Taxus > Taxus wallichiana. The sequence goes on from CM031234.1 coordinate 835,945,170, forward strand.
ACCGGGAGAGGGAACTATTCAGCTTGGCGTGCTTCCATGGAACGTTACTTCACCCACGAGGGTCTTTTACCCTTCTTGCTTGGGCCAGTTCCTGCACCCGCTGATCATCATCATCTAGAGGACTTCCTCGACACTTGCAACCATGTTTTTGTCACATGATGATGCATGTCTCTCGTTCTCTCTGGTTTCACGTGGCAGACTCAGATCCACCTCACCGTGTCTGGAGCATTCTTCAGTCCTTGTATGGAGACCCTTCACATACTTCACTTTGTTGTTGCTGCTGCTGATTCAGTTGTCTCCTCCATTTCTTCATGTGATGACAGTTCCACTGACATAGGCTCGCTTGGTTCTAATTCTGATGACGAGGATTGTGCACCTATTACGATGTCGAGAGTACTACTACGAGAGGACTTTTCTCTTCTTTCTCTCACTATTCCGACATTTTGTCACCCCCACATCTCATCAGATATCAAGTACTCTTCTACTCAGTCTCACACTGTCATTACACTAGCCTCCTTTCCACTTCTAGTGTGCGAGGCCCATTTCCCTCCTCTACCTTCATTGGATGACTCATACCTATCTGACATCGCTCTTCTATTTGTTGAGCCCCCTCATTGGGATGAGTATCTACCTGACCTTAGTCGTCTTTTCACAGAGTACACTTGTGATACACTACAGGTTTCTCATCCATCTACAGGTGTTTCAGAGGAGTTCATCATCTCCATTGTTGGGAGTGCCCCTTTTGGGACTCTTACCACTTCCACTTTTCCGGAGACCTTCATTGATCCACCCTCAGCTATGGATCCCTTTTCTGTTGTGGAGGATGTTCTATTCCCTTCACATCACTTGGACATCCTTTTTGCGGGTGTTCCTCTTCACTCTGACAGTTCTACACATGTGGCATTACCTTTGGCTCCTTAGCACTCACTCACTAGACCTATGTCACACTTCAGTGCACCAGACTTAGAGTTCTTCGTGTTGCTTCCTTCAGTTTCCTTTGTGGAGTGGGTAGACTTCCAGCATGTCATTTCTGTCCTTCCTAAGGGCAGGCACACAGTTCGTTGTGGGTGGCTCTTCTTCAGTCTAGAGGTAGGCGATTTCGTCATCGACATTCTTCTGGGAGACTTCCTAGAGCTGCAGAGTTCAAATCCGTCCATGGCATCTTCTACATCCCTCTCATCTCCCTCTTCTTCTCTCTTCTTCTTCTTTATGAGAGATTGCCTCTTTGTACATGGGTACCTTTTCAAGCTCGTCTATGGCCGGGACCCATATTTGGCATCTTTATTAGATTAGAGAGTGTTTTTTTCTTGTGGTGGATGTTTTTCCCACTGGGTTTTCCTTCACTGCTTGGGACCTCTTTTTTGTGCATGGGTACCTCATCAGGCTTTGTGCTAGGACCCATTTCTCATATCTGACTTGCCACCTCATCCTAAGTTAGGATGAAGGGGGTTTTGGTGTGTGTATTTCCACATCATCAGGTGATTCATCTCACTTAGGTGAGATCGTAGGTCCATGTGTCATTTAGGGGTCATTATGAGATTCCCTTACACGTCGATGCATCAACGCGTCAGTGCGTCGGCACGTAAGTGCATCAGTGTGTCATATGCATCATTTGGAGTTACACTTCTATTATGGGAATGTAACTCCCCTATCTACTCGAGTTGTCATGATTGCCACAGGGGGTTACTCAACACCTCCTATATGTACATCCCATTTGATCTATGAGATAGAGGAGATTTTTATGGCTTAACCGGAGTTACGCCCATTTATCGAATATTTGCATGCACATTCGATTGATGCTCGCTCCTCCTAAGATCTCTTCATGCTACCATTTGCATGTCTATTGATTTGCACGTCATCCCTCGTGATCCTCGCTTGCGGGTTTTTAGACCCTCTTTCGGTACATAGTGGTAATATATTATTGTGAGGGATGTATGGAGGTATAGAGATATACACATATGACTGAATTACTGTATTAGACCCATACACGCATTGGTATAGATTAAAATTATTATAAGGAGCTTATATGTTTATTAATAGATGGAAGATATTGGCTGAACCTAAGTGTCATTCTGTGTGGAATTAAGTAGTACATGTTATTGATTCAATCATGATTATTGTTTAAAGATTTTTCATCATAGATTTGAATGTAGCATACATTGTAGAATGATAGATTAGTTATGAATATATATGTTTCTTCCTTCATCATGCTAACATCCTGCTACAACAACCCTAAAGAGGGACCTGGTACCTTTGTGTGCTTCGGTGAGCGCTCAATCAAGGCTGAGTGATGTGCCATCATGACTAGGGTGTTATCTGGTAAATTCTAGGCTATAACAATGGAGGATCATATTTGTGTTATGCCCTTGGCGATTAAGATCTTGATTATAGTGTTGTATTTAGAGTGCCTTCTTATGACTAGATAAACATCCATCACACTCGGGGAAGGAGTAGGTGAGGTGAAAGATGGCGGACTGAAAAAAAGAGATAGAGAGAGGAAATATGACTCAAGTTTAATGATGCGTGAGAGAGGGACATGACACATGTAAGGGAGATTGTAGATGAAATGGCGATGAGGAGAGAGATGGATCATGAATTTTTAAGCTCCTGTAGAAGATGAGGAGCTACAACATCAGTATTCTACACAATGGGTAATCATAACAGAGTAACCAATGTGTAGATTACCCTTTGCATTTGGATGAGATCATGTTGAGAGAAGGCACAAGTACTATAGGAAAACATCTAATCCTACCTAACAACCTAGCCCTTGTGCTCAGGTTTGCTAGATCCATTAGTCATTAAGAAGTAGGATAATGTAGGTAAGAAAGCAACGACATATATCATTTTCCAAAGAATATAGAAGTGCATCATATAACACATATTCCTATGGCAGCGAGTTAGAGCCTTTTTTTGGAATTTACATTACAGATTGTTCTCGGGCACATCATCAAGACAAAATGTGGGTGCGAAGACAAGTTGGGGATACTTGATGAATTGATGCAACCATATAAATTTTAGGTTTTCAGTTTAGTATCACAATTAGGATACAAAGACGTACATCAACATCAAATCTATAGCCTACAACAAGAGAATTAGGCAGATTAGGAGTATCAAGTGCATGTGGATCAAGTAGATCGGGTGGAGGGAATACTGGTGGAGGTTATAGTTCTAGATTTGGTGGACAAGGCCCACCTCCCCAGCAACCCCCACAATAACCTCAACAAGTTTACTATGAGATTTCTCTCCACTTGTCAGAATATAGAGGAATTGAAGATGTAATAGAGCATGTGTACAAGTGTGAGCTAATATGGCATGTTAAAGGAATTACATCCTCAGATAGGAAAGCAAATTGGTTTCTTTACTCTATAAGGGTGTGTGCATAGCTGGCATAGAAAGTATGACCCACATCAAACTATGGTGGATTATGATACTTTGCACTCTGTGTTTCTAGTTGAGTTTCATATTCTAGATTTTGAGTAGAAAAGTATTAGTCCACTCAAATAGATTGAGAAAGGGCTATCTGAAAGTGTATTGAATTATGACATGTATTTCAATACATTATTGTGTAAATTTTCTTATGATACTCATCCTAGTCAAATCGGCATGCACGGTGGTTTGTTAGAGGATTGTTGAATCCGTTTCATAGGGTGCTATATCACACAACATATTTGGATCCACATGAGGCCTTGGAAGCATCTTTGTGTGTTGAGGTAGTTAGAAGTGTTAATACTAGAGTGAGCCCATTTCTAGAGTTACAAATTGTGTCCATGGAAAAACAGTTAGAGAAGTTTTCTGCTAATTCAACTCATGAGAAATGCGGTGGTATGTGGTGCATAGATTGTGAAGTTAAAGTACATACCAATGATAGTTTCCCACGCATATCGGTGTGAGTGTTTTTATTAGATTTTGAGGTCCCTCACTTGAATATTTATGTTTGGGATTTCCCTATATTGCAGCGCGCTATGTAGAAGGTGTATGCTTATTATAAGATATTCAAGTCTCATACTCATGAAACCACTTACTGTAGATTGATTGATCACATCCATGAAGTTATTGAGACAATAATGCACCAAAATAGTGTGGCTAGTGGATCAAAGGAACAAGAATGCTATGACCATGAAGGGTGTGATAATGAAAATAATAGGAATGGTGGCTTCCGAGGAGGATATAGAGACCGAGGTCGTAGTGGTGGTAGAGGCTAGTTTGTGTGAGGAACATTTTATACTTTTGGATCTCCTGGTCATTATTAGCATGAGTTCTCTCGGAATAACACTTTCTTATGGTGTGAGAAGCAACATAAGTTAGAGGAATTCCCGGATCTATATAAGCACATGAGTAAGAGTAAGAAGAAATAAAAGGACACATGGATGATTAAAGTGCAACACATTGTTATTGGTCAATGAATGCCTAAAAAGATACCTAATCCTAAGTTACAACTATTGATGGTTATTGTGCATGTTAAGGTCTCCTATGAACGCAAGCCATTTAAGACTAAGCCACTCATTTCAAGAGAAGAGGTGATACATGCTAAGTATCTAGATGTTGTGCACTAGATGGAAGTCTATCAGGATACCATGGAATTTGTGAGGGTGCTGCAAGGAGAGATATAATGTTTGAAAGAGTAGGCACACAAGAGAGATTGTGTAAGGAAATTTTTATCCCGCAGAAGGATGTTGATGACTTGAAAGAGGTGTGTAGGATGTTATACCATGAGAACATAATTTATTTACTAGGGGAATGACTATGAGAGAAGGTAACCACACACCGAGTCTAAGTGTGAAAGGAAAATACATCATGAAAATATACCACCCCGAGAATCATGAATTTGACAAAGAGATTACACTTGATGCAGTAATTGATGGGTAAAATGTAGTCTTATTTATTTCACCTTACTATTTATGTGCACTAACATCTCATTCGAGACATATCTGAATTCTCACCTAAAGTGTGTGAAGCTACCAGGGACCCTCCTTTGTGCTTGGCTTGACAAGATTTTATCATACTTAACCAAAAAGATCCTTATTCAACCATAACAACTCATTACATGAGTTTCATTAGAGAACATCATATTATGAGATTAATTTAGAAACAAACATAATATGGTACTATAAAAGATCATATTAGAATTAATACCAATTACACAAATAAACCACCATACTCGGATACATCAATTACAAGAATCCATCGACAATAATCCATTCATAACCTAACATAAACCGAATACATCACAAGAGTATCATAGAGTCATACACTCTATTTCATCAAAGTAACATAACTCTACAACATGATAGGTTCTCCAAAAATGAATAACAAAAAGTAGATATAGGGGTGGGGACTCTCCTCCACCACCCCCGCATCCTACAAATAGGAAACATTCCCAAAAATAGCCATGCACTACAGTTTCATGCTTTTATAATGGAGTTGTTAATATATTTTTCTATAAATCATACTTGCTTTAATCCTAATAATATCCCAAACTATGCATGACTTTTCATCTTCAATTTCATGTGATTTATCCCAAGAATATATGTTCCTTGATTCTCAAGTCTACTTGTCTTTCTCCTTTTCATGATCCACACTCTAACTCTCCTTTTCTATTTTTAGCTTGTGTATGAAAAAATTTTAAGTCACAAGTTTAGACTTTCCAAGCATGCGCCACTTCAATGCCCCTTTGCACATGCATACATGCCCCATTTTCGTGCCTTAGTGTTTCACATAATCTCTTGATACTTCATCAATGTTTCTAACCCAACATTACCCCACACTGATTACATTGCTACCCTTAGAAATGGGGTTCACCTTATCATTCCAAAGAATAAAAGGAATAAAGAATGGCCATACAAAAATGAAATAATGAATAAAATAGGAGAATTCCTAGTGCACCTTATTCCTCAGATGGCTAAAAATGTTTAGGGTACTCCTTATTTATATCATTCTCCAATTCATTCCTCTCTCCTAGCCACTTCTTCGTTTTATCCGAGACTTCACCAATTATTTTCTCCATTTCATCTAGATTCATGTCTTGGACCTTGTGCTTCCGTTCCCTTGTCACTCTAGCAACTTCGATATTTTGCTCTCTATGAAATCCATCTTTCATGTAAACAATTCTCCTAGTTGCTTTATTTGATCCTCATGAGGCTCCCTAGTTGTCTTAAGCGCACTCCACTTCTTTGTAACTACAACCAACTTATCCTCTCTGCTGAGTGCTTCATCTATCTTTTCTTCATATACCTCATTCTCCTCCTATATTTTCCTTACCTTAAGTATTTTTAGGACCTTCACAGCTTTAGTAGCCTATCCTTCCTTCTTCGATCATCTTTCAATGTTTGTAACATGGTATCATATCCTACAATCGACACTCTATAATATTTTTATTCTTCTCCTTCTCTCGTAGCTATCTCCTTTGTGTTTTGTACTTGTGCACTTGTGTTCTCCTTCAAAAGTAAATGTACCAAGCATTGCAAGTAATGTAATGTAGAGGGAAACATGCCAAGAACCTTATCTTCATACTACATGCACTCTCCCAAGATATTTTCTCCTATCTATTTTTCCATGTCTAGGACAACCCTTTCCTTCCTCTCCGATCTATCATTCTCCTTTGTCAGAATTAGATCTCCTCTTCTTTATTATTTTTATCTTCCAACAATGTTCTAAGCATTGCCCCTTTATCCAAATTTCTTTGGGCCATTTTTGTCAAGGAAGTACCAGCTTATTCATCTATAAATTATGTGGGTTTCACTATGATGTGGATCACTTGATGTGACTTCTTCATCAATTTCCTTATGCATACATCCTCGGTGATGTCAAAATATGTTTCATCCATATGTGTTTACATCATCTAGCTCAACATCTTCCTTATGTGTATGTTAGCTTCCTTCGGTCTAGTATCTCCCACCCATATAACAAGTCATGAGAAAGGGTTATCGTAACATCACTTGGATGATCTTTGAATGATCATTAACATATCCCAAGTTAGGTGTCACCAAACCTTATTCTTCCTTCTTCCTATCGAGTTTTTTCCCTTGGGGATATGTTTTTTTGCCTCGAATTAGATATTCGGTGACACACCCCCATGCCCAATGAATGGTTCCTCTGCACTCTTCTCCTTTTCTTCATCACCTCCAGTGGCGTCTTCCTCCCCGTGCTCACTTGTCACTTCTTTATCATGATGGGTTTCTTCATGTCTATGATCCTCATCTTCTTCCACATCAATAATTTGTGGGGACTATGTATTGTGTGTGGCTTCATCGATACTTGTTTCTCACTTTGCCACCTCTAGGCACATACTAGTGCCTTCTCTTTATTTTATTTAGTTGGTTTGGTTTAACAGGGGATGTCCTAGGTGACCTCCTAAGTGGTTCTGCACAATTAACCTAATGCTTAGTTCTTCTTAAATTTCTTCTACCACCATGCTCGACTACACTTCCTTTTCCCTTTTCTTTCTCTATCTCATTGGTCACAGGATCAATCCTCACCTCTTCTTCTTCATGCCCTAGGGGACTATCTTCATGTGGTCTCTTACTACCTACAATCGGTTTCCTTATTACACCATGATCGAGTGCATCAAAATCCTCCTCCTCCTCCTCATCCTTAATATATTCCTCTTATGTTATGGGAGGGGTAGGATCATGCTCTGCCTTGTGTCAATTGTATGCTTCCCCATGAGAATCTATAGGAGCTTGAACTTATTTTATATATACTTCTCGTTTACCAATTAAGGCTTAAGGTTGATGTACCTTAGCTATACCAACATTTCCAATTGCCAAAGTTAAATAATTAATGATGATATCATCTAATATCATAGTATAAATGTAGGTAGACTTACCTGGATATACATAAGTCTTGTGGAGCATATGGTAGTCACAATCAAATTTATCTACATCAAATCCGAGATTTCTGCATATGAGAATATTTTCACCAAAGCTTGAAAATAATGCATTGTAAATGCATATGGGAGCTTACACCAAGGGATCCACTTACTAGTCTTCATTTGAAACCTCTAAATGTAGTAGCATTGGTACAACGTAAACTCTTCTTCCCCATCTACCATTTCGGAAAGTCTTTCGGTATGTGCCACTCATGTTCAAAGGCCTCACGCATTCTCCTATACCATAATTCCAACCTAAGCTTGTATGTGCCACCCGTGGCTCCATCACATGTATATTTTTCAAACCTTTCATACAATAGCCTCTTCTATGATGGTTACTACCACATTTTTTCCTTGGGGCCATCTGGTACCCCAATCTCTGCAAACACAATCATCAAAATTATCATGCCCTAGCTAATGTTATCACCCTTGTATGCCTCCTCAATAATTCCTTCTACTATAAATGCTGCAAGGTTGTAGACATTCCCTCTATCATATTCTTTGCAATATGGATCCATTTCTTATTCACTTGGCCCCAACGCTCCTAGTTATTAAAATTTTTCAAGAGGTGAGTCATAATACTAACCACGAGGTCAATTGTCTTTTACACATCCATCATGTGCCCTCCTTTACGATAAGACAGCTCAAACAAAGTTTCTTCCACACCTACTTCTTCATGTAAGTCACTAGAAATTTCAGTTCTTGAACTCCTTAATCCTATAATCTTCCCAATTAAAGGTGCGGTGATTTGCTCCATGCAAAGTAGAAAAGTCTTCATGGGCTCTCAACATCAACCACCGATAAAGTATTTCTAGTAAACTGAAGTATGGAAATTCATAGATTTGTAAGACTCCGTATTTCTCCAAAATCTTTTTCCTTTGTCATCATAAATTGGTTTGTCATTTTCACTAGTTCTTTTTCTATCTTATCTTTATTTGCACTAGTATGGTGGTTGTAGTCACTTACCTTTATTTTCCTTACATGGGACTCCCAAACATGCCCCATAATGATGTCATTAGGATACTATATTTTAGATAATATTTCCTTTGGTGTGTCTTCTACTTCCACATTTTCTTCATTCATCTTCTTACCCTTTGTGGTAGTTACAGTGCTCTCTTCAGTGCCATTTCTCACTTACAACTTATCCTTGACTTTATCCACCTTCTACTTCAGTAACCTCGAATCCGCATGCCCTAGTTTTAATTTATTCTTTTCAAACCTTAACTCCTTAAACCTTACTCTTCATATGCCTTCCAATTTCTCAAACACTTCTCATAAAGGAGCTCTACTATGGCCGTGACCAAAGATCAACCGGTTCAATGTTCTACTCTTCTACACTTACTCTTAGCATTCATTCACTTTTCAAGGATCAAAAAATTAAATATGAAAGGTAAGAATGAAATCCTATACACCCCTTTTATAAATTTTTCCAAATTTTCCACATTAATTTATCCTCACCTACCACCGTACTTCAACTTTAATGACATTTTTCTTATTTTTATGTGCTTTTTTCTTCTTTCTTCCATGCCCCAGTCGTAACCTTCTGGTGTTCCTACTACTTCTTTCCCACATACCTCCTTACACATGCCTCCATGTGCCGAAGCACATAATCCTCTGCACCTCCTACCAAGTATCTTACCATATCACTTCTTACCTCACATTACAACTGTGCAAAATTTCCTCATGTGTGGTCTTCATTCTCGAGAAAATTTCCTATGAACTCCTTCATCCCAAGAACCTTAAACACCTTTCTCCTACACACACCAACAATTCATAGGACATTCATATTCCAGCCCATATATATACACCCGTGTGCCAAAATAAACTTGAATCTTAACTCCAGTATATTCCTTTTTCTTATACTGGCTCCACCCCACACTAAAAGTATGTATGGTCCTCTGCACATGAACTCAATAGATAGTAATCAGCTTCCTATGTGCAAGCGCACTTATTACAACAAAACAAATAATTGAAATGAAAAAGCATAGAAACGATTGAAAGGAAACACATGAAAGGGAAATCTAATCTAAATGGCAATATTGCCTTATTACAAACACTAAGAATATTTATTTATAGTATGGATTTAGCCTACTCCCATTAAAGTAACCAGGAAACATAGTGCCATCCAACACTTACAACTGAAAAACATGTGATTCAAGTATCTTGGTTACTACAAAAGGTCCCAACTAATGCACATCCAATTTCCTTGGGTGGCTCACAAACTTAGAGTCATAGAGAAGAACCATTTTTCTAATTTTAAATGTCTTGTTCCTAATATGTCTATCATGTCATGATTTTTGTCTTTCCTTCTCAAAGCATTCTAACTCCAACGTGTGATGGTGCACCACTTGTCTAACTACATTAGTTTGTCAATGTACTCTTCACTAGCTTGCTCATCAACTATTCCACCTAAGCACGCAATTTGCAGGATGGTAACATAAATTCAACTGGTAATACCACCTCGGTACAAAACACTAAGCTGAAAAGGTGTTGCTTTATTTAACCTTTTATAAGTGGTCCTATATCCCTAAAGTAAAGTTGATACTTTATCATCCTAGTCTTTCCTCCAAACATCCAATATTTTTGTCAATGGCTTCCTAAAATATTATTAAAATCCTCTACAATACCATTAGCTTGAGGGTGATAAGGATTTTTTATGGTGTGCCACCATAAAATATTTTAATAGGATTTTGATTATCTCATTAAGGAAATGAGTTACTCTATCACTTGTTAAGCTCAAAGGATAGCCATACCTACCAATAATATTTTCCCATAAGAATATGAAAAATCAATCATGGACTCAAAGTGATGGAGGTAAGGCCTCGTTACCCTATGCCCATGTTCTCTCAAAATCAGGAACATAATGGGAGGTAGGAGACTTCCCATGAAATTCACATGTCTGCATAGGTAAATTTCTCTAAGTAAACCTAGTGTAAAATGTGATTCTCACTTCTCTCCATTCCAATAGGCTTTCTCTATGTGTCACCCACCAGTGTGCTAAAGTTGTGTGCAAATTATAGACCAACATATTTATTCTATCCCCTTTATTATGCCACTGATTCTCCATGGCCCGCAGAAACATATCGGGATCATGGTACCTAGTAAATCCTAACCCCCTCATCATGTGCAGCCTAATTATCTTGGTGAATCATCCTTTCACTTTATGCCCAACCATTTTGTGTGTTCTATGAGCCCAATTATCACAAGCAACACTTGTAGTGTCATTTATAGACTACGCATCTTCCCAATGAAGCATGTCATTCTTGAATGGTTCAAAATTCTTTGGATTATGCAATTCTGCACATATATCCTATTAAGCTCTTCTTCACTCAAGGGATCAACATAGGGATCTGCCTTCTTATTCAGCAAGGGTATAATCATGTGATCTTCATCATTCTCAAAACTGATGTACCTTTTATTAAATCATATATCTGTCTTGTTTGCATAGCACTAGGGACATCCAAGTAATGTTGGAAAGTACTCCAATACCTCAAAGTCCCTAGTAAACTTGACTCCCTAAATGGTAATAGTTGCATGCTTCAAGACCGTAATCAGCATCACCCTAGTTTTGTTCACCATATACAACACATTCATTGATGGCTGCAAGGTTGGTCTACCCATTTGATTTCAAGCATCCAAATTTATCACATTCACTTATGCACCTATGTCAATAAAAATGTTGCATAAAATCCACCCATCAATTAATGCATCAAGTGTAATCTCTTTGTCAAATTCATGATTATGAGGTGGTAGATTTACATGAAGTATCTACCTTTCACGCTCGACCCAGTGTGTGGTACCTTATCTCATAGCAATTCCCCTAGTAGAGGAATGATATTCTCCCAGTACAACATCTTGTACACCTCTTTAAATTCATCAACATCCTTCTACAGGAGTTCAACTTTCCTTGCGCAATATCTCTTACATGTCTACTCTTTCAAACATTGTATCTCTCCCTTCTTTGATGAATTCCATTGTATCCCGATAGACTTCCTTTTGGTACACAACATCTGGATATTTAGCATGTATCACCCCTTATATAAAAATGAGTGGATTAGTCTTCAATGGTTCATGATTGTGTGTGGCCTCAACACGCATAGTAACTATCATTATATGTAACTCGAATCGGTGTCTTCTTGGCATCCATTAATCAACAACAATACATTGCACCGTAATCATTACTATGCCCTTTCCTTTCTTCTTTTTCTTACTCATGTTCTCACATAGATCTGGGAATTCTTCCAACTTATATTGCTTCATGCATCATGATCAAACATTATTATGAGGGCACTCATGCTGATAATAATCGGGAGATACACAAGTATAATAAGTTCCTCGTGTAAACTAACATCTACCACCACCACGATCGCGTCCTTTATATCCTCCCCAAAAGTCACCATTATTGTTATTTTCATTTCCGATCCCTTCATGGTCATGGACTTCTTATTGCTTCAATCTACTAGCCACACTATTATGGTGCACTCCTATATCAATAGTTTCATAGATGTGATCAATCAATCTATATTCAGCGATGTCATGAGTATGACACTTGCAAATCTTACAATACACATACAACTTATTTTCAATAGAATGTTGTAATAGAGGGAAATCCCAAACATCATGATTCAAGTGATATACCTCACAATCTAATAACAACACTCGTACTTTGACTGCGCATGGGAAACTATCATTTTTATGTCCTTAAACTTCACAATATGTGCACCATATACCACTGCGTGTCTCATGAGCTGAATTAGTAGAAATATTCTCTAGCTACTTTTCCATGGCCACAATCTACACCTCTAGAAATGTGATCACTCTAGTATCAACACTTTAAACTTCCTTAACACACAAATATTCTTCCAAGGCCTCACATGGATCCACATATGTATTGTCAAATAACACCCTATGAAATAATGTCAACAATCCTCCAACAAACCACTATTCATGTTAATTGGGATGAATATTATAAGACAATTTGGACAACAAAGTCTTGAAACACATGTCATACTACCTAACACTTTTATATCCCTTTATTGATCTCTTTGAGTAGCTAATAATTTTCTTCTCAAACTCCAAAATATGAAACTCATCTATAAATGCAAATCACAAAGCATCATAATCCACCGCATTCTTATGTGGGTCATAATTTTTATACCAGCTATGTGCACGCCCTTGTAGAGTAGTATCAAACTAAATTTATTTCCTATCTGAAGTTGTAATTCCTTTAGCACACCATAATAGATCACACTTGTACACATGCTCTATTGTATATATAATACCTCTACATTTTAGAAAGGGATGTGAGCCTTGTCCACCAGGATCTAGAACCAGAACCTTCATCATTATTCCCTCTACCTGATCCACCTGATCCTCCAAATCTACCTACGCTTGATCCTCATGATCCACTTGATCCTCCTACTATGGGTTATAAACTAGTTGATGTAATTCTCTGTGTCCCGGTTGTGGTACTAAACATAACACCTATAGTCTATATTGTCACAACACTTACTGAAGTATCCCCAACTGTCTTTGAACCCACATTATTTCCTAATGACACGCCCGAGAACAATCCTATAATATAACTTCTAAATAAAGGTACCGATTGTTCTTCCATAGGAATATGTGTTGTATTATGCACTTTTGTATTTAGTGGAAAATGATATCAACTCATCACTTCTTTCTTACCTACACTAGCATGCTTTTCAATGAATACTAGATCTAGAAAACTGATCACAAGGGCTAGGTTGCTAGGTGGGATCAAATCTGCACCTACGGTACTCATCCCTTCTCTTGACATGCTCTCACCCAAATTCAAAGTGGATTCTCTTTTGTGTTTACCCAACGTGGGGAGTAATAGATGTTGCTGCTCCTCATATTCCATAGGAGCTTCAAAACCTTTGCAATCCATCTCACTCCTCATCACCATTGCCTCCAAAATCTCCCTTTTACGTGCCATGTCCCTCTCTTGTGGTTCATTAAACTTGATTTTTCTTTCCTCTCTCTGTCTTTCTGTCATCATGTCCACCATCTTTCACCACACCTGATCCTACCTCTATGTGTGGTGGATGTTTATCTAGCCATATGGAGGCATTCTAAATCTAGTGCTATAATCAAGATCTTAATCTCCAAGGGCATAACATGTAAATATGATCCTTTGGTTTCACGTAAAAAATTTATTCATCTTCCTCATGGCACATATAAGTAGAAATAACGTACTCCAATGTATAACTACGCAACACTCCAACCCACCAACGATCTACAAATCTCATGCAATCCACATCAACATCATAAAGATTTTAGTAATCTTCTTGTGTCTAGTTCCTTGGTGTATACCCCCATGACTTCCCTAATGCATATTCGACATACACTCATACAATTATACTAGAAAGATGAAGAAGAAATTCTCATAAATCATGTCATAAAGGTTACCTTTCACCCATATGCGTGTATTGAAATCAAGTCCAGGTGTTATATCTCTGCACAAACTTATCTTGTCTGTATTCTAACCAACTTTCAATGCCTTCCAGGTCAATTAATATGCCATCTACATGCAACATCATGGAAAATAGTTTGAAAAGAGGTCCCAGAAATGAAACCAAAATGTAGTCTTATTTATTTCACCTAACTACCAAGGCGTGCTAACATCTCATTCGGACATATATTAATACTCACCCAAAGCACACGAAGCTACCAAGTCCCTCCTTTGTACTAGCTTGACAATATTTTAGTGTGCTTAACCAAAATGATAACTAATTAGATCCATATTAAACCATAAAAACTCATTGCATGCATTTCGGTATAGAACATTTGATCATGAGCTTAAGTTGAAAATGCACATAATAAGGTAGTATAACAAATTGTATCAAAATTAATACTAATTACACCAATAAACCACCATACTCAAATACATCAATTACCATAATCCATCCACAATAACCCATTCATAACATAGCATAAAATGAATACATCATAAGAGTATCATGGAGTCGTGCACTCTAGTTCATTTGAGTAACATGACTCTACTACATGACGAGTTCTCAAAAATTAATAACAACAAGTATATATAGGATTGGGGACTTGTCCTTGAATGCCCATGCATCCTCAAAACAGGAAATATGCCCAAAAATAGTTATGCACTACGATTACATGCTTTTACAATGTATTTATTAATAGATTATCCTATAAATAATAATTTCTTTAATCCTAATAATAGCTCAAACTATAGATGACATTTTATCTTCATTTATATGTGATTTATCCCAATAATATACGTTCCTTGGTCCTCGAGTCTCAAAGTGTCTTTCTCCTTTATGTGATCCACGCTCCAACTCATCTTTTCTATTTTTAGCCCGTGCATGTAAAATTGGCTAAGTCCCGGGTTTAGAGTTTACGGGTGCACGCCACTTCAAATTCCCCTTTGTGCACATATGTGCCCAACTTGTGTGTCTCACTTTTCTACATGCTCTCTTGATACTTTTTCAAAATTTCCAACCCAACGCCACTTTTGTCTTTATATGCATGTTATTTTTCTCTTTTAATAGTTTTTTCTTGGCCGCTAAGTCATCCTACATTGTCTATTTTTAGACCTTATCCCAAAATAGCTAAGTTCTAAATATTCTTCATGTACACACACAAGCCTCATGCACTATCTGTCCTCTTGCATGGTGCACACCTCTGCACATTGTCTTGTCTTCCTTTCCTTCATGTGCATGTGATTCTACACGGTCCTTCAACCCTATATTCATATGTTTACCTATTGTGCATCCTCTTGCATGCAACCATTCATGCATGAATAATACTTATTTAACTTTATGTGACCAATAGGGGTAGAGATTTATGAACAATCATAAAAAAGCTAAGGTGATCTAAAACCCTCCTTAAACCCTAGTTAAGCAGTGATGGAGAAGATTTTATTCTAAGTGTACCATAATGGATTGGTTGACCAATTATGATGATTGGAGGTTGTAGAGGACTCCTCTATCTTTCATCAGGTGGAATTTAAGTGTTTTGATAGTGAGTGGACCCCACAATAATATGCATGTTTATGAAGAAATTGATATATATCTTAGGTTTTTCATTGAAACTTATGATTAAATTGATGTTTGAGGGAGTATTGAAGTAATTATTAATGTTTATAGATGGTTTAGATCATGTTTTATCCCTTTTGAGGTCCATGGAATTCTAGTTTGGAATACTAGTTTTGAGACAGATTATGATAGTTTTGGTGGTCTTTATTGCATAAGTGTTCTTAGGAACTTATGGTCCAATTGGTGGTGTCTCATGCATTTGGTGATGAACCTCAGGTCATGATATTTATATCCATGTTTCATACTTGCATGGTTGAGGTATTTTGTTGGTGTTTGAGCTTCATCTTTGAGGATTATTTTTGTAGGTCACAAACCTAGTGAGGACAATTGGTTCTAATGCTTTGATTCGAGCATGATATAGTAGTAAAATGTTAATTGAGCATGTAAAAGGAAGTTTATGTACTTATAATAAGTTTCTAAGTGATAAATGAGGTTTGGTTGTTTTCATATACAGGGCCTAAGAAAATTAGGTTTTTGAAAGGAGTTATTTTATGCCTTTAGGCCTACTTGTTTCTAATGAAGGAGTTATGTTTTTAGATGTTAGTTATAACCTAAAAGATCTATTGTAAGATTTTTCATGATATTATTATTATTTTTAAGTGTATTTTCCCTATGATGGACTACCTATATGCATTTGATTCTTAAGGCATGTATATAAGCATGTTCTTAAGCCTATTTGTTGTGGTTAAGAGAGGACGAGAAAGTGCGAGTAAGAGGGAAATTTATGAAGGTGTAAAAGGTCGTGTTACCATAAAGATAAGGAAAATATGTTTTTATGAAGTTCTAAAGGTGTCCAAAGCGCATGGTGTTCAAGTTCGGATGACCTAATCAACATGGTAGAGAATTTCTTGAGAGAGTTAGCAAAAAGGTAGATTTGGAGAAGATAGAAGAAAGGAGACCTAAATAGAGTCATTATTAGTTGTAATGGAAACATTATAGAGGTGAAAATAAAATTTAGGTTTACGAGTTGGTATTGAGTCATCTAGGGGTTGGTGCCTTCATGTAGTGTTAGTGCTCTACTAAATTATGTGGTTAGTGCTCCTTGTAGAGTTGGTGCTCCTTTTAGGGTTAGTGCCTAACTAAAATTAGGGGTTAGTGCACCTTTTTGGGTTGTTTCTTAGCTAAATTTGAATCATTTATGTAATAAATATTTGTTTTAGTGGTTTTTTTCCCTTCAAGGATGTTCCACTTAAATCCGATGTACTTGTGTTCTTGTGTTCATTTTCTTATGTGTATGGTTATGTTTCTTGGTGAATGAATGTTTAATGGTTAATGATAATTGATGAATGCTAAAGTCAATGTGAATACAAATTTTAAGGATCACCGATTCACCCCCTCTCGGTGATTGTGCTTCCAAAATTTGGAACAACTAATTACCTTTTTATCTAAAGTCTTGAATAATATAAAGTAAGGTAATCATTTTTTTAGAAGCGTGCCTTAGTTGTCATAAGAGATTAAAAAATTTACCATTATTCAAAACAAGATCCATCTCATGGTGTCACACTTAGGTGTGAAGAATTTTCTCATGAACAAGGATCTGAATGAGAAAAGAGCTTGTTGGACAACCAAAATAATGGATTATGATTTTGATATCAAAGTGACTAAACTATTTAGAGGTAAAGGTTTGTGTGAGAAGTTGGTTTTATAGTCATGGAATGAAGAGGAGTATGTATTAATTCTCTAACTTGATTGAGAACAACCCATATATGTTCCACTTACTCATTATTGGATCTACGACATAGTGTACTTTCTCCAAATAGGCCAATTCCCATAAAGCTACATAAAGGCCAAGAGAAGGTATTTCAAACTTCAATCTACCCCTTTGTGCTTATTGATGGAATCCTAGTTAAGAAATATTTCAATGGATTTCTTTTGA
This sequence comes from Taxus wallichiana var. yunnanensis, assembly GCA_018340775.1. Taxonomy (NCBI): domain Eukaryota; kingdom Viridiplantae; phylum Streptophyta; class Pinopsida; order Cupressales; family Taxaceae; genus Taxus; species Taxus wallichiana. The sequence goes on from CM031234.1 coordinate 835,963,003, forward strand.
GATGCATCAAGGAAAATAATATTGATAAGATCTTTCCTAAATTTCATGATGTCATGGGTGGAGGAATTTTTTTCCAAGGATGACAATTCTCAAAATCATGAAAATGTCTATTATTAGCCAATTCTTTTTAATTATTTTTATGCATGGGTGAGAAAATGCAAAAAGTGTTCCTTTTTTATAGGAAAGGAGAGGCTAATAGCCCTTCCACTCCATCGCATCTCTGTAAATAAAAAATTCATGCAATGGGGGATTGATTTCATTAGAGTATTCAATATGCATTTAATCTTAGGTCACAAGTGGATCCTTACTTCTATAGATTCTTGTTTCACCTTTTTCTTAGATTTTTTCTTTCAAGTGTTGACAAAATAGATAGGGTAACGGGCATAGGAGGAATACCTGTTCAAATTTCAGTTGATGGGTTGTTGTGTGTATATGACTTCCGAATCCACAGCTGATCGTGAGAGCTTCCTTTTGGCTAGGAGGAACTACCTATAATGAAAACAAGACCACCAGAAGAAATTAAACAATATGGGTAGTGAACTACCTAGCGTAAGCTAGATCCAGGAAGTATGATACTTCCTAGATGGCTGTCAGTCCACTATTTTAAACAAATTAATTTTGTAAACAAAGTAAATCCTATTGTTATTTTGAAATGATTTAGGTATCTCACTTAAAACACAATAAGAAAATAGATCTAATCTAACAGGCTAAGCTAGAATAGAATCCAAAGGTCAAACGATTGGTTTTGGGTCTCTGCAGTCGATAGAGGTCTTAGGTTAGTCACGGGTGAATGAGGATGAGGTAAAGTTAGGTGGGTAGGTCTCTGTTTAAGGATGTGTGGGCAAACATAGAGACCGGTGTCGATCAGGGATGACCGACGGTGGTTAGGTATAACCGGTGCGATTACTGTGAGATCTGGAAATGTCACAGAATAGGGTTTTGGTCTCCTTTGTGATTGCACAAAGGATTTTGGTTAGTCGGGATGAGGTATTGGGTGACTATATTAGGCTTTTGCGAGGTTTTAATGCATCTATGGAGGTGAAAATGTTGGATAAGGTCAATAGGGAGCAAGATAAACAATGGGTGATAAAATAATGATGAAATGAAATAAACCGAGAAGTATGACGTTATACTTACTTGGATTTCATTCCTGAAGGTCTGTGTGTGAAGGATGGATGTGGTGGTGATGGGTTTGAAGGCTACAAGTGATCACCAACTGAAGAAAAGCTTTTGCATGGGTTGCATGAACACTCCTCTTTGCTTGGATAGATCAGATCGTGGCTGGGATGGCTGTGCAGGAGAAGATGCTCAATCTCCTTCCTTGGATGTGATTTTTCACTAGAATTGGCTCTCTAAAGATGCGTTATCTCTCTGAGATGTGTTCTTGCTCGTCAACCTCCTTTGCTTCCAACTTCCAAGTTCTAACCTTGAGAATAAGGTTGTTTTGGGTTAAAAGGGGTAACCGATGATCATGATCCGTCTTAACCGGCGATGGTTAGGGGCAACCGACGTCGGTCAAGGTGGGATTTCTTAGGTTTACTAATATAGGAGATCCTCCTAATTTCCTTGGATCTCGTGTCTTTATCCTACTGATTAGACTTGGAGCCTCTTGTGAGCATGCGGGAATGTGGTTAGAGGGAATGTAGGCACTAATTTTTAGGGTTTGGGTAAGTCTTAATTAGTTATGGGAACTTGCTAAGAATAGGTCTTAGGTTGAGTTAGCTTGGTGAGGTGTCTAAGTGAACTATATGTGTAGATATTATTTAAATAATATATTTAAATAATAAATATAGTGAGGATAAATCATTAATTTAATTAAATTAATATTAGTGGGGTGAAGGGGGTCATGGCTAGGTAAATGTAATAAAGGGTGCTTATATGTCGAGGGACAAAAGGGGAGTGTGACCTAATTTTAGTGTCTACAATTACTTGAAGAAATGGAAAAAGGTAGCTGCTTTAAAGGAACCAAATGATGAAATTATTATGACCATATTTTGTGTTCCTTCCATAATAATTTTTGACAATGCTTTGGCATTCCCTAGAACTAAAATCTCTTATTGGGTTGTGAAGAATGGAATATAACTGAGAATGTATTCTAACTATTATCCTCAAGGTAATGGGAAGGATAAGCCAAAACAAGAATCTCCTAAGGATTATCATTAGAACTTTGGAGTAAAATCAAAGAGCTTGGCACATAACTATTAAATTGGTCTTATGGGCTAATAGGATTACTCCCAAAATATCAACTAAAATATCACCTTTCACACTTTTTAATGGTAAGGAAGAAAATTTTCCACTATCTGTTGAATTTTCAACTTTAAAGCTCATAAATAAGCTATAGATGTTTGAAGTTGATGTTATGGAAGTTATATATGCACAACTCATAGATCTAGAAGAGATAAGATGTCAAACAATGCGGATAATGGAGATTAATCAAGCTTGGGTCAAGAAGTATTTTCAAAAGAAAGAAGTGGATAGAAGATTTTAGGAAGGATATCTCATCCTCAAATGCAACCAAGATAGATCCAAACTAGGTAGACATTCAAATTTTTATGCCATATAGAGTGGACCCTATTTTATCTCAATATGCAAACCACACAATGCTTTCCAGTTGTCAAAATTAGATGGAGAAGAGCTCATGATCCCATTCATGGAGTCTATCTCAAACATTACTTTTAAAATAAAGATTTCATCTTGTACATATTAAATTAGTTTTACTTTCCTCAAAGTTCTCTTGATCACATTTGTCCCTTGTATGTACATAGTGTTGGGGAGAGAGATCTATTTTCTCTCCTTCCATGATGCTTCTCAAAGTTCCACTACTGATTGGCACATCCCTATTTGTAACTGATTTGAAACTGAATTGTAACTACTTGACTAAGTTTTTAATTAAAGGTAAGATCCACGATATTGTATATTTGTTACAGCAAAATCTTCTCGTCTATTTTTTCCCCGGGAAAAAGGTGACCAAGTGGGACACATACGCCCACCATTCTTGTCTAGTATTGGGTGTTATTTTCTAATCTATTTTTTTGTTCAAGTCACATTCTAGACCCGTTTGTGACTATGTTCTCTGGCTAATTCTATATTGTGTTTTTCTATTCTAGATATTTGTCTTTCTTTGGAAGGGATATTTTCTCACCTAATAGATGCCCCCAATTATGGGTATATGTGATGAATGCAAGAGGTATACTAAATGATATGGCCTAAAACTAATATGCATATTGAAGGTTGGATACCCTTAAGGGGTAGGGTATGTGCATGGTAGAAACCAAGGCACATGCAAAAAAATATGGGCTAGAAATTAGTGTTAGTGAAAAATAACTAGCATGTAATAAAAGACAATGTAACAAGAAAATGTGTAGACAAGAGGGACCGCATGAAAATTTTGTTTCATATATAGGAAATTGTTTACAATGTCATAAGACAATCAAGGCCAAAGTATCCATAAAGAAAAAATGATTAAGTAATACATAGGGCATAACATGCAAACAATAAAAAACAATAATAAGAAAAAAGTAAGATAACCATTGTTGTATAGAATTCAGCAAGGAAAATTCTACACATGAATTACCCGTTAGTATGTTAGAAAGATAAATAGTATGTCAAAGCATGTATAGAGAAGAAAAAATTAAGTGACAAGAAGTAGTAAATATTTTAAAATAGAACATGTGAGTGTGTAGTATAAGAGTAGCAAAGATAGATTCCCAAGGAGCCTTGGTGGGACTGGTAAAGAGAAGTGTCAAGCATCATGCATCATGTAAGAATATGTAAAATTCTTGCATTCACCTCAAGATACCATGTGAATGTGCATGTGTGTATAAAAAAGATAATGAAATACTTAGTATCCAACCAACGTAGGAAACAAAAGTGCAACATATAAATAGTATAATCTAACAAGAGTAAATGAAACCAAGATGTGTAGATGTGGTGTGAAAGTGATGGTGTCTGTTATATGTAAGATGTTTATATAAGAGGAACCATGTTTCCCCAGTGGATGTGTGTGAGATGGGGATCATTTTGGAATGCACCCTTAATAGTCAAGTATGAACCATATAACAAGAGTGTGTCATCATGTAATGAAGGTAAAGTATTTTTAGCAAAGATGTGGTGATGCTCAGAAAGATATATGTGAAATACGAGTTTGAGTATCTAGGATGTGATAAGTGAGGTTCATAGAGAAATAACACCCTCAAAAGTCAAACATGAACCATAAAACAAGATTACATCATCGGGTAATGAAGGTAAAGTATGTTTACTATAGATGTGGTGATGCTCATAAATATATGCATGAATCATGGAGCGTGAGTAAACAAGATATGACAAGTGAGGTTCATGGAGGAATTACACCCTCAAAAAATCAACCATGAACCTCAAAACAATATTGTGTCATCAAGTAATGATGGTAAAGTATGTTTACCGAGAGATGTGGTGATGCTCAGAAAGCTAGATATGAAACATGGAGCATGAGTAGCCAAGATGTGACAAGTGAGGTTCATGGAGGAATTGTACCCTCAACAGTCAAGCATGAACCATGGAACAAGAGTGTGTCATCGGGTAATGATGGTACAATGTGTGTATCAGAGATTGTATGCTAGGAAATATTTTAGCATGAAGCACGGAGCATGAAGTGTAGCAAATAAGCTAAGAGTAGCCAATAGAGACAACCAATAGTGATGGATGAGGGGGAGGATAAATCACGATTCCCCCAAGTGTGTAAGTGATGGAAATCTATCGCGATAGTGAAGAGTTAATTCCCCTTATCTTATATCCAATAAAGAAAAAGTATGTGACCGGGGTCTAGGACCGGCGAGTGTAGGATAATATTTGTGTATGTGAGGGAGACCAATGTGGTAAAGGAGGTGGAGAACACCTATAGGAATGGGCTTCCTAAGTAGGGGACTTAGGTCGATGGGGTGGACTCATGGACCAATGAGGATGATGGGGTTGTGATGTAGGTTGTGTATGAATGGGAGAGCTAGGTGTAGAGATAGATTTAGACTTGAGAGGTGCAGGAGGCCTAGATGTCATGATTGATGCTAAAATAGAAGTGAGAGTGGGCCGTGGTAATGGTGTATGTGGTGGAATACATTTTATGGTGAGGAATTTCTAGTTATTAATGAATTTAAGACATAAGTGGAGCATGGAAGGAATATCCTGGATATTCTCGGAGCTAAGGAGACCTAAGACCATGTTATAATCCTTGATTTTATATGTAATGAGGAATGGTGTAAGTATGGTAAGGGATCCAATAGTAATGAGAAGGATGACATGCCTATAAGAATTAGGGACTATAAATTTTATTTGAAAAGTTGAAAAGTTGATAGCTGATAGGAGTGTCATGGAGCATGCATTGGAAAGGGTTGCGGGATGGATCTTATTATTTTTATTGTGTGAGTACCAATAGAAGCATTAATATGTATCAAATAAAAGGAAAATGTAGCATGGTAATAATGATATGAGAATGGAATAACTAGTGGTGGCATGTCAATAGTAACAATTAGGAATCTAAGAAGTTGTGATGAGGAGGAGACATAACATGATATATATGATTAGCATATGAATCATTATCTTGTTTTTCATGTTTTGGTAATGGTTTGTTAACAATTTTAAGCTTTTGATTATCATTGACTGATTTAGAAGTAGATGGATATGCGAGATCGATTGCATGTTATTAATGGGATATTGAATGATATTTTAAAGTTTAAATCAACGATCGGTAGAATGCCCATTGTATTAGTGATAATCGCAATGTGAATTTTCATCATAATTACTTTGCCTCATAGTCGGGAATGATCTAGATTGAGTGGTGGAGGGAGATTAAACAAATTGATTTCAATGATCTGTGGTATTAAGAATCAAGGTGCGCAAGGTAGGTTAGTAAAGGTGTATCTCGTGGATCACAATTGGATCTTGGTTAGTGGAGAAGCAATGTTGACAGAATAACTTTAGCATCGATAGGTTTAGGATATGGTTTGAATGTAGATTTATCTTGAAACTTGTTGGAGGATGAGGTGGAAGAAGTATCATAATACTTTATTTTTCCCATAGATAGTAGTTTTCTTTCACACAATTTGAGTGTATGGCATAATTGGTCAAAGGAAGGAGAGGTCTCAAAAATGACACTCTCTTGGAGTGGAGGAAAATAGATTTAAATGAATAGATATTACTATTGAACCTTGGTCATTAGTGTTGTCATTGATGTCAAGTGGTATTGATGGAAAAGGAGTGAGTGGTGAAGTGAGGCTTAGTGAGGGACATGAAGGTTGATTGGTAGTTCCTTCTCAATGATGGTTGGAGCTCATAAAGAGGATTCAAGTTTATTCCATGATGGTTTCAAGATGATATAAGCTTGGTTAGTGAGGAAAGTGTCCTCTAAAGGAATGGATATGGTTAGTATGCTTGAATTAGATGTTCTACAAGTCAAATATTTTAGTACCATCATGTTCAAGAGATTTTAGAGTGAGCATCAGGTCAAGTTTTGGGATTCACAGTTGAAACTGGCTCATTTAGGCCTAGTTCTAGAGCATGATGAGGTGTAAGAGCTAAATGTAGGCCATGAAAATCCTAGGTAAGCATGGTAAAATCCTAAGAATACTGTCTAGGGAATGTATAAGCATCTATAAGGCTTACTTTTGCTCCTGGAGGTAAAATTCAAATGTTCACTAAAACTACCTTTGAGGACTAGTAGTGAATGCTTAGGAAAATGAGATTGGTCTAGGCTGTACAATCATATTTATGAGAAAAAAATCTATGTATCATGTAGAGGGATGTTTTTTAGTGCTTCATGTTAAGTTTCATCAAGTTTTGAATAATATTGTGGAAGTTATTCAAGTTTTACTAAAATTGGTTTCTTGAGAAATGCAATATGAACACCCTATCTTATATGCATCCGAACAAATTTAATCGAGAATTATTTGGATAAATTATAGGAATTTTTTAAGATAACACCAAGCCTAAACTTTTGCAAATTTTTGAGGAAATTTGGAAAATAAAAAAATAATTCTATGCATTTTACTCGTAGTGTTTTTCTCTCTCTGGGACTCCTTCCTAAAGCGATAGACATAATATGAGGTTTTATTACTCCAAATAAAAATTTCAAGATAGTAAAACATCTCATGATTGTTAAATACTCTTTCAAGGTCAATATGGTGGTAGTATTTCTCTTCAAGCCAAATCGGTTTGTACTGTTTGATCATTTTTTGCATGCTTTTAGGTGTACAATGCTAGTTTGAAAAGTCCAAGTTAAATTTCTTGATGCGAAAGAAGGAATGGAGGGTGGTATCTGATGTGATAAAGATACTTTAGCATGATCAGTGTTGTTTTACCTCACATTCATTCATTTTTCCTCTCTAACATTGAATATCCCCTTAAGCCAAACTTGGCATAATGCTTGAAGAAGGATTCTACATGAGTATGCATAATAATAATATAAGAAATGAGTGTGATCATGTTCTATAGGTTTAATACAACTGGTTGAATATCAAAATTACTTTGGTTAAGTAGTGCGAAGGTATATTTTGTATTGTGCCTCAACTTCTCTATACACGCTATGTTAAGAGGACTGAATTCTGATTTAGTTTGTAAATATCTCCTCACAACTTTGCATTTAAGGTGTTGAAGGTAATTCATATTCTCTCATTGAAGTGTCCTTACCATGGATGATCATCAAACTGAATTTTTTTATAAATAAAATCCCAAGTTAAGTTTGATTTGTGTGGTATCAAGAATCAGACACACATAGTTTAGCAAATGGTTGTTTTTCATGTGTATATGTCTCGAAATAGTAATGGAACTTGGTGTGATAAAGTGAATGAGGTATGAAACTTCTCAAAAAGTTCCTAGATGCTACAGACATATTTCTACAAGCTATGATCATCATCTTCTTAAAAATCGTGTTTGTTTGCTCTTGTGATCATAAAGGTTAGTGAGTGTGACTTCTAAATATCTCCTTCTATTTCAGGAAAAAGAATGCATGGAGCTTATAGGTGAATCATCTAGTGAGGTGATCACACAATTTTATTGGCATAAAGATTAAGTTTAGAGTGTTGAAAGGCCTAAAACTGCTAGTTAGGGTTTGAAACATGAAACCCTCATAATGCACTATCTTGATAAATGAAACTTATTTAATATTTTAAGCACGTTCTTAGAAAAAAATATTGATATGGGAAGTTGTGCGGGATACCATCCACACAGGATATGTCTTTGAATTTTTTTACTAAATAAATTATGGAAGTGTTAAATTCTTGAAGATACAATTCTATATCTCACTCTTGTGAATGATGAGTATACAAAGTGCTTCTCCTTTTGTATTTTTAATATCTTCATATTCCTACTTATGGTGTAGACCTCTCATAGGCTCAAGAACCTTTGTAACCTTTTTTGAAAAATTCAAACCTCAAGGCATCTAGTTAAGAGATGTATTCTCTGTTCTCAAGCACATAGTGCTCTCACAATTTTTTGAATGTTACTTGAAAGATGAAATGATGAAGGTTAAAGTCTTACAAGGGGTTATAAGGATTTCTTAGAATAAATTGTAAAATTTAATATTATTAATAACACTTTAAGGAGGTCAATTAAAGCTACAAGACAAAATTTTATACGGTGAAAGTATATGGCAAGTTAGAAAATGTTGTAACTCGGGAATAAATTACAATTGAAGGGTGTGTCAGCAAATGAAAGTTACAAATAAGATTTGGAAAAGTATCAAGAATATTTGGAGACACATTTCACCTTAAGGAATATTTCAAAGATCACAGATACAAACAGAAACATGTCAGATATAGTTATGACAATGTTGAGGCATCTAAAAGACAAATAAGTTATCTTTTTGTACGAGCTGCTAAGAGAGGCATATAAAAAGTTAACTAAATTATGACAGAGGAATTAATGATACTCGAATTAGGTTGTGTTTGAAATCTCATCATCTTCTTGGTATGTGAAAAACAAGTGTGAAAGTGAAGAGGCATTGAATGTGAAGTTGAAATCCAAGTGTATGAGTTTTTCTTGTATATAAAAGGAAAAGTTTTGTGCCTCTAGTTGTTGAACCATGAAGAATTTTTAATACATGTTGAATCCTAAGAGTGTATTTTTGATCTTGGGAATAGAAGATGAAGTGAAATAATCTTGGAAGGTAGTAGAGGTTTGAGAGGACCATTATCATGAAGCGAGATCTTGACTGAATATGAAAATCATTTTTTGAGATTTGATATCAATTGTGTAAGGAAATAACATGTTTAAGTTGATGAGAACTGAATGATAGCTTGAAAGAGGAGTGAAAATGAAGTAGTGAGCTGAAATAGTGATCACATTAGGTCAATGTAAGAAACCAGGTGAAGAAGGTGATCAAACTATAACACCTTTGACAAACTATTATTCTCTTTTGCATTGCAAGTGTTGGCATGTGATTTTATTGAATGAGGTGTGTGTTCCTTGATTGTTAAAGATCATGCTTCTTATGGATAAATCAATTTTCTCTTGGATCCATTAGACTAAAATGATATGGCTTGCAAGAATCCATTTTCACTACTGATAGGTGAGTTGCAATCTGGTTTTGAGGGTTACAAACTTATCTCTTTTAACTGACTCATCATTGGATCAATTCCAGTGATCTAGGAATGTTTTAAATCTCCTTACTAGACTGAATGGTAAATTGACATTCATGAGTTGAGAGACGTAGCAGACTAAACTTTTGTATGTTACAAATTCTTTGATCTTGTAAGATCATGCCTACATTCGGTTGTATGTTTGTGCTTGGATATTTGGGATTGATCTCTTCAAGACATTTAACAACGTAAGAGGAATGAAGCCTACTTCATGACTATGAAGGGAATCTAAATCCTAAACCTAAGGGATTATCCTAATGGTATTCTAAACTAGGTAAATGCACCTACTTCCTAGCTATGTCTACTTATTCGGGTTATAATCTAACCTAAGCTTCATATTCTATTTTTTGGGATGGTGTCCTAACCTAAGTTGTTGTGCTAAATGGAATAAGGGAGAAATAACTAAGGTAATGCTAGGCTATTTTTAACCTAATACCTAATACTATTTGGTTGGGAATTTTGATCTAACCTAAGGTGGAAATTACCTATGGCAATGTTTTTAAACCTAAGGTAATTACTTTTTAGACTAACCTAAGTTATGGAAATCTATCCTAAACTATTGAAAGGGACCTAGGGTCGCATGGCATTTTGGTGACGGTTCCAAAGGAATTTATTTGATTTGATTTGTTTGAATAAATGGGAAGTACTACCAGTTTTGGAAAAGGCAAGTAAACTTGGTGGAAGCTTACGTGGAGTCTTCACTAAAGTTGGAAATGCATGCTGAAGTGGAAATAGCATTCGCCAATTTTAGGAGGCGGTGGAAAGGAGAGATAGGTGGGAGATTGGGGAGTAATTGCATTAATGAACCTCAAATTTTGTGTGCAAACCGTCTTGGAAACAATGAGGGTGGATTTTTTGGAGGTTGTTTGGTCTTGCATGCCTTGCGATTTTTTCTCTACATGGAGCTATCTGGTTCTTCAAACCAGCAGTTCAACTTTTACTTTATGGCTATTTTTGGTTTCTCTGGTCTATTTTCGATCCAAGGAAAGGATACAAGGCATTGTAGAAAGAGATGTTTGGTTTTTGATCTTTATTAGAGGAGAAAAAGAGTTGGAAGCTTGGCAGGAAGTCTCCTTCGAATGGAAAGAAGCACTATCAGGCATGAGAGGCTCTACCCATTAAGATTTCTTGCTTTCTTCTAAATGTTTCATTAAAACAATTCTACTCTCATGAGATAAATGGTTGCATGTTTTTTCTGGTTATTTACTTTCATGATTGAATGAATCTCTATGATTTTTGGATATGAATCCATTTCATGATAATGTTAGTCTTTGGAGTACTCTTTAGGCAAGTTTAATGGTGGAACTTGTATTCGAGGCTCTGTGTTTTGTTCTAAACTTGTATTCGAGGCTCTATGTTTTGTCTTGAACTCGTATTCGAGGCTTGTGTCTGCTTGAACTCATTTTTGAGGCTTTGTGTTGATATGAACTCGTATTCAAGGATTTGTGTTGTTTAGAACTCATATTCAGGACTGTCTGCTTGAAAAATCTTGAGAAAATGGTTTTTGATTTGAGTTGATCTGGTAGTCTCTTTTGAGATCTTCTCCTTGATGCTTCTTGAGTTTGGAATGGTTGTGGTACTTCGTCCCAGACTGTACCATTTACTTTGAGCATGTGATGGCGTGTAAACATTGAGGATATTCTACTCTCCTCTGCTTTGGGTAACCCACGTCTTGTTTGAAATTCTTGACTATTTTGTTAGAAGGATGTTGGACCTTTTATGGAACAATATCTTGTTGTGGGATTATGGAACCTCTGGTTCAATCTTTATATTATTACTTACTCATTGGTATGAATTAGAGCTCATTTGAAATAGTCGATAATGGGTTTGAAGTTTATGGAAATGTTGTGTTCATACTTCTTCTTGTGTTATTTGATTGGAACAATTACCTTCTCTGTCTCAATCTTTATGTACTAGATGGAGCTGTGAAAGTCATTTTGTTGTGATTTCTATTTCAGTCAATTTCAAGGGTAATGTGGATACCTTTCTTGACTTAAACATGTGTTGGGTTTTCATACTCTCTTTTAGATCCTTTTTAATTGATTTCTGGGTTTTTAAAAGAGAGAAGAGTTGAATACTCTTGTAAACTGAATCTTGTTTGGAAGGATTTAGTACCTCTGGTTCGGGATTGTTTCGTAAATTTGTTCTTCATTATGATCATGAACTTTATGTCTTTTTGGTATGGAGCTGTGTAAGCCATTGTAGTTGGGATTTCAGTTTCTATTGAGTTCGTGAGTGTTATAGAACTTTCTTAGCTTAATACTTTGGTGTTGGGTTTTAGTATTCTCTTTTAGATTCATTTGAATGAATTTCTGGGTCTTTAAAAGGAGAAAGGAATAGATTTCTCTTGTGGACTGTATTTTGTTTTGTCCATATTTTGTACTTCAGCCTTGGGACTGTACTGTATACTTTTCTCTGTAGAATGAACTCGAACTTGTGTTTAAACAACGTGGAATAGATAAACCAGGATAGTGTTGATATTGTTGTTTGATAAAGTATGAATTCATAGGGAAACTAAAAGTGTTGCTTTCTATAACCTGTGTGTTTGATTTTGTATTCTCTTTTGGGAACTAGCAAAAGAACTCCTGAGTTTGAAATGGAATTTGGAATTCATTTGATAATACTAAGGTGAATGAATTCTTGATCGGACCTTTCCTATTGAGTTCCTTTAACTGTGGAAAGTTCATGGAAACAATTGTATGTTTAGGTAACTTTGGGACTATCATTCTTAAGTACTGGATTAACCCAATCGTTCTCGTTGATCTTCTTGATCTCAGTTATTTTGTATTAAGTCAATTGATGTATTGATTTGGAAAGTGAATAGTTGAGTCTATCCTGTAGGAGGGAAAAATGTAATCATGTTTAGACCGACTGCTTTGTTTGATTGAGTCATGCTCCATTTGGATTTTTTATTGGAAGGACTCCTCTTTTGCACTCTTTCATATTATGAATCTCCCTGGATGGACACGAGAAGAGATTATCCTTGTGTAAGTCTTGCCTTGATTTTTGGAACGTATGGTTTCAGATCTTTGGATGATATCTTCTATAATGTAGAATTTATTTAAGGCTTGCAAGTAGACTGTTTTGATTCTCTATCCCTTTTCAGATTGATTTGGGATTCTTGTATTAGATGTTGTCTCTTTAATGTTGAATCCTATTATTGGTTCCCTTGAATTGAAGCAGTTAGGTGGGTAATCAGTTGTGTACTTTCTGAACCTATTTTCTATCTTTCAGATGAATAGTGAATGGTGGATAGTCTGTATTGATTCTTCTTCTTATTTATTTAAGTTGTAGGATGAATCATCCTAATTATATACTATGTTGAAGGTAACTCTTTTGTTACGTAGTAAATTTAAATTTTGTATTTCAATTCAAAAAGAATTATGAAATAATTAGACGACAAGATTTGTTGTTTGTTTTAAATAAGTAATTGATTGGGTCAATTCTTATATGATATAATGCAGTGGTTGCTGATTTTATTATGCTTTTCCTAAAAGTGAATTCAAACTTATTAAATTGTTCTTCTTTTCTGGTTGTTATTACCTATGCTTATTTTTATGATATATTAATTGTTTCATTAAAGCAGAGTTGTTTTAATGGAACAATTAGTGGAATGCACTTCATTTTAATGCTTAGTGCTTATCATGCTTAGTTCAATGAACTGACCCATGCTAGCAATTTTTGTAGATGGACTTTGTAAGTGATAAAAGAAGGAAATTTTTTTATGATGTATTGGCTTATTTAATTCTAATTCTTTTGTAAATAATTTTGATTCATTCTTGAGTTGTATTGAAAAGAAAATTTATGATCTTAATGTTGATCGACATGCAGTATGCCTAAAATGCATAGTCTTGTAAAGTGTATATTTTATCTCGATGAATTTGAAGTTTGGAGAGTGACTCCAAATTGTGGTGTAAATTCTATTGTACTTTGTATGAAGGAAATAGTAATGATATCTTGTCGATATTCTTTATATCTATTTGTATACTTTTATTGTTATCAATTAATAAGTTGGATTAAGGGGATAGTACAATCTCCCTTACTATAATGAAACTTGTTAAATTGTAAAAGATGTCATTCTCTAACTAAACAACTATAGTTTAATAATGAAATATGTATTGGACATACAATTAAACTATATGAGTAATGAATGATAAAAAGGTTATGTTAACCCTAACATCTAACCATGTAGAGGAAGACTCTTCCTCTCTCAAAAGAATGAAAAATAAAAGGAATGGTGGTTATGATCTTTAATCTTTGTACTTTATTTATATAAAGTAAACACTAGTTGCACCTAGGTGGATGACACACCTGCTTTGGACAGCTAGGTTGCATTAAAAATTAAACGTTTGATGTTTGCTGCCTGTTTTTGGGATAACTGCTTGTTATGTCGAGTTATTGAACATCAATGCAAACATGGGTTAATGAAGTTCTTAATATCAAATTAGATTAATTATGGATAGAGAAATTAACAATGTTGGAATTAGGGTTAGGCATGATTGTTGCAATCTGAATCTTAATCCAAATTTAATTATGAATTAATGACCACCAAGGGGTATGTACATCGTGATGAATCAGTTATAATGGATGTTGGCACATGCCAACTACAGGATTGTACCTTCGAGAAGACCAAAGGCTTCTCGGGGATACAGTGTTGTAGTTGACATATGGTAACACCCTTTCGTATTTTTCATCTAGATCTACACACATTTGGACTTGAACTTAGTTTCCCTCTAGGTCAAGTTAGTAGCATGTTTAGAATAGGGAGTAGATTTTTATGACTCAAGGTACCTTGGCACATTTGGTCGACTTAGGTCAGTCGAGTATGCCCATATACCCTAAGTCATCGTGAGCATCTTCCTATAACAAATTATGTTGCTAACTTGGGCTAGGGTCAAACCTTGGGCAAGTGGACTAATAGTAGTCAGTAAAGACCATTCTAGATAACAGTAGAGTGAGGTGAAGGACGTATTCTGAAATGATGAGTATGTCATCTAGGAATAGTAACATGAACAGTATGTTGAAAATATTTGGCCAAAGTATCACAAGCTACTGGTTGCGTTGTCCTATGTCACCTAGTTTAAAGAAACATGATGTTAGATGAATATTGGTAACAAATATTCAGATAGGTTCTTTAAACAGATCACTCAGTACCCAAAATAGGGTAGGAAAACCAAGTATACATAGTATACATAAATTATTCTATACTTTAAGACAAACATGAGAGATCGGTTGGTAACCGAGTCATGGAATGAGAGATCGATAACTTACCAAGTCATTACAGCTGCATATGGTTATCTATTATGAGATTGATTGGCATGGAATGTGTGTTCTAAATGATGTTTTATTTAGAATAGAGAACATTGTGTTAAAAAAATTCCCTTGTTTCTAAAGTCTTAAAATGGGAATGTTGCATAAACAATTCTTGTATGATTCAAGTTTGAGTTGTTTCTCATTAATTGGGGAATGGGTGCTTCCTAGCAAGTAGATGCTTTCCAAATATGTTGAGTGGGTGCTTGTTATTGTACTAGATTTGGTGCTTCAGGGTGAGTGGGTGCTCACCACATAGTGAAATAACTATAATTGTATAGGACAGTTATCCAAGCTAGTTCTCTGGTTTTAGTGGGGTTTTTTCCTTATGGGTTTCCCACATTAAATTTGGTCTCTTCATGTGTTCATGTGTGCTTTTTTATCTTTCTCTCTACTATTTTAATGTGCATGCTTATCATGGTTAAGGTAGTTTAAGGTTGGGTGATTGAATAACTGTAAATTGATTCAAAATTTTAATAACCGTTGATTCACCCCCTCTCAATTCCTACAATTTCTAACTCTTACAATTACGAATCAACGAGGACATTGGCCATTTTAGCAAGGTTGTTCTAATATTACAAGACATAGTCTACAAGATGTTATTTGGATCCTTGTTTGATTTTAGATATTTTTCCATAAGATATATTAGTTCCGATATTTATATAAAAATGAGCAAGGAATGCATCGGCTAGAGTAGTAAAAGATGTCACCAAATGAATAAGTAGATCATAGAACCAATGCATATCATAGTCATTTAATCTTAAAGGAAACAATTTAGCTAACCGTGTAAGGTCATCGGCATAGTTGAGACATGCAATATGGAAGGATTGAAGGTTATCTTGAGGGTAGTCAAGGCCATAAAATGTGGGAATATTAGGTGAAAAAAAGTTAGGAGGTAGAAGATAAGAGGATATGGTGGGTGCGAAAGGGATATGAAGGAGGAGTGAGGAATAGAGAGATGGTGAGAAGGATATAGAAGCTTATTCTAATTGGAGAAGTTTTGTTTATATGTCATGGTATAAAAAGGCTAGGTCAAGAGTTCCTGAAGGGGAGGCATGTTGTGTGTGAGAATTAATATGGAGGGTGAAGTGATTTTTAGGATCGGGAGAGAAACAAGAGCAATATGTGTAGGTAGAAGAGTGGTGGTGTGAGGAGGAAGTGTCATAATAGGAACAAAAGTACCATTATAGACCAGAGGGTTGATCTTAGCTAACCACGTGGACTCATCATGGGTAGAGAATAATAATAGATCTAGGTATTGAGGATGTTCAAAAATATGGTCCTAGAGATCATGAAGGTCTTCATGAGTAAATATTTCACAATTATTATCCATGGAATAAGATCAAAAGGATGCCTTAGAGAAAGGTAGGGTTCAAGAGAATGGGTTCACCAAATGATTTAATCTAATTTTTATTAAATCTTAATTTTAGACTAACTATTGTAGTAAATGATATTGTGAGAATTATGTATAGTATGCACAAGAAATAAGCATTCAATGATGTAAAACCCTAAGAAAATGAGGGGGAGATGATAGTTTATTATGTGTAACTGCGAGCGACTGAATTGAGTATCTTCTATAGCAGACTAGAAACAATTCATCAAGACTTGATGAGGGTTCAGAAACCTAGAAATGTACATGACAAGAGCGCCCACATGAGGAAAGGATTGCCCCTAGTGCTACTGACTGATATGGGTGCATGTGTCTACTTATATTCTTAGAATATGGTCTTTTCTAGCCTTGAGGAGTTTCATTACTGATCTCTCTTTATCTCTCTAGTTTTTCTCTTAGATCACCAGTTTTACTCTGTAACATGAAAAACAAATTTATACCTACACATGCCAACAAACCACATCAATTCTAATAAAAAATATGTAGAATGTGGATTTGTACTGACCCCAACAGTCACCTGAAGAGTGAAATTATGACCGAGCACTATGCTACATCTCGGACTCTATGTATTTTTTTGTTCTTGTGTGTGTATGTTAGAAAAAAATGTGTTGAGAGGGGGGTGAATCCATCCTACAAAACCTTGATTTCATTTACCATTACATGCATTCAACACTCCTAATCCCACAAAGAGCATTAACCCCTAGTTTAGTAGGACACCAATCTTACAAAGAGACACTAACCCCCTAGGAGGACCAAGCACTAACTCAACCACCTAAAATAGATGATCACTAAAGATATATTTCTCCCATAACTTATAGTGATCCAAATTCATCTCCAAGCACACCAAACCCTCTTCAAACCTCTCTCTCTCTCTCTCTCTCTCTCTCTCTCTCTCTCTCTCTCTCTCCCAACTCAATATTCCCGATCTCATCTCACCTATTTTCATCTCTTTACTTGACCCCTCTTCACTCTTCTTCAACCATCTCTAGCTTTCTCATAACCCCCTCAACTTAACTAATCCAAATGAGTCATTACAACCCACTTATATACATGTCTCATTATAAACACAACCAAAGGTTAGCTAAGGAAATTAAATTTGGTCATTAAAGCTAAAAAAAAAAAAAAAAAAAAAAACTCCATGTAAAACACCTCAAGAGACCCAAGTAGGTCGACAAGGATCAAGAAAACTCCATCAAGCACAAGACATCACAATAAGGCCTAAAACATTAGCCTTCTCCTCCAACGAATGCAAATTGATATTTAAAGGCGACTCAAGATTTTTCATGGTTCTAAAAGATACAAAAATTCATGGATAACCTTTGCTAACCTTCCACAAGCTCAAGAGAATCTGCACTAACTACCATCATCATGAAACATGCCAAGAAGCAAACACCTCCAACTAGGTCTTGAAGCACTAAAACCAATCTACAAGATTAAATCATTTTACACAAAAAAAACAACTATGAAGACTTATTTGGAATATGAATGGATGCACCATGACTCCAACTCACTCCAAGTCCATGATACATTACCAAGAAGGGAAAAACACTCCAAGTCATTCAATATTCCTACCTCATTTAATCATGTTGATCATTCCCAAAAAATAGGCCAACAAGAACAAGAAATTTGACACACTTAAACTCTTCATCATGACAAAAATAAAATATGGATGGAAATATTATAAATTCCTCTAAGTGAAAAAGCTCACTTGTTCTTCCAAAACATAGCATAAGGCTTTCATCCAAGTTAATCTATAAAACTAATCCAATATGCAAAAATCAACTCAAGAATGAGTATTAAATAATATGACTCCAAACACCTACACGTCCACTTACAAGCTCAAAAACATCATGTAACATGTCACTAGGGATATGAACAACACCTCTAAGAACTAACATGCATAGCTCATGTGGAGAAAACTAATCCAACACACGTATTCCATGACACCTTCTTGCAAACCAAATAGGACCAATTAAGCCACTAGGGATTAGGAAAGAAACCATCTGAAAATTAAATCAATCACTCTAACACATCATTATAGGATTCTACCCTATCCAAGTCCATAAAACACTTCTCTATGATGCAAAACAATCAAAATCACCTCAAACCAAAATGACTAGCTTTTAGCCCTTAAGGCCAAAATCAGTAGGCCAATTTTGGAGACCTATATCTAACAAGTTCTTCAAGAAAATTTCATGCAAATTTTCATGGCCATCTATTACACATCTCAAGGAAGATGTAACATTTTAATTTTCATCCTAAAGCTTCCATCTCAGCCCTAAAATTGTAAATTTCCACAAAACTAGGGTTTTTCTCTCACTTCCTGAAATACATGAAACATGAAACCTATGATAAAATGAGTCATGGAGAATCCTATATAACCCTAATGCATCATTTTTTCTATTTTAGATCATTTTTTAACTATATAATGCATTTCTTCCATATCACTCTAGGAGGAGGGTTTAACTAGGGATTTATACCACATTACCTTCTTAACCTTCGTTCATAAATTTTTACCACCAAATCAATCCATTATTTTTGCAAAATGTTCGTATCTCAATGAAAAAATAACCCCTAAATCCTAAATATACCATGAAAATTATGGGTGATTGTTTGAGCATATGAAGTTCACATACTGAGTTGGTTTTCCCTTCTCTAGAACTCGATTTTAAAAAAATCATCATATATCGAAAAAATATATACATCCCAAATTCAAACTCTCCATGAAGAACCATGACAACCTCATCTAACTGTCCCAATTCTCACTTTTTTAATACCTCTGAAACTTCTAAACCACCATGACTTACATGTGTGTTCTTGACTAGTCTTCACCTTCTTGCTCCACAAGGACCCAAAACATACACTAAATCTATGAATGGCGACATGATATGCCTTCCACACATCATATGTAGTGTCATAAAACTCTTACTATGCTCATACAAGACTTCCTACTCTAAAATGCATGCCCCTATCTAATACACGCTTGACCTAAGTCTAGGAATAGACCTAGGATGACCATTTCAACCCATAACATCACATATAATGACCATGATGACCACTTGAAAAAAATTAGACACCTTTGACATATCATATTAACCTTGATTGACCTCATTAAAACATTTTACCATATTTGGAGTTCATACATTAGACCATACATGCTTGGAGCATGCATCAAACACATCTAAACATTGTGCTACTTCACCCAAACAACACTCACCAATGCAATACATCATCATGACACTTCATGGAGACTCATATGACACCTAGAATAATTTTTCCATCAATGACCTTTGACATCGATGAAAACCTAAGACAAAATGGCCAACAATCTCCCCCTTTGTCATTGATGGAAACCGTCTTCATAAACATTTATGGCAACCTCAAGACGAAACACCTACATGACTCTCTTTTTCATGTTTCTAATGCTACTCTCCCCTTGAAATCTATGATAAATGATATAATGAAAAATGACAACTCATAATGGAAACTATGAATGGACTCAAACTTACTTGCATACAAGCTCCCTCTTGGATTGTAATTTCTCTTCTTGGATTCAACAACAACAAATGAAGGATTATGGACCTGATATGAGCAACAAATAGCTCCCTCTGAGCTGATATTCTAATAAAAATCTTCATTCATGTTCTTCATCACTTTCTAGTCATGTACCATGCTTGAAGACAAAAATTTTCCTCCAACACTACTATTGTTAATTTTAGGACCATAAACTCTGAATCATCTCTATAGAAACCTATAATTTATCTCAAGCAATTTAAATACTTAAATTGTGCTAATTATACCCTTTCCCACAAATTAACGACATATCATCAATATCACACATTTTCTCTTTATCGTCGTTTATTAATTACATTATGTTAGTTAATTAACTCTTCTATCCAAAAACAACGCCAATTAACGACCTTCCGTTAATCAACTCCCCTTTCTATCTAGATTAATTAATTAAGCTCCCATTTCTATCTAAATTAATTAATTATTTCTAATTAATTAAGATCCCTTTTATATCTAGATTAATTAATTATTTCTAGTTAATTAATACCACTTTCGATCTAGATTAATTAATTATTCTTAATTAATTAATTCTCTCTTCTATTTAATCAATAAATCATCATTTATTTGATTAAAATCCTCTCATAACATAAATCATACTAAATATGCCTTTAAAAAGCTTCTATAAGCTTACACACCTATTAATTAATCACTTTGGTTAATTAATAAACCCCATCAATCCCCATGAGTCATCAAAGGAAAACTAAACTCTCCTAAAGTAAACTTAGCCACTTCTAAACCATGTTTATCCATAACTAACCTATCTTTGTTATTATCCCACATACAATAGGATGCAAAGCTTCTTAAAACCATTGGGTTATAGAAGGAGCCCTCCTCTAACCTTTCTACCTACACCTAAATAATCATAAAGCCTAAGCTATACTCAATTTATCATCTTAGAGCATTCTTCATTGGAGGATCTAGCTATTTTCATTTCAAGCATTCATTCTTCCAAGTTTGAAGTCATGTGGAGATATGTCAAATGGTCTTATATTCATGGATTGACAAGACTCCATTATTTAAACCTTGGGATTCAAGCATACAATCAAACCCTTTGATTGCTAAGGATCTAAATAGGTTCATTTCATTAGCATTCAATTAGAGATAGAGGTTAATTTGTTTAGCATGTTAGTTTGAATCTTCATTTTATGTTCTAATGCAAATATGTTAATAGATTAGCTTTGCTTAAGCTCTAAGCATGATGGTATATTGATTTAGTTAGCATTGTATTGAATCTATTAGGTGTTATATTTAATTTTCTTTTCTTTTTAACTAATTCATGTACACATTTGGCATGCCCAGTGGGACTTACTCCATTTTCCTTTGCACTTAATTTCAAGTTTTTGTAGTTAAGTTTCAATTTTGGTTACTAACCCTCTTTTTGCATATATTGACATAACTTGTTTTGTTGAGTTTTCATGTGTTGAGTCTTCCTTGTAGGTATAAAGGAGGTGAAGTGTTGTCAAAATTTGATCTTGATGGGAAAATTTCAAGATTTCTCCATGTTTTCATTTTAGAGCTTACTTTTTCAACATTCTACATGCTAGTTTTGTCAATTTCTTGAAAATCTTAATTTCTTGAGCATGTAGGTAAGTGTTTGATAGTGTTTATTATTCTATTTACATATTAATGTGGTGAGTTGCTGTCAAAATTGAATCTTGGTAATAAAATTTCAATATTTCTCCATGTTTTTTAATTTTAGAGCTTACTTTTTCATCATTCTACATGCTAGTTTTGTCAATTTCTTGAAGTTAAGTTTTTGATCGTGAATGTTAATATTTGATAGCATTGAGTCTTCTAATAATATAAAAATGTGATGGGTTGTTGTAAAAATTGAATCTTGGTTGGAAGAATTTGACCTTTTTGCAGATTAAGGGACGTTTTATTCACATTTTTGAGTACGTGTTAAGTGCATACCCGTGAGCATAAGAACATATGTGTAAGCCATCTTCCGAAGGCCATAAATTTTGCTCCCAAACTCAAAATGAATCTGTTTTTTTTGCATTGGAAAGGTATTGAAGTGAAATATGAAATGAAAACATATATTTAAGATTTATATTTACAGAAATTTTAGGTTTTCCCATTATTTTAAAATTGGTCATTTTATAACATGTCTAATGTTTTGATGAATGTTCTATTTCCATGATTTACTTGATTTAGACCAAAGATTGTGTATGATCTTCTCTTGCAGCTTTTGGTGATCTTGAAAATTAAAAAAACAACTTTGATCTCTATATTTTTAACATTTGGATTAACTGGGAAATTTGACTATTCATTTTGCTTACGAGAATGAACCTTTTACAAAGATTTTTTTATGGTCCTTTGATTTGAAGTTTTCCATTTATATCTAGTTGGGATAAATTTTGTGTATGCTCTTCTCTTGCACCTTAGGGTGATCTTGAGAATAAAAATTAACTTTAGTCTTCATTTTCTAACATTTGGTTAATTGGAAACTTCATCTTTCATTTTTGGTTTAAGGGAATGAACATTTATCAAGATTTTTGTATGGTTCATTAATTACAAATATTTCCTTTACTTTTTAGTTGGATTATTTGTTTTGTATGCTCTTCTCTTGCATCCTTGGATGATCTTGAGAATAAAAAGAAACTCTTAATCCTCTTTTAAATAATGTGATTTTCTTGGAGAACTACTAACGCTTGAGTACAAGACCTAAAAATGCTTGTCAAAGAAAGGAGTTCAAAACAAAATTTTCTAACTACACGTGTGTTGTAGGTTGCCAAATGGTGAATGAATAAACCACATTAAGTCTAAAAGATTAAAAAAACACCACATTCAAAACACTTGATTTGCAGGTTCGGATAAGGGTATGCCCCATCTACTTAAAACTAGGACATAACCCCTTTGGCATAAGCCTTAAGCTACAATAATGGGGGTGGTCATAGGAACCCCAAAGTAGTCCACACAAGAGGGAACCTTGTGGAAAAAATGGGAAGTTCTCCACATACCTACTTGACTAGTATACACATGAGATTTAGCGTCAAAGTTATCTATATTGCGACCCTAATGAGAGTACATGATGGACACATTTATTGCCCACTGTGCTTGAAGGGGGTAAATTAAAGTTGGGATAATCCTTGGGAAACCTTGGAAAACTGAGCTCACTCTTAGATAAATTTTGACACCTAGTTGAGTGAACCACCTAGGAAGTTATCTTTGACCAGAGCCAACTTTGACCATTTCAAAACCAATTTGAGTTGAGAGCCATTATTCATCACGAAATGTGTGAAGCATTACTTTTGCTTAGTTTTTCACTCACCCTAAGGTGAGGTGAAACTCTACTAAAGTGAGGCCAACATTTTTCACCCCTAATTGATCTACTTCCTTCACTTTCTTTTGACACTTTGTTGATTAGAAGAAGAATGACTACCCGTGTTCCTAATTGATTGTATTCGCCACTTTTATGTCCTGCTTTACGCTCATCCATGTTTGTGGCTGATTTTTTAAATGTATAAGGTGTGTGGAGACATTTTTGTATCATTGGTAGCCTTATTTATCTTGATACCGAAGTCAATATCATCATCGTAGTTAGGATGGATTCATCACCTTGACTATCCTTTGAACTATTATCTTGTTTATATTGTGTTGTTATAATTTTGGTATTTACATCTTGTTTCTTGTAAACTTGACCTAAATATATATATATATATATATATATATATATATATATATTGTGATGTTACGCTATATACACTTTAAAAATTCCTAGGTATACTCTAGCTTTAGTTTTATTTCAATTACTACCTCGATTTTGAAAAGTGTTGAGTGTTACCACTTGTGCGTGTTATATCAATATCATATTGATATTAATACCTTAATTTTTCACAAAGTTTGGTTAACATATCTTGGCGGTATTGTTGTGTCGTTCACAATTGTAACTACCACTTTTTGGGATATAGGTCTTGATTGGATTCAAGCTCACTTTTAGTATAATTTGTTTGGGGATTGCATTAACTTCTTGTTATTACTTACGCCTTGTTCATTTCTTTGAACTTGACATAAATGGTGAAATTTTGTTAATCATATTGAAACACCAACTATCATTTGGAAACAAACTTAGGAAGTAATTCGATGATTGATTGGTTTAAAAAAACCTTGTGTGATTGTGTCTTACGATTATTCATCATTTTGACTTATCCATTTATGACAATCACTTTGATCCATTGATTATTTATCATTCATTATTCTTTGGTCATTAATTTGTCTTTGTGTTTTGAACTCGCATGATTGTTCCTTGTGTTTATCCACCTTATAAAATCATTTCTAGGACAATCCTTTGGGTCTTTGATCCTCTTGATATTCTTGTTTTTTCCTAAATTCATGATCATTTTTTAACATATCTTTCAAACCTTAGCAAAAACATTTCCTATCAAGAAAATTTTTCATCAATCGAACATTGGAAATCTTTCCTTTGTATCCTTTATGTTGCTAAAATTTTGATCAATCATTTGACATTTATGCCTCCAAACCTTGTTGGATTATCAATCTTGAGTCATCACGATGCATGTTTTCCTTAGCTTCCCTTTTGGAAAATCACACAAGCATCCCCATATTTATGAAATGTCTAGTTGGTTGTCGTTATGTTGCCCAAATCAACATGAAACCTTCTTCACTTTGAAGAAGTTTGATCATACAATTTAGGTCTAGACCTTTGAACCCAACACATGCCAAAATCAATGATTATCGTAAGGTCTCTTATACATATGATAATAAGGAATCAAATTTTTAGTGTTCACATCAAAATATGCCCATCATGACCAAACCTCATTTGGTTCTTCGCGCTAGAGAACCCATTTGGGTAACCCGTTCCCCACCTTTATCTCATAGTCAGTGGTATGGTTTGGAAACTTATGATCCAAATTATTATTTGGGTTCCCCCCACTCTTCTTTTGATTCTAATCCAAACATTTCCTCTTCTTCTAAGGATTCCAATCCAAATATTTCTTCTAACTATTCTAATGATTCGGATCCAAACTACTATTCAGATTCATCTAATTCAAATCCTAAGTCGCAGTCCTCCCCTTCTTCACAAGACCTCTATTATCAGTCACCTAAATGATGCTCTCCTCCTCTAAATATTTGTGTCACTACAAATTCTCTTCATCATTCATCTAATACGAATTATACATCGCGGTACTCCCTATCTTCACAGAACCCTCTTCATCATCCATTTAATATGAATCTTATGTTGCAGTCCTCCTTTCTTATGCAAGACCCTTTTATCAGTCACCTCAATGATGTCTTCTTCCTTTGAAGATACACATGACTCTAAATCCCTCCAATCAAACATCTAATATAGTTCTTAAATCGTGGTCCTCTCTTTCTTTGTAGGACCCTTTTTATTATTCATCCAAAGTGATTCTTTAATCACACTCCTCCCTTTCTTCACAAGAAATTCTTCATCGATCACCCCACGATGTTAGGAAATAAGGGATAAAATATGTAGAATAATACCTCACGAATCGCAATGAAAAAAAACTAATATGCAAAAATATTATAGATCTCAAATAAAAGTGCGAGAATAAAATAACATAACCCAAAGAGATAGTATTTAACATGGTTCACCCAATTTGGGCTACATCCACCAAGAATCACTTGCTCATATTTTATTACAAGCCACCGCTCTCTCAATACAATATCCAGATCTGTTTGGAGCTATGCTAAAAAAATATTTACATAATTCACACCCAAATTCAAAACACATATGTAATGTTACATTATACCTACCATATGCATAAAACCATATAAGTAGACAACTGCTTAAAAAGTTTTACAAAAAAGTGGGTATCAAAACCATGAGCCAAAACTGTCCCATAAACGTATGAGTCAAAAAATCCTGCTCATATGAGAAGAAAACATTTCCTGATATATCGGGCACGTTTCAAGCCCAAAAAAATTCTCGGGGATGTGCCCCAGAACCCCTACTCGGGCCCGGCTCGGCCCCAACCCCAATGAGAAAACTATGGAAAGTGTACAATACTCTTAGTGTATAGTCTTTAACACTTTCTCACATGAAAATAGGCTCCATGACCTAACAATCTCCCACTTGGAGACTAGTTTTCCTCTGAGCAAGTTTCTCAACCATTCACTAGTTTCTGTGAAGACCAACCAAAGCTTAACACAACTTCATTTTTTCCCTTATGACCACCTTGGTCATCATGTCTATAGGATTTTGACTGGTATGAATCTTCTCTAGCTTCAACTTCTCTTCCTCCAAATTTTTCTTGATGAAATGGTACCTTAATTATATGTGCTTCATCCTAGAGTAGAAAGTAAAGTTCTTAGCTCGGTGTATAGCACTCTGACTATCACTATGTGGCTTTCATCCTCTTGCTTATGCCCCAACTCCTCAAGCAATTTTTGTAACCAAATCATTTCTTTGCTTGCCTCTATGGCAGCAACATAGTTAGCCTTTGTGGTTGAAAAAGCCACCAACTTTTTGTGTAGTGTGAAATCTAGCTCACTGTTGTCCCACCTACAGTATAAACATAACCTATCCTGTTCCTCATGTTGTCTACATCTCCAGCCATATCTGAATCTACATAACCACACAAAGTGGTGTTTGATCCACTTGTAGAAAAAAATATCCCCATGGTCCCTTTCAAATCTTGAAGGATCCACCTTTTTCCTGCCAAAGATCTCTACGGATCACTCATAAATCTACTCACTTTGCTCCCCTTTGCATGGGAAATATCGAGCTTGTACACACCATGGCATACATCAAACTACCAACTACTTGATGAGTAAGGTACCTTGGACATCTGGTTTCTCTCCTACTCTTTCTTGGGACACTACTCCTTTGATAACTTGAAATGGCCTACCAAAGAAGTCCCAAACGGTTTAGCATCCTACATATTAAACCTCTCCAAGACCTTATAAATGTACTCTTCCTAAGATAAAGTCAGTTTCTATTCCTTCCTATCCCGAGATATCCTCATACCAAGGATTTTTTTGGCTTCCCCAAATCCTTCATAGCAAAGGATTCACTTAGCTTCTTCTTGAGTACTTTTATTTCTTGTATGTTTTTACCTACAACCAACATGTCATCCACATATAGACAAAGGTTAATATAATTGCCATCCTCAAATTTATTTGTATACATGCAATGGTCAGAATGATATCTAATATAAACTTTCTCTATCATGAAGCTATCAAATTTCTTATATCATTGACATGGAGCTTGTTTCAATCCATACAAGCTCTTCTTCATTTTATACACCATCTCCTCTTTACGTTTAACCTCGTAGCCCTCTGGTTACTTTGCATATATAGTTCTTCCTCTAAATCACCATGGAGAAATGCAGTCTTTACATCAAGCTGTTCTAAGTGCAAGTCTTCTACTGTAACTAATCCTAGAACATTTCTAATAGAAGTCATTTTTACAATAGGAGAAAAAATATCATCAAAATATATACCTTTTTTTTATGCAAACCCCTTGACCACCAACCGAGCCTTTTATCTTTTCTTACCTCCTTCCTCTTTGACTCTGAACACCCAATTGTTTTGTAATTCTCTTTTACCTTCGGGTAGCTTCACTAAATCCCATGTTTGGTTCTCCATGAGATCCTGATGCTCCACATCCATGGCTTGCTCCCACTTCTTCCTAGAATCTACCTGCATTGCTTCATCAAAGCTCTCTGGTTCTCCACTATCAGTGAGTAATAAATAATAAAGAGAAGGAGAAACTTCTTAACCTATAATACCTCCTCAATATTGGAGTTTGGGGTTCTTGTTGAGGAGGTTCCTGAACTGATTCATGTGTCACTTTCCCATCCAAAAGATCCTCTATTGCTGCATATTATTTATTGGATTCTTCCCTATTTTCCTACAACTGCTACTTATACATGACTTTCTCATTAAAGACCACATCCCTAGATCAAATGATTTTCTTGTCCTTAATACTCCAACATTTATATCCAAATTCATCACCACCATAACTAATGAAAGTATATTTTTCCGATTTAGCCTCTAGCTTGGTCCTATCATCCTTGTCTATATGGAAAAATACCTCGCATCCAAAGAATCTAAGAAATGAATAATCAACTTTCTTACCATACCAAGCCTCCTCAAGTATGCCTCCATCCAAGACAATTGAGGGTTCTTTGTTTATCAAGTACACATATTGTGCTCACCGCTTCTGCCCAAAAAAAAAGAGGTAGTCTTGCATGTAACCTCATGCTCTAGCATGTTCCATTATTTTTTTGTTCATCCTTTCGACACCCCATTCTTTTGCTGGAGTTCTGGAACCATCTTTTTCCTGTGGATTCCATTCTTAGAACAGTAATCATCAAATTCATTCTTGCAGTACTCCCCTCCATTATCGACTTTGAGATATTTTAGCTTAATACCTATTTCATTCTCTACTAAGGATTTCCATTTAACAAAAGTGTCAAATACATTAGATTTTTTTCTAATACAATAAACCCAAAATTTCCTTTTACATTATCAATAAAATTAACATAATAACTTGAACCCTTAAGAGATGGTACACAGTAGCCGGGCCCACACATCAAAATGCACCATCTCTAACTTACTCTCTTTCTTTATAGGTCCAACCTTGAGAAACCTTACTCGCTTTTGTTTCCCATATATGCAGTCCTCACAGAACTCCAAACTTGTTTTTGTATATCCAGGAAAATCCTTCTTTATGATCTCCATGCCCTTATGGCTCATATGATGAGCCTATAGTGCCACAATGTTATATCTACTTCTGAAGCCACAAGATTACAAACATTAGTGCTATAAGTGGTTAAATACAAGGTTTCAACCTTCTTACCTCTTGCCACCACAAGAGAACCCTTGGTAACCTTCCAAGATTCCACTGTAAATATCACAATACAACCATCACTTCCTAACCGCCTGCCGATATCATATTTTTTTCTTAATGTAGGCACATGTCTAAAATCCTTCAATATCCAAGTATTCCCATTTTACATCTTAACCTAAACAGAACCTTTTCCAACTATGTTGCAAGGATCATCATCACTAAGAAAAACATGCCCAAAATCTCCTTGAACATAATCAAAAAAATAATGCCTTTGTGGAGTAGCATGGAAAGAAGCCTTGAATCTAAAACCCAAGATTCAATAATATTGTGCAAAGAAAGAATCAAAGCATCCTGACATACATTATCCGTTGCCACATTCACCTCCTTTTTTTCTTCCTGTTGTTTCTTTTTGTCCCAAAGCTCCCAACAGTCCTTTACATGCCCACACTTTCCACAATGCCAACATACTATCTTGCTTTTGGATTTTGACCTTTCCCGATCCTATGATTTTCCATAGATTCCTCTATTCTTCCTGTCTCCCTCTATTTTCAACTATCAAAGAATTCCCTAAAGTAGAAGATTCACCGAGCTTTTTATTTGCATTTTCTCACTTAGAATCACCGCTACAACATCCTCAAACTTCAACTTTGAGTTAGTTGGAACCCAGAGTTGCTTACTTTGCCATTACTAGGCTATTCCAACTCTCGGGTAAAGAGCATGTTAGGAAATAAGAGATAAAATATGTAGAATAATCCATTACGAAATCACAACAATGGAAACTAATATGCGAGAAAATATTACAGGATCTCAAATAAAAGTGTAGAATAAATAACACAACACGGAGAGACAAGACTTAACGTGGTTCACCCAATTTGGGCTATGTCCACCAGAATCACTTGCTTATATTTTATTACAAGCCTCCACTCTCTCAATACAATACACGATCCGTTTGGAGCTATGCTCAACAAACTCTACAAAATTCACACCCGAATTCAAAGCACATCTATAATACATTTTCTTGTCTATCATATGCATAAGACCATATAAATAGACAATTGCTTAAGCAGTTTGATACAAAACCGTGGGTATCAAAACCATGGGCAAAAAACTGTGGGTATTAAAATAATGGGCAAAAAACCATGGGTATCAAAACAATGGGTATCAAGAAACCATGGGCCCAAAAATAGCCCATAACGGTTACCCATTACCCATGGGTTAATAAACCACCCATGAAAATTTGCTTGAGGCTTCACCCCGAACCCCCCTGACTCGCTCACCGGCGAGTGGGACCGCCATAAAAATACTCGAGTGTAACACATAGAAGGTGTACCACACTCTAACATGAAAATAGGCTCCACAAACATAACAAAGCACAGAATTAATAAAGCCCTAACTTCTTCATCAATTCTATTATAACTAAAGCTAGCATATTTACAACCATATTAAAATCATTTAAATGATATGCTACTAAACCATTCTTAGATATCTTCATATTAAACAAATTTTTTATTAAAAATATCTTATTAGAGGCGAGAGGGTTTTTATACAACTTACATAATACATCCATCGGTTCTTTTGTAGTCTTTACCTTTGAAACATTAAACAATCTTGAAGATGCAAGACACAACTAGATTGTCCCAAGTGCCTTCCTATATAGAAAATCCTAGTCCACATTTGTCATGCTCGAGGTTTGTTCACCTTCTCGAGATATCGAATATAAAGATCCTTCGATAAAGGTAATCTTCCATCTACATCTTCTAAAGACCTGAAATTCCTCCCATTGAATTTATCAACCCTTGATCTTCCATCATCTACCATAGCTCCCACTCAAGCTAAAACTTTCCCTACAATTCAACACTTTAGAAAACCAAACCAGACTCTGATACCAATTGTTAGGTAATATGGGATAAAATATGTGGAATAATCCCTCACGAAATTGCAACAAAAAAAAACTAATATGCGAGAAAATATTACACTCTCAAATAAAAGTGCGAGAATAAAATAATACAACACAAAGAGATAGTATTTAATGTGGTTCACCCAATTTGGGCTATTTCCACCAAGAATCACTTGCTCATATTTTATTACAAGCCATCACTCTCTCAATACAATATCCAAATCTGTTTGGAGCTATGATCAACAAACTCTATAGAATTCACACCCAAATTCAAAACACATACCTACCATATGCAAAAACCATATAAGTAGACAACTACTTAAGCGCTTTTACAAAGCGTGGGTATCAAAACCATGGGCAAAAACCATCCCATAAACCTATGGGTGAAAAAATCCCACCCAGGATGAGAAGAAAATATTTCTTGGTATATCGGGCACATTTTAAGGCCGGAAAAAAATTCTCAAGTCTTTGCGCCCCGAACCCTAGTGAGACAACTATGGAGAGTGTACAATACTCTTAGTGTATAGTCTTTAACATTTTCTCACATGAAAATAGGCTCCACAACCTAACACACAAATTATTCCTTCTTTGAAGATTCGTAGGACTCAAATTCTTTCTATTCCAATGTCTGAATCGACTCCCACGTCACAATATGAAAACTTTGTACTTAATCCTACTAGTTTACAGATGATATACCATCGTATAGGTAGGTCCACACCACCTTCTTCTACTCCCGAGACATCTAGCTCCACGTCTACTTTGTCCCCTATGTCACCTTCTTCTATCAATCATCATCAAACATCTTCTCAATATTTCACACCAATTGGCCCTTTTTGTCCAATCAAACCCTTATGGTTAATTATTAACCCATACTTGATTGATTTATTTCATAATGAAGGAGAAATCATGGCCTTTATAGGGGAACATGAAGATATCCCTCTAACAAATTACGAGCAAGGATTCTCTTTAGAATTCGATGTGTCCATGTATTGTGAGGAAAAAGTTGATTCCTTTTATCAAGAAACAGAGGAAGAGCCTCAAATCATGCAACTTGATCCTCCTCTTATTCTTGTGTCTTCACATTATTCATTACGTGATGAAACTCCTAGGCCTTGCATTGATCCATGGCCTATCTTCTAATCATCCAATCACTCTTTTTCTATCACAATTCCTCAATCACAATCTCTTATGGGTTCAATGCCAAGTAGCCCTTCATCTTCATCTAGGTGTCGGTCATCTTCTATTATCCATCCCTCTACTATTTGTGGGACATTTTCAAGTAGTACACTATCTTCTATCCTTGGGACACTTATAACTAGCCCCTTTTCTTCTATGTATGTGTCACCCCTGGGTATTCCATCATCTTTTATTCTTGGGCCGCATCGTAGTAGCCCATCATCTTCTAGCTATGGGTCATGCCTTAGCATCCCTTATCCTTCTATTTTGGGGCCACATCCTAGTATCCCTTTGTCTTCAATATGTGGCTCACCTCCTGGTAGCCCATCTTCTTCAATCCTTAGACCGTATCCTTTTCATCCATCAAATTATTCTTCTACCAAATATTTTAACAAGTCCACCATCATTTCTCACATCAATTCTAAATGTCCGTGTTATTCTCCTAATTTCCATGATTACACAAGTCAAGCATTAGATTTTAAGAAACCTAGACAAGTTTTTTACCAAGCTAAGACCAAAACAACTAATATCTCCGAAGCTCCCAACAAATCAAATGATTATAAAATTTAAAATCAAACGCGATTCCAGAATGCACACCAACGTACCCATCAAGTATGGCACAAAGTGCAAAAACCTATGGATAGGGAACTCAAGCTCCCACATATGAAACCCATGTTTCAAAACAAATCACAATCATTTTTTGAGTGTGATCTCACCATGATCATCAAGATCGGGATAATATTACACTTGATAGATAAACACGCTTAGTCTCTCTTATCAAAGAAATCATGAACATCATTGTTGGATCCTATCATGCAGAGTGACATGTTTCATTCCGATAACCATCAAAAATTTAAAAAAATCATAAAATAGTTCAAAAATACAAAAAGCAAAAATAATACATTAAAACATTACAAAAACAAAATAAAAGGTACAAAGATCAAAAATGGCAATCAAGTATTGCATACACATGGATGTTCTTTCTTCCCTTTCTTTCATATTCCTCTACAATTCATCCACCATTTTCATTCCTTCGATGATATTTTGGTTAGCTTATTTTGTACACAATTTTGTGACATTTATCTCTATGGTATCCATTTGACCTTGGTCTTTCATAACCTTGGTAAATTAAAGAATGAATAACCTCTTAGAGATCCTATCACTATCTACATATAATAAACTTGTTGGGAATACTTTTTGGGTGTATTTTTTGACACTAGACAATTTTATCATCACAATCACTTCCACATCCTTCCATCAATCCATCAGTGTTTCTTAACCCCTTGTTAAACAAGAGAGCTGAAATAAGTTTTTAGGAAGAAAAATAATAAAAATCAATTAATCAAAAATCAAAAGCTAAAAGAAAAATCAAATTGATATATAACTCTCTCTTGGGGTATTTCCAATAATCTCTACCAGGTAGAGAAATGTTGTGATTAGAATCAAATGCATCTCCATCGGGCTATGGATTCCTGAATGGAAGCGAAGCAATGTACGGTTCTCCTTCCATAATCCATTCACAAATCACCTTTCAAACTAAATCATTCCTACACATTGGCTAGTGTCTTCACTTACTTTTATCAACTCTTTCCTTCAAGAGGTAATTCATTTCCACATGCACACATGATATCTTGATGAGTAAAAAATATTAGTATGTTATCAAGTGTTACTTTTTGGACCTTGTTCAAAATCTTTCTTTAGCACATGTCTTGTCTCATGATTTGTACCTTGGGATAATCACTTTTCATTGACTACCTTCTAAATATTTTCATACCATCCTATGTTCTTTGAAAATCATTTAGAAAATCCATGTGTATCAGATGTCCTCTTTTCTATGTTTGCAGTCACTTTTTTCCCCTTTTAATAAGACAACTTTCGACTTCTTTTCTCTCATGTGTTTATTGGCCATCTTACGCTAGGGGCATCCTTTCTACCTCATGATTGAACCTATTTTATATTGGCCTTGATCCCCCTTCGGTGTGTGAAGAGTTTTATTTTAAATGCTCTCACCTAATCGCTGGGGAATTTTCACATCTTCACTTTCTTGCACATACCAATGGCATTATGCCCTTGTACATCCCATCTATCACTGGGAATCCACGCTTCTTTGTCTTCATGTACATAGTTTCAGAAAAATTTTAAAATAAAAAACATTCAAATATGTTTCTAAAAATAAAAAACAATAAAAATCATCCTACAAAAATCACTCTTTGGTTCTCACATGTTCTTATGCATGACAATAGGATCATCTTGATATACCCCTATCAACAAAGTTAGTTTTCTTACTATGTCTGTACTCTAAGGCATAATGAATTTCTTGGTATTGTTTCATAGTGCACGATTGTTTTTCATAGGACCCAAGTGTCCTTCGTTATTCCCCTTGCATGTATCCTTTCTTGGGGCACCATCTTTTAAACCTTGTCATTAATTCGCATAGGTCAGAATCAAAGCTTGATAACAAAAACATTGCATTATGTTTATCTATTAGGTTATCTTGTTTACTTTATCGTATTGCATTGCATTATGTATATTGCAAGGACTTATGCATATTTTAATTTCTTGTATTGTATTACATTTTGTATGTTGCATGGAGTTGGTATTTTAGCAATGGATAATTGCTTGTATAATGGATTCTCATGTCATTCTACTTTGGTCATATGCTTATATTTTTAATAAGGACTGATGACATAGATATTTGGAAATATGATGACACTAAATTTGTTTCAATACACTGGATGAAAGCTTTCTCTTTTCTTTTTGTATTCATTCCTCTTCTACATCATTCTCCTATCAACACTATTCTTTAGATTCACCTGGGCATCCTTCCCTTACCCATTCTTTTATCCATTTCTCTCACATTTTTCAATTGTCGATCGCCTTCTTTCATCACTCCATCAACACTCGAGGGGCATCACTCACTTTTACCGATTTTTCTTCTATGCCTTCAAAATTTTATTTGTCTACTATCTTTGAAGTGGCGTCACTTATGCCACCCCAAAGAGGGGAAAATGTAGACACCTATAATTTAGCCGTAGAAATTTAAATAGTTAAATTGTGCTTTGATTATACCCTTTCCCTCAAATTGACGACATATTGTCAATATCAAACATTCTTCTCTCTGCTATCATCATTAATTAATTACATTACGTTAGTTAATTAACTCTTTTATCCAACAACGACATCAATTAATGACATTTCTTTAATCAACTCCCCTTTCTATCTAGATTAATTAATTATTTCTAATTAATTAATACCCCTTTCTATCTAGATCAATTAATCAATTCTCTCTTCTATTTAATCAATAAATCATCATTTATTTGATTAAAATCATCTCATAACATAAATCATACTAACTATTCGCCTAACAACCTTCTATAAGCTTGCACACCTATTAATTAATCACTTTGGTTAATTATTAAACCCCTTCAATCCCCATGATCCACTAGAGGAAAAACTAAACTCTCCTAAAATAAACTCAACCTTTTATAAACCATGTTTATCCATAACTAACCTAGCTTTGCTATTATCTCACATACAATAGGATGCAAAGATTCTTCAAACCATTGGGTTATAAAAGGAAACCTCCTCTAACCTTTCTACTTACACCTAAATGAGCATAGAGACTAATCTATAGCCATTTATCATCTCAAAGTATTCTTCAATGCAGGAGCTAGCTATTTTCACTTCTTGCATTCATTCTTCCAAGTCTCAAGTCATATGGAGATATGTCAAATGGTCTTGTAGTCATTGATTGACAAAACTCCATTCTTGAAACCTTGGGATTCAATTATACAATCAAACC
Organism: Taxus wallichiana var. yunnanensis; assembly: GCA_018340775.1. NCBI lineage: Eukaryota > Viridiplantae > Streptophyta > Pinopsida > Cupressales > Taxaceae > Taxus > Taxus wallichiana. The sequence continues at coordinate 835,998,535 of CM031234.1, forward strand.
CTTTGATTGCTAAGGATCTAAATAGGTTCATTTCATTAGCATTCAATTAGAGATAGAGGTTAATTTTTTTAGCATGTTAGTTTGAATCTTCATTTTATGTTCGATGCAATATGTTAATAGATTAGCTTTGCTTAAGCTCTAAGAATGATGGTATATTGATCTATTTAACATTGTATTAAAGCTATTAGGTGTTAGATTTGATTTCCTTTTCTTTGTTAACTAATTCATGTACACAATCTCTTCATTCCAAAAATGCCAACTTTCATAATGCAATAGGAGCATACCAAGCATATGAATCACCATCCAGTGCCCCCTATCTTTATACAATCAAAATCTGATTGCTTATGGAAAATTAGGATCATAGACCTTAATATTATTCCATGAAAGTGTACCAAGTCGAATATCACAGTCCCCAAGTAACTCTTCAATGTTTACTACCTTCTTGAATCAACCTTCAACCTATGGACTCTACTTATAGCATAACAAACTTGTTTTGACCAATCCTATCATTTGTATATTGTATCTACAATTTAGATCCATGATAATCATTCAATAAATTTCCTTCATGTCTCATAATGCATACTTTTCAAAGGCTATCAAAAAATCATTCCTTTAGTAGACCTTACTCCATACTTGCAGTTTCTCCCCCTAGGATCAAGATCTTCTTCAATCCCACTCATGTCTTCAAGACCAAAACATAGTTCCTTTGACAACTCAAACCTATCCGTAGAAAATTTTCAACCTCATATAGATAGTTCATGCATTAAAATTCTCATGACATGAAATGAAGAACACAATATCTCCCCTTAAACCTCAAAAGCAAATTCTTAGACACATTAACACAATTTTGGGCCATATTTGCAACCCTTAATTCAACTCTGGATTATTTACTTGTTTTGATGACAATGACTAACATCAAATACATGTACTAGACTGAGATAACCATCTTACTTTATCAATAATTTATGGTGTTGATGACCTCAAGACATACTCTTACTACTCACTATTTGACAAACACCGAATATGCATGTCACAAATCTTCAATATGAGATTCTCAAATTTCATTGATATCAACGTAGGATGGATCATTAATCATACTTAAAGGAGTAGACATTACTTTGCAATGACTAGAGACCACAAAACTACATAAAAGATAGACATGTTGACCTTTTCATGATCTAAGATAGATTGTATCAAGACTCTTAACCATATCCACTAGTGACAACTTGAAACACAACTAACAAGACACAAGATATGATAGCATAGACCTTTTGATAAATGATAAGACACATACTTATACATATTTGAGGATCTTTAGACATGAAACTCACAATAATTGAATGAAATCATACCTTTTGAAGCATATAGAATCATCACTAACAACATATCTTCAATAAGCACTTCTATATGAATGATTTATCTTTTCATAAAAATGATCAACCTTCAAGTACTTAATTCCAAATTATGTACCCTATTCTCATGACTTAATCATATCTTGAGAAACAATATCTTTACTGATATTTTCATGATGACATGTATTTGTAAACTTTGAGATATCTTATTAACATCATAAACACCCTTTTGGATAGATATAGACCTAAGTAACATCATGAAAAATCTCTACAAAACATCTTGTAACATCTTCATGATTGTCGGACTCTTTATGGGCCATAAAAACTTTTTCAACAACTTAAAAACTCGATCAATTATCCTAAGACTTTTCATAGCTTCTATAACTCTTCTTCCTTCTGATTGGATCTATTTCATGCTTCTTGAAACCTATGTCACACCACATTTTCTCCATTTCATCTCCAATTTAATGCAATAAGACATTTCTTCCTATATTGCAAACCATGTAGACCTCCATCATACATACAACTCCAAGACAACTAATGTACTTTTGAAACACCAGATCATATCATATTCTCCTCCTTCAACTTGTCAATAGTTCTATGATCACATTATTTGAATAAGAAAATATATTTGTAGAGAAAACTTCCATACCTTGCTTGAAAGAATGACGAACTTATACCTTAATGCTTTGTTGAGGAAACCATGTTATTATTTTCTTGAAATATGGAACATTGGAACTCAGATCTATAATATATATCTTTATACTCATAGTGTCAGCCCTTTTAGATACACCATCTCTCTTAAACATGTTAATTTAACTCTGAAATCTAGTCAAATCAACTTTGAAACTCTTTTTAAACATTTCATATCTTGTCTCCAAGGATAAGGATTCAATACACACTTCCTCTTCCTTTATATGTTAAAACACATTTCTTCATCTAAGGCTTTATTGAATTTAGTTACTAGGTCATAAACAACTTCTTCATATTCAATTTCAAGGAAAGCTACATCAAGATCAACACAAAGACATGTTTTGTCTTCTTCAAGAGTATTTTCATCAACTATCTTAGGTGGAGATTTGGAAACGGAGTGCAAAAACTAATAAAAAACTACCATATATCAAACCCAAGGGGTTTCAAACATGCTCTCATCCTGACTAGAGGATTTACTTAAACTTGATCCTGAACATATGTCATACTTGTGATTTTAAGAGGATCTCCTTTAAGTGGTTAAACATACTTCACAAGAACCTCACTATGATACCAATTTTTAGAATCACGATGGAATGAGAAGGGGGGTGAATCATTCCTATAAAAACTTTATTTTATTTACCATTACAGGCATTCAACATTTAAACCATCCTTTCAACATCCATAACTAATTATGAACTTATTATGTGTGCAACATCTAATCATAAGAACATAAAAAAATAGAGTACAAAAAGAACATAAACAAGAGAGAGTACATATGAACTCCTGATATAAAGTGGGAAATCCTCAAGGTGAAGAAAAACCATTAAACATATGCTATTGTTACTCATATAAAATTACTTTCAAGAATATTTCACATCATGCAAGTTTTATTTAGTAAGACACCAATCCCACAAGGAACACCAACCCCTAGTTTAGTAGGACACCAATCCTACAAGGAGCCACCAACCTCCTAGTATGACCAAGAACCAACTCATCCACCTAAAATATATGATCATTAAAGATACATTTCTCCCATAACTGATAGTGGTCCAAACTCGGTTCTAAACACACCAAACCCTCTTCAAACTTCTCTCTCCTAACTCACTCAATCCTTCTTCTTCATGGGATGATTATGTCAATTTACCTTGCATATATGATCCTCAATATTTATCATCTCATCACACCTCTTATCATCTATTTCCTTGACCCCTCATCACTCTTCTTCAACCTTCTCTAGCTCACTCATAACCCGTTAACTCAACTAATCCAAATGAGTCATTACAACCCATTTATATACATGTCTCATCATAAACACAACCAAAGGTCAACTAATAAAATTAAGGTTAGTTATGATAACTCTCAACCATAATAAAAAAATCCATATAAAAATCTCAAGAGACCCAATTAGGTTGTAAATGGTCAAGATAACTCCAACAAATAAGAGACATCTCAATAAGGCCTAAAACATTATCCTTCTTCTCCAAAGAATGAAAATTGATCTTCAAAGGAACACTCAAGCTTTTTCATGGTTCCAAAATATTCACACCAATTAGGGATAACCTCTACTAACCTTCTGCAAGCTTAGGAACATCTAAAATAGCTTCTATAATCATGAAAAATGCCAAGAACAAAACACCTCCAACTAGGTCTTCAAGAACAAAAACTAGCCAACAATAGTGAACCATTTTACATAGAAAAAACAAATATCAAGACTTATTGGTAACATTAACATGTTCACCATGAATTTAACTCCCTCTCTAGGTACACGAGACATCACTAAATAGTTAACAACATTCCAATTCATTCAATCTTCCTACCTCACTTCAGATGTTGATCATGCCCGAAATAGGCCACTAAGAACTAGAACTTAACACACTTTAAATATTCATCATGACATAAATATCATGTTTATGGAACTATATTGAAGTCATATACTTAAACTAACTTACTTCATCTTCTAAAATATAGCATAAGGCCTTCAACCAAGTTAATCTTTGAAACAACTCCGAATTTACAAAATGGACTCAAGAACCAGTATTGAGGAATATGAATCCAAACACCTCTAAGGATACTTCCAAGCTCAAAAAAATCATGGAACACATCACCAAGGGTACTAAAAAAACCTCTAAGAACTGACATGTATAGCTTATGTGGAAAACTAATCCAACACACTTGTTCCATGACACCTTCTTGGCAAGCCAAATAGGACCAATTAGGCCACTAGGGATTAGGAAATAAACCACGTCTATAAATAAAATCAATCATTCCAACATATCATGTTAGGATTCTATATACTATCCAAGTCTATAAAACATTGTTCCATGATGTAAAACAATCAAACTGACCTCAAACCAAAATGAATAGCTTTTATCCCTTAAGGAAAAAATTGGTAGGCCAAATTTGGAGACCTATATCTCAAAAATTCTTTAAGAAACATAATTGAAAATTTTCATTTCCATATATAAAACCTCCCAAGGAATTTGGAACAATTTAATTTTCATCCTGAAGCTTCCATCTCAGCTCTAAAATTGTAGAATTCCTCAAAACTATGGTTTTTATCTCACTTCCTGAAATAGGTTGAACATGAAACATACACAAAAATGAGCCCTGGAGAATCCTCTACAATTGTGACACATCAATTTTTCTTTCCTAGATCATTTGGTGACCAAACAATCCATTTCTTCCATATCACTGTAGGAGGAGGGTTTAACTAAGGTTTTAGACTACTTTACCTTTTTAACCTTCATTCATAAAAGTTTGAAGACCAAATAAATCCATTATTTTTGATAAATATTCTTAGCTCAATGAAAAAATAGCCCCCAAAGCCTCGATATCCCATGCAGAGTATGTGTGAGTGCATGAGCATACAAAGTTCACATATCAAGTTGGTGTTGCCTTCTTTAGAATTCAATTTTACAAAAAACCTCATATCTTGAGAAAATATCATCATCCTAACTTGAAACTTGACATGAAGCACCAAGAAAACCTCATATAATTGTCCCAAGTATCACTTTTTTATACCTTTGAAACTACTCAACCACCATGACTTATATGTGCTTTATTGAGTAGTATTAACTTTCTTGCTTCACAAGGACCCAAAACATGCATTAAACCTCTAAATCCTAACCTAAGATTCCTTCCACACATCATATACTATGTCATAACAATTCTACCATTCTCATACAAGACTTCCCTACTCCAAACTACATGCCTTTATCTCATATTGTTTGACCTATGTCTAGGAATAAACCTAGAACGACCACTTCAACCCATGACATCACATGTACTTTGAATGTGATGACTAATTACAGAACAATTGGAAAAATTAGACATATCATATTAACCTTTATTTAACTCATGAAAAACTTTGACAATATTTTGAGTTCATACAATAGACCATGCATGCTTAGACCATGCACCAAACACACCTGAACACCATACTACTTCACCCAAGAAACACTCACCAATGCAATACATCGTCATGGAAATTTATGGAGACCCATATGACACCTAGAATCCTTTCTCCATTAATTACATTTTACATCAATGAAAAATTAAGACACAATGGCCAATAGTGTAATGATGCCCTAATTTTCCCTTATGTAAGTTACACAATGATAGCAGCTAGATGTAGATTGTATTGAGTACAAAAGATGTTTGTGATGAAATAGAATGAACTCCACTCCTATGTAGTGTATGCATATAATGCAACCCGTGTCCTTTGTTTAGATGTGCTAGATGCATGCCTTGTAGTTCTCTTGTGCATTTTTGTAAGCTTAGTTGGTGATAGATAATGCTTATAGTTTTTAGCTCCTTGTTTGAGAGAAATAACTAAGTATATATATGATTCACTTTTTGGATTTTTAATTGAAAAAATAAAAGGATGACCGAAAGTGTTAAAATATGCAAAAGAGGTGAAAAGGGCCCAATACGGTGAGAAGAAGGAAAAGGGACAAGAGTGCCTAGAAGGTACAGGAGTGCTTGGGTACTTCTATCTTAGCTAGGCGTTAGTGTCTCGAGGCCTTCAAAAGATAGATTTGTTAAGTATTAGAAGAGATGTAGGATGTGTAAAGCCAAAAGGATGCTCAGAAATAGTAAAGTGCAAGAGATAAAGAAACCAAAAGGCCAAAAGGAGTTGTCAATCACTAGTTTTCTTGCTTAGGAATCATGTATACACGAGTATACTTTTGGACCTAAAAAATGTACCTGAGTGGATAGATTTTATGTCTACATAAGTCCATGGGATGGGTGAATTGAGTGAAGGATAGAATCCTTCATTGCTTTTGTGTGAGAAAGAGGTTCGCGGTATGACGTGAGTTGAAATGGTTAAGTGTGGAATTCAAAACCACAAGATAAGGAATGGCCACAGAAGTGAAATTGAAGAAATGTAAATGTCATCTGTGGTATTACATGGGTTGGTAAATGTTAATATGCTCTGAACATCCAAATCCATGTGAAAAAAGAAACCCATAGAACTTTGAATGTCATCGGACAAGGAGGAACTGGTTTTTAGGTCATATATTTTGATTGAGAGATCCAAATTTCATGGGAATTATTTTTTTTTCTTAATCTCTTTAAAAGCCACATTTTACAATGAAAAGTGTAAAAATGATCTAATTTGGAGGGGAAAACTTTAAATTTTAGGAGAAATTGAGGAAACATGCGAGATCACTTGTTTCAAGGTGCTCAACCACCTCACCTACCCAATTTAAATTTCCAAACAATCTCCATGTTATTTCCTATGAATTATGATGGTGTATGATGTAGAAGCATCATTAGGAGGCATTTAGGCATCCATTTTTCTATCTAGGAGGTCATGTGAAGTCATGGGAAAGAGAGTCAAGAGTGATAAAAATTTGAAATTAAAATGAAAATTTTTCCTCCAAAGATGTAATGCACCTACAAGGGCATAACTAAGATGTTAAGTTTTTGATTAGGTGTTGTTTAGATTTTTTTTAGGTTTCTTGTAATGGTATAGTTTGTGTGTTGAGTAGTTGTGTTTATGCATCTTTATAATTCTTGCAATGATGTAAAAGAACACTTACACATTTAGAAGAGATGGAAATTGAAAGGTCATTATATTACAGTCATGAAGTATATAGGAGGTCAATCATAATGAGAAACTTATGGGTATTTGCATGGTTAGTAGTTAGTAAATGTATGTTTGTGGGAGATCATATATAGGTAGTAGTTAGTAAATTTAGAACTCCTCCCTTTCATGGGAGAGGAAGAAAATATTTACTTGAAAAATATTAAACTCTTGCATAAAAATTTGTAGTAAAGATACACATGTCTCTATTTTTTTTTGGCTTGACATACATTATTGTGTTATTAGAGAGCAAAATATTCTATGTAGGCCTTTGTGAGTAGTGAGTGACTGAACTAGTAGTGAGTTCTTATTGGTGTTGGTTAAATAAAATAACTAATATGTGGGATATATGATAGTTAATCTAATCTAGAACGACATGCGATACAATAAATAAATGTAGTAAATGATTATGTAAAACAACCCAAGAAACTATGAAGATTAAAATGATAAACTCTTGATTACTAAGAGAGTTAGAATGAACTCAGCTGATTAGAGGAGCTTTTTTAAGCGTGTCACGTAATAAAAATAATAATCTAGAAGAAAGAATTATTGTGTAGAGGTCCCGAAAAGGAAGGATACGAGCTATCTATCTAGACTAGACCACCTAGAGAAGGACTGGGTCACCTACGAGATACTCTAGTTTGTAGAATGGACTCCTTGATCTACGTAAAGGTATGGAACTAAGTATCACATGTTTGGCAGGTGGTCTAAAACCCTTGTTGTGTGTCACATCAGATTCACTACACTACGCCAAGTGTCACTGATAATCCACTATGAAAGAAAGACCTACAGGAGATGATAAGAAGTATCAAAACCATAAAAAAATAAGATTGACCTCAGATGCCACAACAATGGGCTTACTAACTAAGTTTTGTACTATATTTCATACCCAAATGTAGTTTTGGTGTGTGTGTGTGTGTATCATGTTCCCTAGGTGCTCTTATGCTAGTCACACTTTGTGAAGTAGTGAGCAATAACTAGATGTAGAATGTAGTAGAATGTTGCATGGAATATAATATAATCCCTCCCCCTATGCTTGTGTGATGTAGATTAAACTAGCCTTGTCCTTGTGATGGAGCTAATGGATGTAAATGATCTCCAAATGGATGCAACTCTAGGTGGATAATAGTAGTGACTAGTGTGTGGTCCCTCATTATGGTCTCATAAATTTATATTTCTAGGGTTCTCTTGGTCTAATTTTGTAATTAACCCTGAAATAGCTTAACACCAAAAAGATAAGAAGATAAAATGGCTAGAAAGTGCCCAAAAGGTGGTGGGAAAGTTAAAAAAGGATCGAGGTGCCCCTGGTTGGACCAAGGTGCCCGTGGGCACCCCAATACTAGCTTGGGTGCCCCAGTCAAGGATAAAATGATAGAAGATGACCAAAATAGACTAGGAATGCATGCAATAAAAGGTTGGGAATTACACCAGAAATTAAATAAAATGGCCAAGAGACATGGGTTAATTATTACTTTCTTCACTCAAAAAAATTCTAAATAGTAGTATGAGACTGAGACTAAATAATGTCTAAAGTGCATGATTTTGTGTCTACATTTTCCCCACTTTATGTTGGTGAGTAGAAATCTCGAGTAACATAAAGTAGATAGATATGTGTACTTGATGTCCATGAATATTGTAGTAGAAAATGTACCAAGGACTAGACAAAGCATGAAATGAAAAAAATATGATGGAGCATGGAAAATAAAGATGAAAAAGTGAAAAAAGTGATGAGAGTGAACCTAGGGCGGAAACATGTATGTATTTGTTGATGTGCATGATGTACCTACATGGTTAGTATGGTGTGTGTTGCCATGAAGTGTTATTGTTAACGTTGTTGTTGTTTTTACCCCCATTTGATTTCTTGTTTCCCATACGGCCGGACTTACGAAGGAGAAAACTATAAAATAGTCAAATATGTATGTATGTATGTGTAAATGCAAAATACAAAAATGAAATATTTAAATGGAAAATGTGCACTGATCCATATTGAGAAAGAGAGCGTAAATGGATATCTTTTGTGCATCGTCAGGTTTTGGCTGATCGATACCATAGGCCGAAGAAGTGTAGGGAGGAATTTTGATGTATCCTCCAACCTGTAACTACTTCCCTGAATGTGTGTGAAGAGATCTTTGTATATCCTAGTAATTTGGGCGATCTAATGCCACTAGCTGAAGTATTGTAGGAGGCACACCCACCGTAACCTATAATCTTGTAACTACTTCCCATAATTCTAAGGACTACCATGTCTTGTAAAATACATTTTATATGGGGTTCGTAGACTGATCTGAACCCATTTTGAACCCACTTGTTTTATGTAACCCATAATTCCAAGGGCAGAAATTACACTTTGAACTAAACCGGTGTAGAAGAGTTATATAGTATGAAAAACCCCAAATTACGCCCCCATCTTTGGGGTTGCATGTGAGCCTTTGATAGTAGAATGAAGCCCCAAAAGAGGACCAACTACATGTACTTTGAAACTCTTCCCCGCAAGGAGAAAGGAATGTGCTTGGTAGAAACCAAGGCGTGCAAAAACAAGAAGACTAACCAAAGACAAGTATTCGTATAAATATGCATGCATATAGAAAACAATGTCTAAGCTATGCAAACAATGTATAAGATACCAAGAAAAGTGGTAATGTAAACATGTAAGAGGACAAATTAAGTCACACAAAGAGGGTTGTAAACATGGGACATTACTCGTGATGTCGCAAGACATGCAAGGCCATCATGGCCACATACAAGAAAAAATGTGTGCACATAAAATAAAGGGCAATGCCCGCAAAGAAGAGAAAACAATAGAAAATAAATATAACAAACAAGTATGGAAGAAAATATCCCTACATAACAAATGTTACACATGAAGCACCCATTAGAATTTTAGAAAGATAAGTAGTATGTCAAAATCATGTATAACTAAGTAATGTAAAGTTCTAAGTACAAAATGAAATAATAACACCTATGAGACACAAGTGTGGATTCCCCCAATGACTAGTGTAGGAAGGGTAGAAGGCGGACATCTGTGTTATATGTAAGAGACCCAGTATCTTTGATCACAACAAGAAAAAAACGTGAACACACATATGTGGATGATATAGATAAATGACATACAAGTAATCTAACTAACATGTGCAATAAACCAACCACGAGGAAGTAAAAGTAAGCAAGAGTAAAAGAAACCATAATATGTAGTATGTTGTGGATGGATGAAATGGAATACAATATGGATGGTAGGATCTGCGTGCCCCCCAAGTGAATGGAAATGTATGCAGTGATGTTCATTTGTTTTTCCCCCTCAGCAGTCAAGATTGAACTGTAAATGAGAGTGCGTCATTGGGAAATGGTCGAAGTGTGTGTTGTGTCTAGCGTATTATGAGGAGTATGTATGCCTAGTGATAATAATAGGTGACATATAAAAGAGATGTGTGTGAACCTTATAGCCTAAGTGTATATCACGAAAAAATGAATGTATGAGTGATGATTTATCCCTAAAGTGTGTATCACTATAAGATAAATAGTAAGGAGTGGTGATGTAGCCTAAATTGTATACCACTACAAGATGATAGAGTAGGTGACCATTTAGCCTATAGTATATGTCACTATCCTAGTAATGTCACATGATATAAGGGTGAATGATGAACATGTAAGTATGATAAGGTCCATTTTATTTGTAAACCCTCGGTAGTCAAGTATGGACCGAGGAACTAAAGTGTGTCATACGGTAGTGAGTGCAACACATAGAAGATGATGTAGTATATGTGATGCTAATAGAAGACCATATGATGTGTATGTAGGATATGCAAATGTGCAAATGATGCATTCTAAATGCAATATTTATAGATTCACAAAGGTCAAAATGATGTAGATTAAATATAGTATGTATGATGTATGACATGAGATGTATGAATATACACAATGTGTAATACCTATAGTGTAGTGTGTGGGGTTCATGTGTGGTAATCCTCAATAGTCAAGTGTGAACTGAAGCACAAGAGTGTTTCATCGGGTAATGACGATGCTAAAGTATGAATGAATATGTGTATGTTAGGAAATGGTTGTATGAGAATGCAAAGATGAGATATGAGTAGATGTTATGATGATGTATGCGTAAATGCTAAGAGTGTGATGTAGTATTATGCAAGTATGCTAGAATGGGGGGGTTGTGTTGGATGTTATGCCCCCCAAGTGTGTAAGATGAGGGATGTAATCATGTAATGTCATCTAGAAGATCATCACTCTCAGGATCATAGTTGAATGGATAAGCATTGGTGACTTGATAAGCAATAGTGTCTGGTTGATCACGTAATGAGCCATTGAGGTGTAAGTTGTACATGCCCATGGCATATTCCTCATCGGTAAATGGAGGAAGAGGAAAACCATGCACATACCAATGAGTAAGATTCTATGTATAGCCAAGAAAGGAACTATTGCAAATGAATATGCACCCAAAAGGCATGGGGAAAGAGATGTCTATATGATCAAGATCAAGAGTGCCCCCAATGTAATCAAGCCATGATTGTCCTAATGTAAGTGGTGAAGAGAGAGGAGTGCATGAGAAATAGACTATGTACGAGTTGGGCTAAACTCCCATGTGTACATATGGTGTCATCGTATGTTGGATCAAATGAAATATTGAGTCATTCATGAAGAGGGTGTAAGTGAATGGTAGGCATGTTAATGTAGCTGGTACATGTGGAGGTGTAGGTGATAGAGAAATGTCCATAGAGTGCACACGCCCGATAAGGAATCATGGAACTAGTAGTACTAGGTGGTATAGAAGAAACTGTATATATCATATAAATGGTATCGTCAAGAAGTGGTAAGTGAGTTGGTTCTTCGGTAGGTTGTGTAACACCTTTGAAAAACAATTATATTTTCATTTTGCATTACAAGCATTGGCATGTGATTTTCTTGAATGAGGTGTGTTCCTGGATTGTTGAAAATCATGCTTGTTATGAATAAATCATTTCTGCTCTTGGATGCATTGGACTGAGTGATATGGCTTGCAAGAATCCACTTTCACTTCTTGTAGGTGAGTTGCAATCTAGCTTTGAGAGTTTCCAACTGATCTCTTTTACTGACTCATCCTTGGATCAATTCCAGTGATCCAAGGAATGTTTTAAATCTCCTTACCGGACTAAATGGTAAAATTGACATTCATAGGTGGAGAGACGTAGCAGACTAAACTTTGTTTGTTACAAATTCTTTGGTCTTGTATGAACGTGACTTCATTCGGTTGTATGTTTGTGCTTGGGTCTTTAGGATTGATCCCTTCAGGATATTAATGGCATAAATGAAATGTAGTCTGCTTCATGACTAAGAAGGGAATCAGAATCCTAAAACTAAAGGATTATCCTAATGGTACCCTAAGCTAGGTAAAAGCACCTACTTCCTAGCTATGTCTACTTATTTGGGTTTCAATCTAACCTAAGCTCATGTGCTAAATGAATAAGGGAAAGATTACTAAAGTAATGCTAGGCTATTATAAACCTAATGCCTAATACTATATGGTTGTGAATTGATCTAACCTAAGGTGGAAATTACCTATGGCAATGTTTTAAGACCTAAGGTAAATATTGTTAGACTAACCTAAGTTTTGGGAAATCTATCCTAAACTATTAAAAGGGAACCTAAGGGGTTGCATGACACTATGGCAATGGTTCCAATGGCATTTAATTGATTTGATTTTTGGTTAAATGAATGGAGGTACAACTAGTTTGGCAAAGGCTAGTAAAATTTAGTGGAGGCATACATGGAGGCTTCACTAAAGTTGGAAATGCATGCAAAAGTGGAAATAGGTTTCGCTAGTTTTAGGAGGTGGTGGCATGGAGAGATAGGCAGGAATTTTGTAATTAATGGCATTAATGGACCTCGGTATTTGCATGTAAACTATCTTGGAAACAAGGGAGGTGGATTTTTGAGGGGTTGTTTGGTCTTGCATGTCTCGTGATTTTTCTCTACATGGAGCTATCTGGTTCTTCGAACCAGCAGTTCGACTTTTACTTTGTGGCTATTTTTGGTTTCTCTGGCCTATTTTCGATTGAAGGAAAGTATATGAGGCATTTGAGGAAAATATGTTTGGTTGTTGATCTTTCGTGGAGAATAAAAAGAGTTGGAAGCTCGGCTAGAAGTCTCCTTCAAATTGGCAGAAGCACTATCAAGCATGATAGGCTCTAACCATTAATATTTCTTGCTTTCTTCTAAATGATTCATTAAAACAATTTTGCTCTCATGAGATAAATGTTTTCATGATTTGTCTAGTTATTTACTTTCATGGATTTATGAATCTCTGTGGTTTTTGGATGTAAATCCATTGCAAAATAATGTTATCTTTTGGAAACTCTCTCTGTGCAAGTTCAGTGGTTGCATGCATGCGAAACTTGTTTTTGAAGCTCTGTACTTCGTTCTGAACATGTGTTCGAGGCTGGTGTTATTCTGAACTAGAATTCATTGCTTTGTGTGGTTCTGAAATTTTATTGAGCCTTGTGTTTCATTTGAACTTGTATTGGAACTTCATGTTTTGTTCTGAGCTTGTACTTGAAGCTTTGTGTTGTTCTGAACTTGTGTTCGAAGCTTCGTGTTCGAACTAAACTCATATCCAATACTTGTGTGTTCAGAACTTGCATTCAAGACATTGTGTTTGGTTCTATACTTGTATTCTGAGCTTGAGTTTTTACTCATATTCAAGGTTTTGAATACTTAGAACTTGTTATGGGACTATTTTCTCGAAGAAGCTTGGGGAAAGTAGTTTTGGTTTGATAGATTTGTTAACCTCTTTTGAGATCTTCTCCTTGTAATTTTTTTGAGTTGGAATGGATGTGGTACTTCTATCTTTGAGACTGTACCGTGTTCTTGAAATGGTAAGGGCATGTAAGTATTGAGGTTATTCTTTCCTCCTCACTTCCGAGAAATCACATGTCTTCTTTGAAGACTTGACTATTGTGTTTGAAGGATTAATGACTGGAAATGTATCTTGTTGTGGGTTTGGTTTGATATAGAGTTCGTTGGAACAGTCATTAACAATTTTTGAGGTTTTATGGTAATGCAATATGCATTCTCCTTTTTGTGATTAACGTTTGAAATGAACACCTTCTCTGTCATAATCTTTATAGATGGAACTTGAGAGTCTTTGTTGTGATTCTGTTTCAGTCACGTAGGAGGTAAAGTGGAGACATTGTTTGACTTTTACGTTTATTGGGTTTTCTTACTCACTTCCTGATCCTCTTAAATTGACTTTTGGATTTTAAGGAAGGAAGAGTTGAATACTCTCTCATTCTGAATCTTGTTGATAGGATTTATCACCTCTGGTTTGGGGTTGTTTCACTTAATTTTTCTTCACGAGGACCACAAACTTTATGTCTCTGTTATTTGGAGTATGTAAGACCTAGAAGTTGGGAATGCAGTTTCTTTTAGGTTCGAGAGTTTAATTGAAACTTGTTTATCTTATATTGTTTTTGGTTTTCTATTCTTTGTTGGATTCATCGAATGAATCTCTGGGTCAATGAAAAGAGAAAGGAATATGCTCTCTTGTTGACAGTATACTATTTTTGGGACTGTACTATGTACTCCTTTCCATGAATTGAATTTGAACTTGTGTTTAAGGAATTGGAATAGATAAACCAGGTGGTAATGATTTGAAGGGAAACTTGAAGTGTGCTTTCTTCTAACTGTATGTTCAGTTTTGTTTTCTCCTTGGGAACTTGTATAAGAACTTCTGAGTTGGAAATTAGAGATGGAATTCATTTGATATTAGAAATGAAATGAATTCTTTATTGACCTTTTTCCTTTTGAGATCCTTTAACTTTTGAAAAGATAAGTTCATTTGATAGAACTTCTCTAGAATCTCAATTCTCTTCTTGGTTGTAGAATGATTGTTCTCTTAGGTCTGATTGACTTCTAGGGTTCGGCTTTCTATCCTTCTATCTTGTAGGAAATAGTGGGGAACCACTCTTCTGAGATGGGAATTTCCTTGTGGATTGTTTAGTCTACTTGTACTAATCATTTGTGGTAATGATGTGGAAAGAGAATAGCTAAGTCGATTTGTTGAAGAGAAAATAATAACATGCTTAGACCGATTACTTGTTTGATTGAGTCACTCTTCTTTTGGATTTGATATTGGAAGGTTTTCTCTTTTTGTACGTTGTCTTATTATGAACCCTTCTTAGATGGACACTAGAAGAGATTAACCCTGTGTGAGTCTAGCTTTGATTGGTGGAACATCTGGTTTCAGATCTTTGCATGATATCTTCTAACATGTAGAAGTTAGTAAGACTTGCAGTTAGACTATTTTGATTCTCTATTCCTTCATGGATTGATATAGGATTCTTGTTTAGATGTTGTCTCTTTAATAACGAATCCATATTGTTATCTTTGAACTGAAGCAGTTATGAGTGTTTGAACCTATTTCTGTCTTTCAGATGATTAGTGTATGGGGAATAGAATGAATTGATTCTTCTTCTTTTTGCTTATATGGAAGGATGAATCATCCTAATATGAGTTATGTTGTAATTAACTTATTTTTCTACATAGTAAAGATAAATGTTGTATTCTAATCTGATAGAATTATGAAACAATTGGATGACAAGATCTGTTGTTTGTATAGAAGTAATTGATAGGATCAATTAAACTATATGTTATAATGTAGATGTTACATATTATATTATGCTCATTTATTAAAAAGTGACTTTAGAATCTTTGATTATACTTCTTTTCTAGTTGATATTACTTATGCTTATTTGTATGATATATTAATTGTTTCATTAAAGCAGAGTTGTTTTAATGGAACAATTAGTGGAATGCACTTCGTTTTAATGCTTAGTGCTTATCATGCTCAGTTCATTGAACTGACCCATGCTAGCAATTTTTGTAGATGGACATCGTAAGTGATAAAAGAAGGAAAAAACTTTTATGATGCATTGGCTTATTTAGTTCTGGATCTTATGTAAAGAATTTTGATTCATTCTTGAGTTGTATTGGAAAAGAGAAACGATGTTCTGTTATGAACTTAATGATGATTGACATGCAGTATGGTTGAAATGCATAGTCTTGTAAATGTATATTTATCACCTTGAAATGAAAGGTTTTGAGTTGGACTTTAATTTGTGGTGTGAATTCTTTTGTACTTGTATGACGGAAATAGTAGTGATATCTTGGTGGTATTCTTTATATCTATTTTGTATATTATTGTTGTTATCATGTAATAAGTTGTATTAAGGGGATAGTACGATCCCCCTTATTATAAGGAAACTTGTTAAATTACAAAATATGTCGTTCTTTATCTACACAACTAAAGTTTAATATGAAATATGCTTTGGACATACAATTAAACTATATGAGTAAAGATTGGTAAAAAGGTTAAGTTAACCTTAACATCTAATCATGTAGAGGAAGACTCTTCCTCTCTCAAAAGAATGAAAGATAAAAGGGAATGGTGGTTATGATCTTTAATCTTTGTACTTCGTTGTGAAGTAAACACTAGCTAAATCTAGGTGGATGACACACTTGATTTGGACAACTAGGTTGCATTAGGAATTAAATGTTTGATGTTTTCTATTATGTTTTTGGGATAACTACTTGCTATGCCATGTTAATGAACATTAATGCAAACATGAGATAATGAAGTTCTCAATAACAAATTAGATTAATTATGGATATAGAACTTAATGAATGTTGGAATTAGGGTTAGGCATGGTTACTGTAATATGTATCTTAATCCAATTTAATTATTAAACTAATGACCACTAAGGGATATGTACATCATGATGAATCATTCCTAAAGGATGTTGGCACACACCAACTGCATGATTGTACCTTCAAGAAGTCAAAGGACTTCTCAAGGATACAATGTTGTAGTTGACATGTGGCAACACCCTTTTGTATTGTTCATCTAGATCTACACACATCTGGACTTGAACTTAGTTTTCTCTCTAGGTCAAGTTAGTAGCATGTTTGGAATAGGGAGTAGCTTTCTATGACTCAGGGTACCTTGGCACATTTGGTCGACTTAGGTCAGTCGAGTATGCCCATATACCCTAAGTCATCGTGAGTGTCTTCCTATAACAAATTATGTTGCTAACCTAAGCTAGGGTCAAACCTTGGGCAAGTGGACTGATGGTAGTCAATAAAGACCATTCTAGATAATAGTAGAGTGAGGTGAAGGACGTATTTCAAAATGATGAATATGCCATCTAGGAATAGTAACATGAATAGTATGTTGAAAATGTTTTCCCAAAGTATCACAAGCTGCTGGTTACGTTGTCCTATGTCACCTAGTTTAAAGCAACGTGATGTCAGATGAATATTGATAACAAATATTCAGATAGGTTCTTTAAATAGATCACTCAGTACCCAAAATAGGGTAGGAGAACCAAGTATACGTTAATGGGAAGGTTAGAATTGAATACTATGTGTGAAGAGAATGCATCAAAAAATGCTTGATAAACCAAGTCTGGATGCATGTCAATACAAATGTGAGTAGTAGCAAGAAAATGTTGGACTCTATGTAGTAAATCAGGATTTGCAAGAAAATAATCATTAATTGAGATACTCATGATGAAAAACCCTAGGATGATAAGAAATGAATGAAGAACATAGAAGCGTGAATGACTGATTCATGTTCACTAAAATTAATTAATAAGTGGGATATATGATAGTTAATCTAATCTAGAATGACATGTAAATACAATAAATAAATGCAATAAATGACTATGTAAAACAACCCAAAAAACTATAAAGATGAAATTTCTAAACCCTATAGTAATAAGAGAGCTATAATGAACTCATCTAATTAGAGGATCTTATTGGGTGTGTCAAAAAAAATAGTATAAACTAGAAGCGGGAACAAATGTGTAGAGGTCTCGAAAAGGAAGGATCTGAGCTATCTATCTAGACTAGAGCACCTGGAGAGGGACCGGGGCATATATGAGTGCTCTGGTATATAGAATAGGCACCACGATCTATGAAAAAGGTTTTTAACTTAGTTTCACACATTCAACAGGTGGTCCAAAACCCTTGTTGCATGTCGTATCAAATTCCCTACACAATGTCAGGTGTCATTGATAATCTAAGATGAAAGAAAGATCTACAAGAGACCATAATAAGTATCAAAACCCTAAAAATAAGATTGCAAATGAATGGGTCAAACTAACCTTAGCTACCACAATAGTGGGCTTACTAACTGAATGTTGCACTAAATTTCAGACCCAAATGTATTTCGTGTGTGTGTGTGTGTGTGTGTGTGTGTGTGTGTGTGTGTGTGTGTGTGTGCATCATGTTCCCTAAGTGCTCTTGTGTCAATAGATGTATAATGTAATAGAATGGTGTATGGAGTTGAATAGAATCCCTCCCCTATGTTTGTGTGATGCAAATTGAACTAGCCTTGTCCTTGTGATGAAGCTAATGGATACAAATGATCTCCAAATGGGTGCGCACTCTAGGTGGATGATAGCGGTGACTAATGCGTGGTCCCTCATTATGGTCTCATAACTTTATATTTATAGGGTTATCTTGATCTAATTTTGTAATTAACCCCAAAATGGCTGACCACCAAAAAGATAAGAAGCTAAAATGGCTAGAAAGTTCCCAAAAGGTGGCGGGAAAGTTCAAAAGGATCGAGGCACCCCATTCAAGGATAAAATGACGGAAGATGCCCGAAATAGACTGGACATGCCTGTAATGAAGGCAATGAATGAAGAAGGAAATTAAATAAAAATGGCCAAGAGACATGGGTTAATTAGTACTTTCTTCACTCAAAACCTTCTAAATAGTTTTATGAGACTGGGACTAAATAATGTCTAAAGTGCATGATTTTGTGTCTAGAGGTGTTTACTCCAAATGGTATGAAGATCCAAAGCCCCTTGTTTTAATAAACAAGTGCATGTTTAACATAGTTGGCTATGGATGAGGAAGGTCTTGGGATTAAGGAACTTGAAATCTTCATGGTATTAATTAAAAATGTAATAGATTAGTGGACATAACTAAAGATCAATTGTTTAGATTATCAAATATATGCAAAAGTTGTCAAATCGGTAACATTATGTGCAATGGATTTTTGTAAATTGTATTTTTATTCTATGGAGGGTCTTAATAAGTGTGGAAGGAAAATTCCAATGTGTATTGATGGTTTGGAGTATAATCTCGGACAAACAAGCCTTGTGAAACAATGATCTTCCCACATACAAACCTTACATGTGCATTATTGAACTTCCACATGTTTGTGCAAAGTTGATAGTTTCCATTATCACATGTAATTGGTGTAGTTCCATCTTATGGTAAAATAATAATATGAATGATATGATAACATTCCCTTATGAAAAATTTAGAGTTTAGATGTGAAGTTTGTTGAAATTTATTACTTAAACAACCCTCTCGAGCAGGACACAAACCCCTAGGGTTTTTAGAGAAAATGACACTTATCGTTTGATTGCACCATGGAATTCTATGAAAATATGTATTAATATATGTCTTAAGGTTATCTAAGCATTGGAGAAAGTTTGGCATCAAAACAAGCCCCAATTGGGAGATAAATCGACAACCGGTGGTGTGAAAACCATAAAGCATAGTGACAAGACTATTTGTATAAGCACATTTACAAAGGAAGTTACCTTTATCTTTTGATTTGAGGCGTAAAAATTTAGAGGGAGGAAAAATCGGGAAAATTTTAAGGGTCCCTTTGAAAAAAATCCTTAGAAAATATTTGGCGAATCTGGGAAAATTATCTTTCACACAAATGGCGAATATCAAGACATCATAACATCACTAATAAATACTACCAGACGGTATCTTTTTTATATGCTACCGGTCGGTAGGATATTTTATGCCACCATCGAAACATAAAGTATGATGTCGTCTGCAGTAACATAAAAATGTTGTTGTTGCTTGATAGCATTTTTTATGCTACTGGTCAACAACATACTTTATGTTGTCGGTAGGTGGCATTAAAATATGCTACCGAATGACTATATTTAGGTGAATTTTACAAATTTATATTTCGTGGGAATGGTGAATTGACCCCTAAGAATAATTTGTACACAAAAAATAAAATTTTGGCGAACTGGTCCTAACTTGTACCCCAAAAATTCAACAATTTCAAATTTCAAAAACCAGAATATTCATGAATTAACGAATATTCATCACTAAAATTTTCTCTGGTACAAATGAAACAATGGGTACCTAGAAACCATAAATGTATGCTTTGAAACTCCTTAAAGAAGAATTTGTACATGACACTAGGTAAAGACAGACCTAATGAGGGTTCGGGAACAAAAATATAAAAGTGAAGATAAGAAGAGTTTTGAAAAGAGTTAAGAACTTAAAATTTGAAGGCATATAATGGGTAGTGGGAGGTCACTAGAGAAAGTGATAGCTATTTGTGGGTAGTTCTATTATCTTATTTGTATGAGTGGAGCAACAACTTGTCTTAAGGATTCAAGGAGGAAGTATTAACAAGAAGAGAAGCTTTGATGTTTGGGCTATCTTGAATGCATTTTATGATGAGATCTTCTGACAATGAGTTGGATGTTGAAATAGAGAAGAAGGGTAAGAAAAATTTAATAAATTACAAGGTGCATGTTGAGACAAGATCTAGTACAAAGAAATTAAGAGCAAGAGTAGAGAAAGTCAAGATAGATGTATGAGAGGTCAGTAAGAATGAGTAATGAACTATTTAATGATTGAGTTATCATTTTCTAGTGTGATAGAGTTATATGTAGGGTATGTTCAGGTAGATTCTTGGTGAAGGCCTTTTAGTTATATTTGTTAGACTTTACAAGGTTTGAGAAATTTTAACAAGTTTCTAACCATTATAGGCTTATAGTAGGTCCTTTTATGTAGAGACTATGAGAAATTTTATTTGCAATCTCTTGATAGTCATATATATGCTTGATATTTTTTTTTTCTCTGCATCATTTGGTATCGAGTGTGGGCTCTTATTGAAATTGATTTGATAATTGAAATTTGAATTATTTTTGGCTAACAAGTGAAATTTTGAAGTATGTGTGTGAAGATTGACAGGTTAGAAGAAATGGAAGTGTGAAAGAGTGAAAATAGGCTGAGACGAAAGAGTGAAGATACAAACAAATTGGGTGACAATCCTAGGTGAGCTATAAAGAGAGAAGAAATAAGATAACTTACTAGAGAAGAGAGAGAAAAGTGAGCGAGAAGAAGTAGTAAAAGAGAGATGGATAGAAAAGAGTTGATGACATAATTGGTCAAGTTGATTAGCCACATAAAAAGAGAACAAGAAGAGAGAGAGAGAAAGAGGAAAAGATGAAGGAAAGAGAGATGTGGTTTCAGCGAGAAATTACAAAGTTGAAACAAGATGAAGAGCAGTTGACAATGCTCTTTGAAAGAGATAGAGAAGAGAAAGGACAATAGACATGGATAGAATTTTTGATGAGAAAGAAAGCAAAGTGGCCAATTAGAGAGCTTGTAAAGAAGAGGAAAACAATGTAGTTGATTACAATGATCAAGTAATAGTAAAGAAAACAAAAGCACATGCAAAGGAATATGGATAAGAAAGAAAGAGAGGTAGTCAAGGAATTGGTGTTGATAGAGGAAAAGAATGATGATGAAGATATTATAGAAGAATTTTGGCTTCCTTGAGATGGGTGAACATGATGATGGAAAAGTTTACATAGTGAAGAAGGAAGAAGAGTTTAGAGGAATGCAAGTTGAAGTGATGACAAGGAAATAAGGATAATCTACAGGGGAAACCAAGCCTCAAAATTTTGATTCTAACATTATTTGCAAGTGTGTGAATGCAAGTATGAAGAGTAAACAACTATGTGACCAGTTAGAGGCATTGAGCCTTGAGATGAATGATGAAATCAAGAAGACAATGGAGAAAGAAGACTAAGTGACAAGTGAAGAAGAGGTGATACAAGAAAGTGAATTTTTTTATGAAAGCATTGAACAATTGGAGATGGAAGTAACAACCTTAGAACATGTCATACATGGAGTGGAATCATGTGATGAAAAGACACAACTCAATCTAAATGAAGAGGAAGAGTAGCATGATATGAAGGTGGATGAGAACAAACAGTTATTGAAGCAATAAGGTACATAAAATGAAGACTATAAAAAGAAAAAAAAATGAATAAAATATGGACATGAGCTATGTAGATATGGAAGAGATGTTGAAACATGAAGAAACATGTATATTTTATGTTATTGTCCATATAGGTACAGCGAGTGAAATATTGAAAATGATGAAGAAAAAGGTAGAGATCAAGAAGAAAACAAGTAGTGTAAAGGAAAATGGAAGTAAAATGACAACCATATGGAACCCAGAAGGTCTTAAGGAAAGAAAGGACAATGAATGTGTATAAGGAAGACTAAAGGAAAGCAAAAATAATGAAGACTTAGCTAGAGGATTCGTTATGCAAACAAGGTACATGAAGGACTCTTTTCTCCACCTTGGTAGTATGATGTAGGAGCATAATTAGGAGGCATTCAAGAATCAATTTTTCTATCTAGGAGGTCATGTGAAGTCATGGGAAAGAGATTCAAGAGTGAGAAAATTTTGAAATTCAAATGGGAATTTTCCTCTCAAAAGATGTAATGTACCTACAAGGGCATAGCTAATATGTTAAGTGTTTGATTAGGTTTTGTTTATTGTTTTTAGGTGTCTTGTAAGGGTATAGTTTGTGTGTTGAGTAGTTGATTATTTTTGCATCCTTAGAATTTTACAATGATGTAAAAGGACAGCTTACACATTTAGGAGAGATGAAAGTTGAAAGGTCACTATATGACAGTCATGAAACATCTAGGGAGGTCAGTCATAATGAGAAAATTATGAAAATTTACATGGTTAGTAGTTAGTACAAGTATGTGTGTGGGAGCTCGGATATATGAAGTATTTAGTAAATTTAGAGCTCATCCCTTGCATGGGAGAGGAAGAGAATATTGAATGGAGAACGATTAAACTCGGTATGAAGATATGTAGTAAAGATACACATGTCCCTATTTTTATGGCTTGATATACATTCTTGTGTTGTTGGAGAACAAAATATTCTATGCAGCCTTTGTGAGTAGTGCATGACTAAACTAGTAGTGAGAAATTATTGGTGTTTATTCCAAATGGTATGAAGATCAAAATCCCCTATTTTGATAAAAAAATTCATGTTTAACATAGTTAGTTGTGGATGACGAAGGTATTGGGATTAGGGAACTTGAAATCTCTGCGGGATTAGTTACAAATTCAATAGGTTAGTGGACATAACCAAATTTTAGTTTCTTACCTTATCAAATATATGCAAATCTTGTCAAATCAGAATCGTGTGTGTGCAATGGCTATTTTTGAAAATTGTATTGGTATGCTATGGAGGGGCTCAAGAAGTGTGGAAGACAAATTCTAGTGTTTATTGACGGTGTGGAGTAGAATCTCAAACAAAAAGGCCTCGTGAAATAAAGATCTTGCCACATATAAACCTTACATGTACATCATTGAACTTCCATAGGATTGTGCAGAGCTGATAGTGTCTATTATCACATGTAAGTGGTGTAGTTTCATCTTATTGTAAAAGAATAATGTGAAGGACATGATAACACTCCCTTGTGTGGAAATTAGAGTTTAGAGGTGAAGTTTGTTGAAATTTATTACTTAGACAACCCTCTTGTGCTAGTCATATACCCCGTAGAGTTCCTAGAGAAAATGACACTTATATTTTGAGTACACCATGGAATTTGTATGAAAATAGGTAGTAATATATGTCTTAAGGTTATCTAAGCATTGGAGAAGGTTTGGCATCGAAACAAGCCCACGGTTGGGAGATTATTATGATATTTGGTGTGGAAAACCGTGAAGAACAGTGAAAAGACTAGTTTTATAGGCACATTTACAAAGAAGTGACCTTTATCTTCTCAGTTAGGGCATCAAAACAAGCCATCGGATGGGAGATTATTCGATAGTTGGTGTGGAAATTTGTGAAGAATAATGACAAGACTAGTTGTATATGAACATTTACAAAGGAAGTTATCTTTATCTTCTTAGCTAGGGCCTAAAAATTTAGACGGAGGAAAACTATAATAATGGGTGCCCAAAAACCATAAATATATGCCTTAAAACTCTCTAAAGAAGAATGTGCAAATGACACTTGGTGAAGACAAACCTAGTGAGGGCTTGACAATAAAAATGAAAAAGGGAATGTAAGAGGATTTGTGAAAAGAGT
This sequence comes from Taxus wallichiana var. yunnanensis, assembly GCA_018340775.1. Classification (NCBI taxonomy): domain Eukaryota; kingdom Viridiplantae; phylum Streptophyta; class Pinopsida; order Cupressales; family Taxaceae; genus Taxus; species Taxus wallichiana. Next base: position 836,022,837 of record CM031234.1, read on the forward strand.
TAAGAACTAAAACTTTGAAGGCATATCAAGGGTAGTGGGAGGTCACTAGAGAAAGTGAGATATCTTTGTGTGTAGTTCTAGAATCTTGTTTGCATGAGTGGAGAAACAACTTGTCTTAAGGATTCGAGGAGGGAAGTCTTAACAATAACAGAAGATTTGATGTTTGGGCTATATTGAATGCATTTTATGATGAGCTCCAATAATGAGTTGGATGTTGAAACAGGGAAGATGGCTAAGAAACATTGAATAATTTAGGAGGTTCATGTTGAGACATGAGCTAGTATAAACAAATCAAGAGCAAGAGTAGATAAATTTAAGATAGATGCATGCATGGTCAGTAATAATGAGTAATGAACTATTTGATGAATGAGTTAGAAATTTCTAGTGTGAGACAAAGAGTTGTATGCATGGTATGACCAGGTAGATGCTTAGTGAATTCCTTTTAGTGATATTTTCATACTTTACAAGGTTTGAGAAATTCTAACAAGTTCTTTGCTATTATAGGCTTATAGTAGATCCTCTTATGCAGAGACTTTGAGAATTATTATTTGCAATCTCTATATAGTCATATATATGCTTGATAAAAAAATTCTCTACATCAACATGCTACAGAGAGAAACCAATAATATGTCTAGGAAATTAATGGCAAAAACATCTACAAGATACAAATTTTTCTTCACTCATTATAAAAATCCAAATCCAAATTCCTTAATTTTCTCCTCTCTCTCCTTTATGATATTCTATAAATATAAATACAAAGGTACATTTTTAATGTTTCCCTTCTATCAAATTTGTAGGCTCTACCTTGGAGCCACACATTTTCTTTCTTGTAGACCTTTGTAACTTCATATTTTGTAAGATATTTCAGACCTCTACTCAATACACATGATGGATACATTCTAAATGCAATATATATGTGGTCCTTTCCCTTTAAATAATCTATGTTCATTGTGGATGTTTTTCCTTTTTCTTTCCTTACATTTTAATCAATCATGTCTTTCGAACTCCTTGTTTCTTGAAAAATATTGCATGTGTTCTTTTTTGTCATTCAAGTTCGATTCGTCTTGAATTTGGTTCAGAATTGCGCAACATAAATAATACAAAACAATATAATATTCATTAATTTCATATGAATCATATTACATATTTATAGTTTAAGTTGTTCCTATAAATAAGGAGTTAGCTTTAACTATTCAACAATATTCTATTCACGTGAGTTCGGTCAACAACCGAACAAATCAAACAAAACTAATTTATATCTTTTATAATTATATATAATAAAACACCCATAAAATATGAGCACTAAAGTGATATTCCTAACATTCCCCCCTTAGTGCGAACATGGGGAAAAAGCACATCTAAAAAAAATTGGAAACAGAATCATATGCCTCCGCATAGTTTTAGGTCTGCATACTATTGGATTGGATCTTCTTGTCTAGATTTTGTTTTGCATGATGACAAATCTACTTCACCATAGTGAATCCCATCTTGGATGATCACATTTCCACCAATTCACCTACATACGTGAACTCAACAGTTCTCGCTTTCTCTTCCAGTGAACTCTTTTTCACCGGTCAATCGATGTTAGAAGTACAACAGTCAGAGGATCACTCCAGTTTAGCTTCCCTCCTATACAACAGCTTCTCGGCATTTGTAATGCACATTATCCTCATTTCAATCATTGAAAGGAATGTATAGTATGTTTTATTTTTGTCCACACAACTCAAAGGACAAAACTAAAAATACTATATAAATGTGCCACCAAATCAAAAAGCGGCCCTACCATTAGTGACTAATGAGAGGCACCGATATCCCTCCATCCTCCGTTGCCTCCGAACTCCATTATCTTATTGCTAGTTCAGGTTGGATGTGATCATGGGGCTCAATGGTTGCCAGGACATCGGGTAACACCGAAAATGCATCTGTAAGGGTTTTTTTTCCAACTTTTGACACTTTTGACTTTGACTATAACTGTTCACTATGACATTGATGCTATAAACTATACTACAAATGTCATAGTATGAAATTGACTCAAACCGACTTACTTTATGGTATTTTTTTGACAATACTATTATGACAGACAATTGACACAACTATACTCTTTTGATGATAAAATACTATGATAAAAGTTCAACAAAATGACGATCGTTAAAAATTACTAAACCCACCTATATGACTTTGACTCTTTTATAATAAATAATGTATTTGGACAATGATAAAACTAATAACATGACTCGACTCAAAACTAAAATACCTTTAGACTATTAAAATGCATACGACTACTTCTATTTTGAAGACCAGCGTTAGAAATTTGATATATCTAAACTCTGCGAGCAACATGAATACGTGAAGACATACGTGGAGCTATGACGTGTCCAATAGAAAGGAGTACAGAAAGGCAAGTTGAATGCACAGATGTTTTCTGAAATTCATACTGTACAGAAAGGCAAATTGAATGCACAGATGTTAAGCCACACTGCCCAACCAATATCCATTGAGCTCGAGTCCAATGCATGATCTAAAACATCAATTTAGAATAATTTTCTTATTGCACGCCAACAACATTGAATGAATATTGTATATACTCCCAGGATAGACATATTTCTTCAAGTGGATCTCAAAAATTGTTCGCCAGTCCATGAATTTCGTGTATGCAGCTATCAAACCATGTGGGAAAGTAAATAAAAGAAGAAAGGTGTTGATAGGTTGGAAACTTCCGAGGAGTCTAGGAGCTCTTCCAAAAAATATGGAATAGTTGCGGGTTGATTTTGAATATATAGGCAATGCACAAAGTGATAGCTGATGCACAAATGATCAGGCGCTAGAACTACACATCTACTACAATAGATGATGTTGAGCACAATATATTGTCCCACCTCAAAAAAATACCATACATTGATATGGGTTACTCAGATTTTGAAGTCCACGATGCACGGATCAACACTACCCATAGCAGAATAAAGACTTCTATATTTTACATGTTCCTTTAGACTCTTATTTGAAATTCTATTAGCTCTCGCAGGTTACCCAGAACAAATGCTCTAGCGCCAATACAGTCTCTGCCAATCACAAACAAAATAAGGAAAAACTAATACTTGCAGATAGAGAATTTGATACACAATTTTTTCAAAGCAAGACTCGCATCTACAGGAGCAACAACAAAGGTGTATTGCTCCTTTCCAATTATTTTTAGACATCCATCTATCAATTATAAATGATCACTCGATACCAAATCTTGAATTTGGTTCAAAATTGGGAAAAAAATAATACAGAACAATATAATATTCAAAAATTTCATATGAAACATATTACATATTTATAGTTTAAGCTGCTCCTAAAAATAAGGAGTTATCTTTAACTATTCAATAATATTCTATTTACATGAGTTCGGTCAACAACCGAACAACTCACACAAAACTAATTTATCTCTTTTATAATTATATCACATAATAAAACACCCATATAATGTGAGCGCTAAAGTGATATTCCTAACAATTCGAACCATGTCTTAGTACTGGTGAACTTCTATTCTTTAATTTTGCATCTTTTTATTTCTCTCAACCATGTATGTTGTGTGTTTTAGATTTAGTTTAGATTTAGTTGCATTCTGGTTAGTTTAGGTCATTTTGTGTTGAGCTAGGAGAGAAGGAACCAACCCTCTCCTCATGAGGTTTATCTTAAGAAGAAAGGTCCCACACCTTAAAGACAATCCCATGTTAGTCAAGTATTTGATCTTCCATGATAAAAAAGGGTGTTATACGGTCCTTGACAGAGAGATTAGTGGACAGCAAAAAGAGATTTCAAAACTATTGTAATTATTATGAGATTATAAAGATGTGTGTTCGATACAAAATTTAGTGAAATAAAAGGAGTGGATCCATCAATCAGTGAAATGTGCATATAGTTAAAAGAAGGAGAAAAATCTATAAATAAATGGCTATATAGATTGAATTCAAATTGAAAGTAAAATCAGAATTGGATTAGATGATAGAAGCAAGTCTAATATACCCCATAGAAAAATTAGATTGGGTAAGAAAATGGGAGATATTATAATTTGTGGAGACTATACGGCTCTAAATGATGTATGTGTTAATAACCCAGTCCCAACTCCATTCACAAATGAAATTTTGGAAGCAGTAGCAGGATATGAAGTATACTCATTTACAAATGGATTTAATAACTACCATAAAATCCCAATTGTGCAAGAAGATCAAGCTAAAACCACTTTCACAATTGAATGGAAAATATTTACATATAAATTCATTCCATTTGGACTGAAAATGCACCCATAATATTTTCAAGAGTTTTTCAAATATTTCATTCATGAATGCCTATAAGTATACTTGAATGATTGGGTTGCATTCTCATTGTTCAAATAATATGTATCCAAGATAAGATTAATGTTGGAAATATGTAGAGCTTTGTGAATTTCATTAAATTTGGAAAAATGTTTTTTATTTACATCATTTAATATATTACTCGACCACGTACATGTAAAGAAGGAATTTAAAATAGTTATCAAAATTGGACTTAAACCACTAATAATATTGTTAGAGCTCCACAAATTTCTAATACATTTAGGGTATTACATGAAATTTATCAGAGGATATGCAAACATAGTACAACCAATGGATATGTTACTTAAGGGTGAAAATTTTGAATGGACAATCAAATGTCAAAATGCATTCACATAGTTAAAACAAAAATTGGTTAGTGCATTGATACTAGTATTTCCAAACTAGTCAAATATTTTCCATGTGCATGTTGATACATCGAAAAAAATTGGAATAATTATAGCTCAATTAGGGAAACGATGAATAGACCATCTAATCCATTTTTCAAGTAGAAAATTGTCACCCATAACAAAAAACTACTTAACTACAAAATGAAAATCTTTAGCCATGATCTTTATGCTCTAAAAATTCAAGAAATATTTATTAGCAACTGAGTCTGAGTTTTTCATAGATCACCAAGTGCTATGATATCTAGTGAATAAGATTCTCTTTGGAGGTAGATATCAAAATGGTTGATGTTATTCCAAGAATATAAGTTAAATATAAATGTGAATCGGGAGAGAAAATGTATGACTAGATCACTTGAGTTGCATAAAAAAAAGGAGAAGAACTAGAGGAATTAGATGAAGATGTACAATTATTTCATGTTATCACAATACCATAAAAATTGGAATAAATTACATAGTTCCTACAACAATGAACTTTTCCACAACACTATATAGAGAAAGAAAATTAAAAAAATGATTACAAAGACATTACCATATATTATCATCAATGGATTTTTGTACAAGCTAGGAAAGGATGAAGTATTGTGTAGAGTTACACTAGAACATAAAAGAAAACTATTACTACACAAAGCTCATGAAGGAATAACTAAAGGAAAATTTTCATGGGAACTCACTACAAATAATATTGCAATGTAGGATTTTGTGGTCAACCTTGTTTCAAGATGCACATAATATGAAAAAGTGTTGCGAAATTTTTCAATGAATAGGAAACCAAATCAAAAGGATGAAATTCCTCTTAATTCCACATTAGAATTGCGACCATTTGAGCAACGGGTAATAGAATTCATTTGACCAATTCATCCTCCATCAAAAATTTCCATAGAAATATATATAATCACAACGGATTATTTTACAAAATGGGTAGAAGTTACAGCTATGATAAATTATGCTGCAAGGATATGGTTAAATTCCTAAATAGTAACATAATAACTATATTTGGATGTCCACAAAAATTAGTAAGTGATAAGGGCACACACTTTTTGAATAACACCATCAAAATATTCACAGAAGAATTTATGATTGTGGAACAAAAATTACAACGTATCATCTGCAAAGAAATGGAAAATTGAAATATACAAACATTTTGGAAAAATATATAACAAAGATCTATAATGTGCAAAGGGATGATTGGGAAGATTGAATATCCTTACTTCTACGGTCATACATAACCAACTATAAGAGAAGTACATGACAGACACCATTCTATTTGGTTTATGGAATTGAAGCAATCATGCCAATGGAATATATTGTACCAATCCTCCACATCATAATAGTGTAATGCCCCATTCGATGTTCCCCAGTCCTTGGCATGACGACCTTGTTGCTAAGCCTGGGAGACTTGTGTGCGTGTGCTTTTGTTGACCGTTGTTGACCTTGTCCATGTTGCAGTGAAGATTTTGCACCTTCCCTCTCCTTCTTGCCTTTCGGGTCATTGTCGACACCCCAAACTGTGGACCTCGTAGCGTCATGGATGACTATCCGGTTAAAGGAAAATCTGGTTCTTGGTTCTTCGAGTTTGTTGGGTCATCGACATTAATAGGATTAATAATTATTATCATTATTTTAGCCGTAAAATCATTAAAATAATGTTTATAATACTATTATAATTCATATCACCGACTTTGATCAGTTGCTTTTGTGTCGAAATTTTATCACTGGTAATGGATTGACTTTAAGTTATATTTTATTTATTTGTCTACTTCATTTTAGGGTTTTATGACGTTTTTAGATTAAAACAAACAAAAAGAAATAAATTAATTAATTAATAGAATTTCTTTTTTAAAAAAAATGAAATCTGTGGGGGTGGATTTAGGGCAAGATGGGGACCAAAATAAATAAATAAAAAAATAAAAAATTAAAGTAGGGTTCTTGTAAAATTTGTTTTCTGAGTTTTGAGAGAGGAGGGTAGCCGCCATGGAGGGAGGGAGGAAGCTCCAGGCGAGTGCTACGCACCCATCTGCTGTAGAAGAAGGCGTGAAGGGGGGTGACAGTTCGTGAAAACCAGTCTTTGCAACATCCTCCTAACTACTTTTCCATAAAAAATGAGCTCCAAAACTGCTGCATGTCTCACAACTTGGACGTTGTTTTAGTGTTTGATCCAATGAAAGAACAAGACAAATTCTCATGGACGTGGTCACGACCTGTCACATGAGAAAATGTGGGGGGATTTTCCTCATAAGGCAATCACACTATTTCACCATGCAACAAACAGGTCTCCAACCCAATAAGTTTACTTTGACAACGTACCTCCCATCCTATGCCAAAATAAGAGCTTTGAACCGATGCAGACATCCGCCAAAGCATTATGGAGAAGGGATTTTTGTTGTGTATGTTCTAGTTGCAAATGCCCTGGCAGATACATATGCAAAATGTGGAATCCTGTGAACTGTTTGACAAAATGCCTCAAAGAAATGTGGTCTCATGGACTACCATGATGGCAGCATATGCACAAAATGGATTTGTTAAAAGGCGGTTGGACTGTTTGACAAAATGCCTCAAAGAGATGTGGTCTTATGGAACATACCCTGACCATGTAAGCTTCATTTTTTTAATTAGCATTTATCCATGCAGGTTCAGTGCATGAGGGTTGTAAATACTTCGATGGCATGAGTGCCTCTTGTAGAATCATGCCTAGAATTAATCATTATGTTTTCTTGGTGTTTGATGAGCACATGAGAATGTGTAAAAATGTGGAAGCATGCGAACTGTTTCAACAATGCCTGAAAGGAATGTGGTTTATGGGCTGCAATGATTGCAGGATGTGAAAAAATGAGTTTGTTGAAAAGGCCTTGGAAACTTTCAAGCAAATGCAATTGGTACGTGTAAAGCCAGATTCCACAACCTTTGTCAGCATCCTCCCCGCATGTGCAAAAATAAGAGCTTTAGAATAGAGCATGGAAAACCATCAAGGCATAGAAAACAAGATGTTTTGTTTGCAATGCAACTTCCCTGGTAGACGTGTATGCAAAATGGTGGAGCTAAGGATGCTCGTGAACTGGTTGATGAAGTGCCCAAGAAAGATGTTGAACCGAAGCTTCATGGCTTCGACCGACGTCGTTCTCTAGGCATGGTTCTTCTTCCCTTACCTCTCATAATTCTCATGTTTTTAGTTCTCTTTTGCAACTAAATAGAATTTTAAATTATTAGGATTTTTAATATAGTTAAATGTCCCTTCAATTCGTTGCAAAACAATAAATTGTCGTGTTGTAACTCATGAAGTCATTATAACTCGTCTACTTTAAACCATGAACTATCACCCTCACTTTGAGATGATTTAGAAAATGCTTACCCATCGTGATCACTCCAATATTGTTTTATTCGAATGACAAAAACTTACTTTCCAAAAATAATGTTGACCAATTCCCTGTAAAAAAAAAAGGAAAGAAGAAGTTAATTTTTTTGCATTTTTCAGAGACTCATTAAGTACCCTTCGTAACTCTGGAAATGAGATGTGAAGTTTCATTCATGTACCTTGGTATACGAGGAGTCACCTCGACCTTTGGTTTGACCCGAAACGAACATATGACATCCTTTTGACGCTCTTATAGGAGCCTGTTACATTTGGTTTACAACAAAAGAGAAAGTCATTAAATCTAGAAAGTTGGCTTTCATTTTGAACCACCATTTGAAACCTAGATGGAGAAATTACTTCCCGTCTTTGTAAACCTCTAGTGTTTATACTAGACAATTGCATGGAACATTCAGTATAGGAAAGAGAACTTTTTGGGATAGTTTGGTGAAGCCATTTTGTAGGCCTCCGGTCATAGTTTGACGAGGTCAAACTGGACCAATTTCATCTTGTCACTCCAAAAACTTGTCGCCGTTTGAAAATGGTTCTCTAGTTCTCGATCCTGTCTACTCGAGGAACTCTCCTTATATAGGGAGATAGTAGGAGATGTCTTGTTGCATGCTCCTCCATCGAACGTCGCTTATGGATGCGGTTTTACGGGCCCTCAAGCTAACTTTTTCATTTTACAACCGGGGTGAACTACAATCGCAGCCCCGAAAAACTAGCCGCCAAACGCAAACCATTCACTTTTTCCCAATTCCGTCGATTCTATGAATTCTTGGTATATATGGGGACACGTTGAAAGATATTTGTGGTGTGTGTTCTCATCGGAAGATAACTTTTGGAAGCATTTTCTTAGCCTTCGAGCCCATTTTGAACGTTTTGTAACTAGTGAGAAAATGTAAAAATAGAAAGCTGCAAGACCCTCGTAGGGTTGCCAAATCACCCTGAAAACTTTTAACACATGTAAATAACTATTTAAAACACTATAATGTAACTTGTTGTGTGCATTAGAACTTTTGACAAAATAGTGTTTTCTCTCTCTACCCTTCTCTTTCTCTCTCCTAGGTTACAAAAAGAAGCAAAATGAAATGTAATGAATACATGTCTCTAAACCTTTTTATTTCAATTGCAAATTGTAATTTTTATCTTATGTAAATGGGAAACTGAAAAATGATAATTATGATTGATTAGGGTGGATGCCATGCTAGCGAATTATCGCTGATATCATGCTCACGTGGTTTTTGCAGGATGAAAGAATGATGACGTAAAGGCATTGAGTAATTCTTTGTTTATTTTTGGTAATATATTGAAAGACTTATTGTGGAAATTGGTAGTATGTAAAAGTTGTTAGATTATTAAGTGCTCGAGAAATTGGTATTTCTTTCATGGATGTTATTTTTGATCCCAAAATTTGTTATGGTAAAAGTGGAATACAAATGTCAAAAGGAATGAAAATTATTACCTTGTAGTGAACTTTGCATTGTGTAATTATTGGTTTAATAAGCTGGTGTTGTGCTTCTTATCTTGAAAATGTAATAAAGGAACCTAACCACAACAGTCAACCCTAGTTCAAAATTTGTATATATAACTAACCTGTAAATGTTAATCCCCTAGCGTAGAAAACTGTGACCTTCAAACAAACCTTTACACTCGATGGAACATCCTAGTGTTAGGAAAATACGATCCCAAGAAAGGGGTTTATCGTCCTAGTAGGTACGTTTAGGGACATCGACATAAACCAGACATATAGGAGCAACACAAGTCAAATAAATCTTCTGCATCGAATGAATTTCTTGTGGGATCCAGATGACATCATGGAGCTAGTGAAATAGTGGTTCTATCACTTAAAATTTTGTAAATGAATAGATCCTCTTAGCTATATGTACTATCTTTGGCTAGTGACATTATAGTGCTTTGATATTTTATGGTGGGTTTATAGGGTAAATATGTTTTGAACCTTAGTCTAATCTATAATAGAGCGTAAATCCCTAAGTGAAAATTGGAATTAAATGAAACCCTAGTTGACTAGGATGTAAACTTGTGGTTAGAAAACCATAATCTAACTCCTTGTATACAAAATTGTTTTGAAAGATGTTGATTTTAGAGAACCTTAGAAACTGAATTCTTGTCTCATAATCCCTTGTTATGTCATTCTATGGCATTAAGGAATAAGGAATATTTCTTATGCGGAATCGTGCAATGCAGAGATATGGGATCTTTGTGAACATAGATCACTTGTGTTCATGTGTAGTTTATAATGCTCCTAGCCATGTACTTCCTTAGATGTCAGACAAGTGCTTTCGTAACTCTTTTGTTTTGAGACGATGCTAAGAATGAGACCATAGTGTGATGTAAGAGCATGTCATACAAGAGTAAAAATGAGAATTGAGGTTAGGCATACTGCCACTCTTGGAGTCCTTATAACTCAATTAAGTATCATTATGTGTTTCAAAGAATATGTATTGCCTTGGTGTGATCTAACTTCGAGAAAACAAAATATATATAAATATAAATGGAAGTCAATAAGTTATTAAACTTTATTAACTATGGTAAAAATAACTATTCCGTGATCAAAGGATGTTCTTGGGGAAAAAGCTATCTCGAATCTATGTCTTCCTAAATCCCAAGATTTCACCTTGACATCACGTAAATTCACTTGTGTAGCAAGGGTAAATTTTTAAACATTAAATAAACGTTTGAGAAGCATATTCTTAACATAAGAACAAGATAATTAAGTATTGTATATGTGATTGGAATTGTGCCAAATAAGCAAGTAAGTTATGGAAATTTCCGTGATGCATAAAAGAAGCCAACCTAAATGGTCGAACTGCAAAGTAAATGTGGAATGAACTTAAAGTTTCTATAGGTGGACAAATGAGGAATTTATCCTTGTGAAATAATGTTCTTGGAGGGTTAACCATAACTAAAATACAACTAAAGAAATGATGTGTTGTGGGTTCGCCATTCTTGAAGTCAGGTTCTTGTGGTTGGGTCTCTACTAGCAACCTTCCATTGGGAAAAGTGTAGCGTCAACATGTATATGGTGTTATCATGTGTCTATGTGATTTGATGACTTTTGTAAGTGTCGTATACGTTGTCGAGTTTTCCTGACTGGGAGTCCTTGTGGCATTTTGTAATGATCAATGTGAGTCAAAAAAATTATCATGGTATTTTAGTGTTGTAATTGTGGGTGTAAAATGGAGGGCACTACAAATAGTTACTCAGTTGGGATATAAAGAATCTATTGAAAGAAAAAATGGAGGAATAAATCAATAAGCACACAAATAGAGATAGAAAACACGACACAACCACGACTTATGTAGTAAGGCTTTCCAAAAAGAAAAAAGGGTTTTGGTATATGAAATCAATTTTAAATCACACCCAAGAAAATTTTGCATAAGATGGAAAGTCACGTATATCATTCATCACATCACAAAATAGTAAATTGTAATATTGAGTGTTCTACATGGAAATATATTCCGAAGAATAAATGGATGTAGGTTGAAATCCTACAATGCGTGATTGCACAAAGTATCAAAGAAGATAATTAGTACATTGAATCAATAGTTATAGTAGGAATTTGTTCAAATTTTTAAGTTTCGTAGATTATATGTTTGTGTAATTAATCAATGTGTGTGAGTATGTGTAAGTTAACATGGATTCAAACAAGATCACCATCGATCATGGTGTAAAATAAAAATTGTTATAAGTGTAATCTGTAGTGAAAATTCACAAAGACCCCCAAAATGACCTATGGATCTTCTTTTCTAAGGCAATGTCATTTGGTGTGAATGCACAACATTGAGCTTTCCCAAAGTGTGGGACCTTTGCAAATGGGGAAAGCTCTCCAGAGAAGGCTGGTTCCTCTTCCTAAACTACCTGCCACAAGCTATTCCAGTGCAGGCAAGCTAATCTAATCCTAATCTAACTATGCCAAGGAGATAGAGAGAGAGAGAAAAGAGGGAAAAACAAAGCCTACACTAAAATGGTGATACACTAGAGAAGGAAAATGTTGAACATCTATCAAAACTACCATGAAACAAGAAGAGGTGAGCAATGGAAAGGATGGACAAGTGCATCACAAAACCAAGGATAAATTTCACACAAAAAATGTTCCAAAACTCCATGAACACAGCTCCAATACCTACAATGAAGATTCAAACATGCACAAATACCTGCAATGAAGAGAGGCAATAAGAAGACAAGAAAAACAAGCAAGGATGGACAAATGCATCACAAAACACGTTTTTTATTGCTCCAGAAGTTTGCACAAAACATCATTTTACTAGTAAGAGGAAAAAAATTCCATTATAGAGAAAGGGAGGAGGTTCAAACTCCATTTTCGACCTTGGGGAAGAAAATAAGGGAGAGGTAGAGAAGAATGATGAACAATGTTACAAATGAGCCAAAATTGGCTTTTAACCATCGAGCAAAATGGAAGAAAGGAGAAAACATGGGAAAATTGATTTGGGACTTCAACCACCAACAAGATTCATCTAATGGGCCTAAAAATGATGGGTTTCCATAAAAAATCCCATACTTTGAAGTACATTGCTTTACAGAGCAAAACAGAGGCCCATACTTCATTAATTTTGGTGGTTGGAGTCATTTTCTGTGTTTTTACATGCCAGATACGTTTTTCCATTTTTCTCCCACAAATATCCATCAAAAATCAAAATTGAATATTCCATCATGTAGAGGATTTCAACATATTTCCAATGATATAAAGAACATGAAAATCTGAGCTCGGGATCGAAAGTTATGCCCCTCTGAAGATTTAGGGCAAAATTCAGTTGGCAGGTGAAACTTGAAAATTTTCCATTTTTTGAATTTGGGAAAATTTCCCAAAAATTCCCCGCATCCCGCTGCTATATCTTGCCACATGTCACTTTCCCATTAGCTGATGGAAATGTGGGCTCAAACCTCACCTTTTTCACTTTGATTTTTCATTGGGAAAATTTCCCAAAATTTCCCCACGTTCGCCACTCCGCTGCCATGTGTCACTTCCTGGTTCACCCACGGGTTTGCGCTTCAACATTTTCCTTTGTGCCTTTTGCAATTTTGGCAAAAACCAAAATTTCCTCTGTGCCCCCGATTCCCACCGCTGACAGGACATGTGGCATCCTCCGGTTGGTCCGTGGGCCTTCTAAACTTTTCTCCATCCTCCTCTGTGGGCCTGCAGGCGATTTTTTCCTTTGTGCCCTTTGCCCACTTTGGTGAATTTTTTAACTTTGCTCCACCGGCCTGACCTCCACCGCCACGTGGCATCTTCTCATTAGATGTGGACCTGTCAAGGGAAAATTTCCCCAAAAAAATCCACCGAGCCATAACTTTCAAAATATTTGGAGTTAGGAGGAAAATTTTACCTTTCTGGAAAGGGGAAGAAAAATCCTATCTGATGAAGCCATTTCCATAATCCTTTGAGTGCTTGAAATGTGTAAAAATTGAATTTGAAGCACAAGGAAGGAAATAATGAAGGCAAGTTAGCCAAAATAAGCAGGGGGCTCATTTTGGATAACAAGAACCCTTGAGAGGTGGGTTGAATCAAAGTGAGTTATTCACTTTAAACATCAACATACATCAACCACTCAATTTAACTTATCCATTAAGATTAATAAATGTAACACAACCATCAAAACATATGCAATAAGAACACAAGAACATATGGACAAAAATTTAAATGGGAAACCCTCAAGGGGATGAAAACCCACTGAAAAAAAAACATTATTATAGCCATGTTTCAAATTTATTTTAGAATCAACTATAAAAGAAGCACTAACCCCTAGATTTAGTGAGTCATTGATCCCACAAGGAGCACCAACCCCTAGTTTAGTAGAACACCAACCCTACAAGGAGGAACCAACCCCTAGATGACTCAAAGACCACCGTAAAAATACATATGAAATGTTTTCCATCTCTAATTTTTTTCTCACACAACTAATGATGACACCATGAAGCTCACTCTCCTCTCTATCTTCCTCAAAACAACTCTCTAATCTCCATGCCTAAAACCTCTTCCTTCAAGCTAATTTCCACATCTACCATATCTTTCCATCATCTAAAATCTCCTATAAGATCATAACATCTTCATTTCCCTCTCAACAAGGTCACAAATACCTTTTTCACCACCTTTAAATAACCCTCTAGGTCGTACTTTTCTCCCTCTTACACAACTAGCTCAAATGAGCCTTCTAACTTGCCTTTATACCTATTTATTTATTACAAATCACTTGGGTCAGAAATAATAGAGTAAAAACACTCAAAAATAATTAGAACATCCTATAAAAATCATCCATAAAACCATGTAGGTCGTCACCATCACCTAGAACCATCTAGGATTACATTAGGACTCAAGAAGCCCTAAAACACCAAATCAAAGGGAATGTTCTAGACCAAAATAATTAAAAAAACATGAAAAATACTTAGACATGTTGTATAATCCTTAAAAACCTCCGTAAACCGTGAAACACACTAGAACAATCATTTCACCTCATAAAGCCACTCAAGAACACACACAAACAAGCATCCCAAAAATTAGTCTTTAAAAAACAAGCCATAACTTCCTCAAAACTCATAAAAATCAAGTGTGATAAACCATTGGAATTATATTGACCTCAAGGTCATCATAAAACTCAAAATAAGACATAAATACAACGTTAAAACCTCTAAAAATTCTTTACACCTAGACTTCTCCAAACTATCCAAAACTACCTAAAACAAGTCCTACAAAATAGGGCACACTTGACCTCCTAAAGACTCAACCATGATCTAAAACCATCATGGACATGAAGAAAAACTCCCATGATTACATAAATGATAAATTAGTCATCATGTCCAATGGATAACTTTGTCTCAAACTAAAAATCTCCATAAACTTACATTTTTAGGTGGGGCCCACATACTATCACAACCTCTTAATCACTTCAATTTTTTTTGGAAGAGTCCTATACAAATTCAAATGATCACATTTGCAAAAGGAATCAATTCTAGATCACTACAAGTAATTTCTTCTAAGTCGTTACATAGCTAGGGTTTTAAGAGGGTTTAAAATATTTTTACCTTGTTAACGATTGTTCATAAAAATGTGACAATAAAACAACCTCATTCTACTTGAAAAATCTTAATAACTGACCTATTTAACTATCTCTAGAATCTTGGGTCTCCATCCAAGGCATAAACTCTCCAACAAACATCATAAAGTCAAATTTTATTTCAAAAATTACCTTTAAGAACTCAATTTTGGTAAAAATGACATAACTTGCCTAATATTGCATTCGGGAAAATTTTAGTAGTGAATATTCGTTAGTTAAAAAATATTCTAGTTTTTAAAATTTGAAATTGGTGAATTTTAGGGTAGGAATTAGGATTGGGTTGCCAAAATTTTCTAGGTATAAGTTAATTTTAGGGATTGGTTTACCTAGAAGTTTACATCAATAGTTGATTGTTTTCATTTAAATTGCCTTTAGCGTAAACTTAAAATTTTCCAAATTCGTAATATGTATATATATATATATATATAGATACACACACACACAATTTAAGTACTTACAATTCATTATTCCATATGAAATTTTTATTATCAAATATTCCTCACAATTCCTTTCTTCTTTAAAGATTGAGATCATCATCGACTAGATATTACAACGTTGCATTAAGGTAGTTCTCATTGTTATATTTTTGTATTGTGTGCTATCGTAAGAAACCATTGTGTATGTTATCATCCAACAACATTGTGCATGCTACTAGCCAACAACATACACAGCCGGTGGGGCGGGCAAAGCCAAGCCCATTGATGTGGGAGAAGATAGGTAGGCCGGATGCTACTAAATAGTAGCATCCATAGTGTCGTCGGTGGTAGCATTGTGTATTCTCGCAACTAGTAGTATAAAATAAACTATCAATCAATAGCATACATAATGCTTCCAGTTGGTAGCATTGTGTATGTTGTTGGTCTATTTTAGCTTCCATTTATAAATTTTAAAATATCCTTCTTAATTTTTTAAAAACTAGAATATTTGAAAATTACACTTGGATAGGTACAATGGATTATATGAATAATGAACACAATGTAGATAAAATCAAAATAAAAAGTAGCATATTAAATTATTTCAACCAACCAAAAAAATGAGGACTCGATTTGCATAATTTATTTATTCTTTCTTTCCTACAAATTACAAAGCGGTAAAAAATTTAAATGGATCTAGGTGGATTGGAATACGTATAGCTTGCATAGTAAGTAATGGGCATAAATTTCCCTTAATATAATTTTAGAGAAGACTATGTAAAGAAGGCAGAGGAAAATATAAGACCATGAATATTTTTCCATGTAATATGAATATATAACCTTCATTTCCCACATACGAGAGGGTGTAAAATTGTTTCTCTTCGTCGATGGTATTAATGATCACCTTTTTGAAGTGGGAAACACACCACTCTATGAATAGGATGAACATTCCACCAAGTATAATAGAAGAAATGAAAAAAACAACCCACCAATTATGGCAAATTATGGTGTTTTCATTCGAATCTCTAGATAAGATGGGAATTATGAGAGTTATTTGAATGCCCACATAGAAAATAAAACTGCTTTGTAGAGGAAAACCATGTCAATAAAACTACTTTACAAAGGCACGTGAAATACTATGGATCAAATAGTAAACACAATTCACAAAGAAAAACCCCTCGAAAATAGAAAAAGAAAAGAAAAATTCTTTGTTATGACGAAAATCAAAATACATTAATTTATAGAGAAAATATGTGTTGATTCATCCAAATGCCACATTAATTTTCCATGTGAAAGAGAAAATGTGTGTTGATTTTCTTTTCCACATGGAAAATTAATATGTCATGGAAGCTAAAATGCTATGTTGACGTGTTCTTTGTTGGTGGCACAATAGTGAACTCCGTAGAACACAATGCTACCAAATCGGTAACAATGTGCATGCTACTAACCAAGAGCATTATAAAATTATATCACACAATAGAAAGTATATTTTTATCAGCTAGTATAATTCTACAATGCTACTAGATGGTAGTAGTATCCTTGCTATCTTACTTGTAAAGATGCATGCATTAATTTTCCATGTTCATTTATCATGTGGAAGTCATGTGGAAAATGTTAATTTTTCATGTTGATTTGTTGTGTGGAAAATGTGTGTTGAGAAAATGGAAAATAAACACACGAAAAATGGATTCCCACATGTTATTGGTCCATAGTAAGGATAATACTACCAGTCGGTAGCAATTAATGCTACCGACACAGCAGATTCTACAATTCTACCAAGTTGGTAGCATTATCCTTACAACCATCTAGTAGTATTATCCTTGCTAAAGACCAGTAGTATTGTAGAATTCTTATGGACTATTGCATTCAGTAAAATTATTCTTCTTTTACGGTGGAAACCTTTTCCTAACTTTTGCAAAAAGTCACCATCCCTATAAAAAAATTTCATAAGATTCACCTTACTTTCGAAAGTGGGTTTTTTAAAATTAATTCCGAATACTTTCTAAGGTTTTTGGAGGGACCCTTAAAATTTTCCCTTCTTACATTACAGGACCTAAAACTTATATCACACCATCATATCAACCTTCTCCACCTTCCGCAATTCTCACCTTTCTATTTCCATACACAAAATAGTCCAACTTACTTCAATATGGCATGCTTTCATAAGGGTTAATTATAGTGTAGACCTATAAAACATGACTACCGATGAACAAGACCTTTGAGACACTTATGAGTGTCCCAAAACATCATACTCATGCTTCTAATTCTCTTACCATGCTCACACAACTTCTATATTCTTAATTTCATCATCTCATACCTCATTTTGCTCTCGAGGCAACCAAACAAGCACTCGAACAAGGTTGCATCAACAAATTTGACATCTACATCACTTAAGAACATTCAAAAACCCCCAATTACTTTCATCACACTCCATGACATCATCCTAGCATCACCAAAACACTCCATCACCTCTACAAGCCCTCAAAATGACTCAAGACACCATGAACCACCATACAAGACCAATAAGACTCACCTTGGCTTGACACTACCAATCAAATGTCATGTTCCACATAATTTTTAACATCAATTACCTTAGAAAAAAGAAAATATCACTTTTTGACATCAATTAAAATACCATGGCCAATAATCTTCCCCTTTTTCATTGATGGAAAACCTATTAATGGCAAAAAAAGACTCAAACTTCCCCTAAGGAACTCACATGCCATTAGCTCATTCTCCTACTTTTGAAATTAATGACAAAGAAAACATACCTTTAACATACTATTTTTATAGCACAAAAGGCCCTCCACTTGTTTGGAAACATCAATCAAACATGTAAAGGTCAACTTGACTTCTTCAACATTGATTTTGATACTTTGAGAAACTTTTCTCCCCCTTAGCACATGCATACCTTTCAAGATCCGACATGCCTTTAATGAATCCCGAGTCCTTGACTTGTTGGTAACACATAATTGGTGCAAATTAAAAACACCTAACTATTTGGAATGAACATTCTTGCTTACTTTTCAACACCTCTGAATACATAGTTGATCATGCTTTTATTATTCTATTCAAACCTCCCAAATCATGCTTACATGTCTTTGGCATATCAACATATTACCTAGCTCTTTCACATCTCCCCCTGAGTTGGGAAACCTCTTATTTTATATTCATTTAGACCTCTAAGTCCATTTATGCATATGTCATATTGTTTAAAAATTTTGTAGGCTTCAAAACACATTCCTAGACTTCAAATATGTAGACCTTACCTCTTCAACTTGTCTTCCTACTTTTGAGTCTTCAAAACATCTTCATATGCCTTTCTTCTCAACTATATCCTCAAAAAATAATTTGGAACTTACAAATCATTGAAATACTAACAAGATAATATAAACGATCAACTTTTACATATCCATTAGGCTTTCCTTGAGTCATACATTCACTTCAAGCACCATACATTCCTTGACATGAAAAAAATGACTTTAAAACTCTACAATCACACTCTTCTTAGAACCCTTTTCCTTACAATAAAAAAAAAAAAACATACCTATATGTGAAGTCACAACTTCTATTATATCTTCTAGATTTGTCATTCAAACTCATCTTGTCTTGACACATCATACATGTACCATTATCATTCTTCTTGGAAAAAAACATGCAATCGTGATCTTAGACCTTTAGAATATTCAAACCTATTCTCATATAAATTTTATGTCTTTTAAAATGGTTGCACCTTCATATTGTTTCTTTTTCTTCACTCAAGATCCCCTTAACTTAGAAAAACTCCTCGTTGGACTATGCTTACCTTTCAATTCACTTCAATACTTCTAGACGATGCAAACTCAACAAAAAGTGTTGTCGCTTGAAACACTTCACTTTCATCCTCATATTCAATTTATATTTTCTTTGCACACCATCATGCCTTATTGATACCATATTCTTTGTCTTTATAAGTTTTTTTAAATTATCATGGTACACCCTTATTAGGCCCTGGTAACTAGGTCTATACACTTCAAAGGTGCTTAAACATCTCTGTAAGCTTTGATACATCATCTACAAAAACATGGAATTTTGATATAAATTTTGGGTCTTATTAATGGAACTTCAATTACAAGGCACCCTATTCATAATGTGAACAACATACATTCTAAATTTTTAGTAGCTTGAGTCATCTTCTCATAATACCTACATCTTCAAGGAGCTTATCATACCTTTTGACCTTCATGATTGTACCTGAGCACAAACTATGAATACCCTACCCATTTTTTTGTCAAACCAAATTTAATATTTAAAATATGTCACTTGATACCTTCATACCCTTATAATCTTCCTCTTAATCACCTTGTCATTAGTCTTTTAAGTCAAAATAGATAGACTTTTTGTATTGAGTAAATCACAGAGCCAATAAACACATATAGGATCAACAAGATTCAACTAGTATAGGCCAACACCAATCCTTCTTGGTGTAATTCAATATCAACATATATCCATGATGTATACCATCTACAAAATATCTTCATGAGTTGAACAAGATAGATTAAAAACATACCCTACAGCTTGTCTCACACCTCCATGTACTAACATTGGGACTAATATCAATTAGTCAATCTTATCAAACTATAAACTTATAGTTTCATCTCATATATGGCTGGTCCTACACACCCATGATGCTCCTTATAGGGAGATATAACCCTTTGAGAAACAAAATATCATGTAGATACTTTGCAATTATTATCATGCCTTCAAGCTTCACAACAAGGATCAAGTTATACCTACACCTTCTATCATACTGTCAATCATCATGATTCATAATAACACAATACTTCCATCTTCTACAAACATTCCTACCTATAATAATTCTTTGAAATCCTCATAAAAACCCATCTTGAACCATCAAAATGATCCGGACCTTAGATCCTCTACTCATTTCATTCAACAACTTACTCACCTAACTCGGTGCTCAAACAATAAATCTACCTTTTTCATACCTCTACTTGCAACATGATATCGAAATAGACATTTCTTCTTATCTTACCATTTGAGAAACCACTAAGCACACTTATATTATTTCAATAACTAGGTCTTCTTATATTTTCACCATGTCTTCAAGAATACACTCACATATATGGAAAACTCAACACATCAAGTTAGACCTTAAGAAACAATTATAGATATCTTATATTTTAATGAGGTCATACAACAATACTTCAAGATGACTCATGCATAATTCATCACTTCAATATTTTTTAAGATCTACTCAATAAACAATAAAATTGTGAAAATACATTTGACCGCCTATAAAAATTTCAACACATGTAGCCATCTTATTTGTTCATGTTATAAAAATACCACAAGGTAATATTAGTCTTTTAGACCAATTACCATCTCAGGGAACATAGACCTATCTCGATTTAAAAACATAGTCACGAGCTTCAAACATGATTATGTTTTCAATACATGATACCTCAAGAATAGCTTGTACTAGTTCATCAGACTAAACACACCTTATTAGCATCTTTAAGTACCCCTCCATGGCTTTTCATTAAGAGGTGAATACATGTAATCCTTCTTGTTGCATCTGTTTTATATCATAGACCTATCTATTGAGTATTCTTCACTTTTATATGTGTATGCCTCTTGCAAGAGTCTCGGACCTATATTTAGTCACCACTAGACTCAAAAGTGCTCAAATCAAAATACTACATCCTATCAAGACTCATACCCTTCATTATATAGATGTCATAAGACCATGATGACAAAAAAAATCTTTTTCTTGCAACTTATTAGCATACCCATGCTTCCACTTGCTAAATAATGTCTTCATGAAGCATACTGAAGACACCCCTTTTCTTTAAGGAACTTAAAACATGATGTCTTTTGGAGATTACCAAATATCTTTTTATTTGCACTCATGGGGTTGAAAATCAGTTTTTAGGGTCCTTCTTGTCTTGGTGACTTCTAGATTGATCTCATCAACCTTGTTCTTCTCCTCTTTATGGGATGACAACATATATCCTTAGCACACTTCATCAACTCATTTGGAAACAATTTTTTCAAACATTATTTGGTACATGAATATGAACTATGCATCACTATTTTTTGTTTTTCTTCCTTCTTGTTTTTTTTTATTATTGGAAAATAGTTTTTTGAAAGGGACTATACCCTTGTTTACAAAAGAAGGCCTAGAAGCCAGAATAAGCAAGAGAACCAGAGAGAAAAGGATCAGAATCCAAATGTGACAATGAAGTTCAAAGTAGCCAAAAAACAGCTACCAAGACGAAACAAAACAACAAAATTACTACAAAAAAGCAGTAAAGGGTCCGCAAAAAAAAAAAAAACAAACAAGGACAGCAGAAGCATCTACAACTACTTTTTAGTAGCTTTGTCAATGATGGTTTTGATATTCTTCCAGGATTTGAACATACCCAAAGTTGTCATGTGGGCAGCGTCATTATAATCCAGCTGCTCCACGGTCTTCTTCCTTCTTATTATTTATGACTAGTTTTGGCACTTCTTTCTTGACCTCATACTTAAGATCATCCTTCTTGTTCATAGAATCAGACTTGGCTGTCTTAGGCTCATCTTTAGGATTAATATTCTTGTTAACCACTCTTTTATATTTCCTTATAGGGGTTTGAAACAAACTATTATACCTTGGAGATTCAATTTGATAGAAAAATCTAGAAATGTGTCCTGATTTATAATAGTTATAGCACAAGACACCATACATACCCCTTGAGTGTTGATAGTAAATCCTTTCATATTTCCTTGAGAAATCACTCTTCTCGTATCTCCTACAATATCTTACTCTATGACCAAATTCATTGCAAGCATAATATTATCCATTGAAAGAGTAACCATACCTCATTACATTTGGTTGCCTTATGGGATTAGACTTTACATTTTTCTTGGAATATACCTTATTGGCATAGATAAATTCAATTTTTCCTCCTTTGGAAATAGGTTTTCATCTTGACTTGGGATTTCAGTTTTCTTTTCATCTCCATTAAACCCGAGACCTAATTTATTTCTAGCTGATCTTTTACTTCTCAAAATATTATTTAGAGCCTCGATATCTTTTATAACTTATCGTAGTTCTTTAACCAACTATATGTTTTCCTAACCTAGTCTTCAAGGATCTCATCTTAGCTTCATTCCTAATACATTCATACTCTTTTACTTTTAGGTATTCTACCTAAGACATTAGTTTACTACATTCTTATTTTACTTTTAGAGCTTTTTTCACTAACCCAGCTTGATATTCCAGCACTTTGATGGCCTGATCATGCTAAAAATTCATCCAAATAATTTGATCTTAATATCCCTTAACCAAGGATTCCAAAACTTGGATCTCATTTATTTGACACATCAATTTTATTTCAGCCTCATATGCTTTTCCCATTTTTGTTTCAAGGATCACTTCAAGCTTGTTAATTTTTCTTCAAATGTCATGCTTTGATACCAATTATTGGAAGCACAACCACTAAGATGGGAGGGTGATTAAGTGGAGATAAAAAATTTCATTCACTTTAAACATCAACATACATCAAACATTTAACTTAGCTTATCCATTAAGATTAATAAATGCAAAACAACCATCAAACATATACAAAATGAACACAAGAAAACATGGACACCAAATTTAAGTAGAAAACCCTCAAGGGGAAGAAATCCCACTAAAAACTTTATTATATCCATTTTTCAAATTTATTTGAGCACCAAATCAATAATGAGAACCAACCCCTAGATTTAGTGAGGCACTAACCCCACAAGGAACACCAAACTCCCAGTTTAGTAAAACACCAACCCTATAAGGATCACCAACGCCTAGTTTAGTAGAGCACCAGCCCTAAAAGAAGGCACCAACCCCCTAGATGACTCAAAACCAAAAAAAATCCATCTAATTTTTTTTTCTTCCCTTAATTTTTTCTCACACAACTAATGATGACACCATAAAGCTCACTCTCCTCTCTATCTTCCTTAAAACACCTCTCTAGTCTCCATGCCCAAAACCTCTTCCTTCAAGTTGATTTCCATATCTTCCCTAGCTTGTCATCATCTCATCTCTCTATAGAATAACATCACATATTCATTTCCATCTCAAAATGTCAAAAATACCTTCTTCACCACATTCAAACAACCCTCTACATCACACTTTTCTCCCTCTTACAAAACTAGCTCAAACAAACCTTCTAACTTTCCTTTATATGTGTTTCATTATTACAAATCACCTAGGTTAGGTCATCAACCATTATAGAGTTAAAAAAAATCAAAAAATTATTATAACATCCTAGAAAAATCATCCATAAATCCATGTAGGTCACCACCATCACCTAGAACCATCTAGGCTTCCATTAGGACTCAAGAATCCCTAAAACACCAAATCAAGAAACTCACCATAGAGGGAATGTCCTAGACAAAAAAAAAAACTTCACCAAATCATTGAATATACTTAGAATTTTTTTCTAAGACTTAAAAACCATCTATAAACTATGAAACATGCTAGAACAATAATTTCACCTCATGAAGCCACTCAAGAGGATGCATAAACAAGTATCATAAAACTAGTCTTCAAAGAACAAGCCACAACATCCTAAAAATCATTAAAAATTCAAGTGTGATATACCATTAGAAATATATTTACATCAGGGTCATCATCAAACTAAAACCAAGCCATAAATAAAATGCTATCACCTCTAAAACTTATCTCGCACCTAGATCCGCTCCAAACCGTCTAAAACTACCCAAAAATAGTCATATAAAATAGGTCACACTTGACGTACTAAATGATCAACCATGATCTGAAATAGGCATGGACATAAATAAAACTACCATGCTTCCATAAATGCTAAATTATTCATCGGGTATAATGGAGGACTTTAGCAAAAACTAAAATATCCGAAAACTTACATTTTTAGGTAGGGCCCACATATTATCACAACCTATAAATCACATAAATATAAATATAGAATAGTCCTACAAAACCTAAAATCATCACATTTACAAAAGGAATCAATTCTGGATCACTACAACCAATTTATTTTAAGTCGCTACACAACTAGGGTTTTAAGGTTTAAAAGTGATTTTACCTTCTTAATAATTGTTCATAAAAATGTGACGATAAAAAAACATCATTCCACTTATAAAATATTCATAACTGACCTATTAAAATACCCCCATGATCTTGGGTCTCCATGAAAATCATACACTCTTCAATGAGCATCGAAAGTCAAATTTTAGCTTCAAAAACTCGCCTTTAAGAACTTGGTTTGGTAAAAATGGCATAAATTTCTTAGTATTTATTTTCATTACCTGAAACTTGGACCATACCATCCTATCAGCCTGATTCACCTTTAACAATTCTCTCCTTTCCATTTCCATGCTCAAAACAATTTAACTCACTTCACTAGGGCGTGCTTTCTCAAGGATTAGGTCTAGTGTAGACCTAAAAAATATGACTACCAACTAAACCTACCCTCTAAGACACTTATGAGTGTCCCAACACATCATAATCATTATTCTCATGATATTACCATGTTCACACATCTTTTACATGATTCATTTCATCATCTCATACCTCATTCTTCTCTCTAGGACTCCAAACAAACCTTGAACAAGATTGCATCAACAAATATGACCTCTACATCACTTGGGAACCTTTCACAACCTACAATGACTTTCATCACACTCCAATACATCATCCTAACATTATTAAAACATTCTATCACCTCGACAAGGCCCTCAAAATGACTCAATACACCATGGACCACCATACAAGATAAACAAGACTTGCCTTGGCTTAACACTACCAATTAACCTTCATGTTCCACATACCTTTTAACATCGGTGACCTCGAAAAAATGAAAATATCACTCTTTTACATCAATGAAAATGGCATTGCCAATAAAAATGGAGGGAAATAATGAACCCAATAAGCCCGGGAAATATGCACAGAAATAAGAAAGAAACAAAAAAAAAAATCTAGCTAGCAGACATATGACACATCAAAGGCCTAAGATCTCGTGGAAAATGAAATATCAAAAAATAAAATTAATTAAGGAGGTAGATCAAGTGATCAACAGTTCAAAAATGACCACTTAGAAATCACCAAAGGTATAAACAAGTGAATCAATTAGCAATGATGTCATTTTCATGCCAAAGCACACAAAGAAACAAGAGAGAAGTACTAGCAAAAATAAAGTGTGAGGAAACAATAAGATAATCAAGTAAAGAAATGGATCCTTTAAACAAGACCACATGGCCATCAATCCAAGGAATGATGTAAGAATAAGGATTTACATTCCTTTCCCTATTGAATGCAGAAAAAGAAGACATGGGGATCTACATAATGTTGCAACAAAATAGGTGGAATGACCCATCTCACCTTGAACTAGTAGAGCATGGTCTAAAATTTTAGGGGGTAGAATACACCAAATCCCAAGCTTAAGCCACACAAGGGAAAATTATACCAAAGGACCTGGTCTAAGGAATGATTGCACACAAGCTTGTAAAAATGATTTACATGGGAGACCATTTTGAGCTCATGCATATAATTATGTGTAGATGAAAAAATGAATGCATATGGTTCTCTATATATGATGACATTCTTATCAACACATCCATAGTTACCTAAGCTACAAGTCTCCCAAACTAGGGTATCTTTATTCTCCCATCAAAACCACCAGGACCTTCTATAAAGATGATAACCACATTTGCCTATTATCATTATGTAAAGGGAGATACATCCCATTAGGAGCTATCACAAATCACATAATCGAGTTTTCCCAAGAATCATAACAAAGTGATATTGGCGAAACTAGGGAATGTAAACAACCATCCCTAGGATTTGTGGACATCATTACAAGAATGTGGGATGGCGGTTTAAATTTCAACTAATCTGAGCTCTTCGCACATGAAATTAATACAAATTCATAAAATATCATGCAAAAAGGAGGTAAAGTGTTATAGTACCGTTGGCTCATCGTTATGCTTTATTTCACACTCTAGAAGTCCCCCAGGGAGTTATAGAAGTAGATAATGACTACTTCCCATAGGATAGATTTACACAATTTATTCGAAGAAATCCCTACACAAATTTTGAAGACACATAATTATTGGGAAGATGACTTCTAAAAATAGAGAAAATATTAGTACAAACCACCACGTACTCTAGGAGGTAAGAACTTCTACAATCTCCTAATCACTATGTTATTAATTAAAATTGACTAAATTAATGTAGTAAAAGATAGTTGATCCGATCTAGAAGGACATATAATGCAAGTAAGTAAATAGATTAAGACATTATACAAATGAGATAAGTAAATAAAACTAATGAAATTAGAAACCCTAATGTGCAAGAGGGAATAGGAAAGAATCAGTTGAATAACATAAGCATGTCAAACTGTGTTGCAATGATGAAGAAAAAATTAGAAAGCAAGAACGATTGTGTCAGGTTCCTGCAGAGGACAGATTTGGGTGATGTTGGCACTCACGGTAAGCAAAACAAGCACCTGGTCTAGGAAAGAGGTTTGGAAATGGTCTTCACAAGTCCAGGAGATGACTTTTATCCTTCGTTGCTTGTCACATAAATATCTCTATACTACGCCGAATGCTCCAAATATTCCAATAGGAAAAATAACCCCGCAAAATACCCAAATAGAAGTATCAAAACCCTAAAAAAATAATGATGCAAATGAATGGGTTGAACTAACCTCAACTTCCACAACAGTGGGCTTACTAACTAAGCGTTGTACTACATTTCAGACCTAGTTGTAGTTCTAGTGTGTATGTGCATGTCGTTCCCTAGGTGCTCTTGTGCCAATCGCACTTTATGAAATAGTGAGCAATAGAAAAATGTTGAAAATGTAATAGAATGTGTGTATGGAATATAATAGAATCACTCCCCATATGAAGTGTGATGTAGATGTCCTAGCTTGTGCCTTGATGATGGAGCTATGTGGATGCCAATGTAATAGATAGATGCAACACTAGACGGAGTGATAGTAGTAGATAATGCTAGGTCCCTCATTATAGTCTCGTGACTTTATATTTATAGGGTTCTCTTTCTTTAATTTCATAATTAACCTAAAAAAGGCTAACCACAAGAAAGATAAAGATGAAAAATGGCTGGAAGAGGCCGAAAAGTTGGCAGGAAGGTGTAAAAGGGATTGGGGCACCCCCAGGTGGGACCAGGGTGCCCATGGACAACCTAATACTAAATCTGGGTGCCCTAGTTGAGGATAAAATAATGTGGGATGTTTGGAAATTACAAGGCATATGAGTGAAATAGGTCACAAATTATGAAATAAAATAAATAAGATGGCCAAAGGATGGGAGTTATTTAGTAATTTCTTCACTCAAGAACCTTATAAATAGTAGTATGAGACCGGGATAAATAAATGTCTAAAGTACATGATTTTGTGACTACATTTTTCCCCACTTTATGTTGGTGAGTGGAAAGCTTGGTAACATAAAGTAGATAGAGATGCGTACCTGATGTCCATGAAGAGTGTAGTAGAAGCATGCCAAAGGACTAGAAAAAGCATGGAATGATAAAAAGATGGAGGAGCGTGGAAACTATAGATGAAAAATGCGCAAAGAAAAAGTGATGAGAGTGAACCTAGGGAAAAAAACATGTGTGTAGTTGCCACATAGTGTAGTGTACCTGCATAAAAGTGTGATGTGTGTGATATAATTTTTTTACTACATGGTTTTTTTGTTGTTATTGTTGTTGTTGTTTCCCCATTTCACTTTTTGTTTCTCATAAAGTCAAACCCGTAAGGAGAAACTGATCAAGTAGTCAAATATGTATGTATGTAAGTGTAAAAATGCTATATAAAAGGTGAATGTGTATGTAAATGTAAAGCACGTAACTATAAATGTAAATTAAATCAAACATGTGCACTGATCCATGTCAAGAAATATTTTAGAAGGATATCCTGTACTATGATTTTTTAGGTGATCTCACACCGTAAGACAAAGTGTAGGGAGGAAATGCTCTGTGTCCTCCAAGCTCTAATTGCTTCCCTAAATGTGTGTAGATATGTCTACACTATCCTGGTTTTTAGGTAATCCAAATCCATTGGCCAAAGTAGTGTAGGGAGGCACACCCACTGTAACCTCCAAGTCTATAATCGCTTCCCGAAAATGGTAAGGATACCATGTCCTATAAAATCCAAAGTGTATGGGGTTTGTAGAGTGGTCCGAACTCACCGGCTAAATATAACTGAACTGAAATGGTGTAGAATGTATGTGTTAGCATGTAGAAACCCCCAAATGATTCCCCCCTCTTTGGGGGCACATGTGACATCGTTGATAGGAGACATGTGTCCCTAAAAGAGGGCCAACCCCATGTACACTAACAATTTATTGGTAGAAACAAAGGAATGTACAAATAAGAATGCTAGCCAAAAACATGCATACATGTAGAAAATAGTGTATAATCTATGTAAATAATGTGTAAGCTACCAAGAAAAGTAATGTAAACACGTAAGAAGACAAGTAAGCCACACAAATCAGGTTGCAAACATGGGACATCACTCACGATGTCGTAAGACATACAAGGCCATCATGGCTGTAAACAACAACCAATTGTGCACACAAAACATAGGGCAAGGCCTATAAACAATAGCAAACAAAGGAAGCCGATGACAAACAATGTAACAAACAAGTATGGAAACCAATATCCCTACATAACAAATGCTGTAAATGAAGCACCCATTAGCATGTTAGAAAGATAGCCAATATGTCAAAATCATGTATAAGCAAGTAATGTAAAGTGTTAAGTACAAAATGAAACAATAACACCTAGAAAATAATAATGTGTGGATGCCTCCAACGACCTATGTAGAAAGGGTATAAGGAAAGCATCCATGCCGTGTGTAAGAGACTTGTATCTATGATCACAACTAGAAAAATACGTGAACGCATATGTGTGGAATATATAGATAAATGACATATAATTAATCTAACTAGCATGTGTAATAAAGTGATCATGAACACAAAAGTAAACAAGAGTATAAGAAACCATAATATGCAACATATTGTGGATGGATGAAATGGAATGAAAGATAGAATGATATGATCCACATGCCCCCCAAGTGAATGGAAATTTATGCAATGAGGTTCATTTTTCCCCCTCAAAAATCAAGAATGAACCATAAACGAGAGTGCATCATCAGGAAATGGTTGAGTAGTGTGTATCATGTCTAGCGCATTATGAGGAAATGTGTATAGATGTAGTGGTGATGATATGCGACATGTAGAATAGATGTGCATGGACCTTATAGCCTAAGCGTATACCACGATGAGATGAAATGTGGAGTGATGATTTATCCCTAAGTGTATATCACTATAAGATGAATGGATGAGTGATGATTTAGCACTAAGTGTATATCATTATAAGATGTAAGGAGGATGTGGTGATATAACCTAATCTGTAGGCCACTAGAAAATGATATAATAGGTAAATATGTATCCTAAAATGTATGTCACTACAAGATGAATAGTAGGGAGTGGTGATGTAACCTAAGGTTTATACCACTACAAAAGGATAAAATAGGTAATGTCACTAAACTAGTAATGTCATATGAACAAAGGTGGAAAAGTAAATGTGTGATGAGTGTAGGGTCCATTTGATTTGTAAACCCTCGACATTCGAGTATGGACCAAAGAACTAAAGTGCATCAATGGGTAGTGAGTGCACTGCGTAGAAGACGATGTAGTGTATGTAATGATAGAATTTTCCCATGTGATGAGTGGAAAGTATGTAAGATGCAATGCTAGATGTATAGAATGTGTACAATCTAATGCATAAGACGACATGTAATGTATGTAGATAGAATAGTAATGTAGTTCTAGACTCCTATATGATGAAGACTAGTGTAACATGTAGACTATGTGTGAAGATGTGTGGTGTAATATGTATGGGGATGAGGCCATAAATTGGCCATAAATTACCATTATTTTATCCTTCTAAGTTACCTTTGAAAGTGGATTTAAATGTAATCTAGGAACTTATAGTTTTCTTAAGATAAAATATAGGATATATATCTTGTTCATTCTTTAGAAATATTTTGTTATCTATTTTGTTGACTAATCCTATTGATTATTTGGGAAAAGATGTAAAGTCTTTTGTATGCAGGCCATAAAGGAAAGATAATGCTAGTATTGGGAAAAGTTGAATTGATCATGAACAATACATTTAAACTCAAATATAATTTCATATTCATTTTCATCTCGAAAAATTATGAAATTTTAAAAAATAATCATCTCAATCCGAGATCGCATGCAAAATTTATAGTTGTTTTAAGTTAGCTCTAAACTCACAGATTTAGTTCTGGAACTCACAGTTTAGTTCTAGAACTCATAGGTTTAGTTCTAGAACTCACAGATTTAGTTCGAACTCATAGATTTAGTTTCATAACTCATAGGTTTAGTTTTAGTCTAGTTCTAAAACTCATTGATTTAGTTCTGGAACTTGCAGATTTAGTTTCGGAACTTGCATCAATCGAATAACATTTAGTTCTGGAACTTACAATTCATATATTTATATTTTTAAGCAATTAAAATAGTGGACAAAGCTACAAGGTATAGAATGACAGTTAGTTCCAAAACTTGCAATTCATGGAAAAAAAAATATTTAGTTCTGAAACTTGCAGATTTAGTTCCAAAACTTGCATAAAAGGAATGACAACTTTAGTTCTAGAACTTGCATAAAAGGAATGACAACATTAGCCTGAACTCGTCAATGGAATGATAGTTTTTGAGGAATTGTGAAAAATAAAAGAATCCAATGGAAAATATAAGAGAGGTTTTTGTTCATAGAAATGTGTTTAACATAAACCTCATTCATATTTTCTACAGGTTTTACCAATGAAGAGAAATCTAACTTTTAGTGAGCTGCAATCCGAGGAAAAAGTGTATCAGATGAGCACTAAAAGTTCCATAAACAAAAACAGAAAATTCAAATGGAAAATCTGAGAGAGGTTTTTGTTCATAGCAATGTGTTTAACAAAAACCTCATTCATATTTGTAACATGTTTTACCAATGAAGATAAATCTAACTTTTAGTGAACTGCAATACGAGGAAAAAACATATTAGACATGCGTCAAAAGTTCCACAATCAAAAACAACAAAGTCAAATGGAAATCCAGGAAAATTATTTGGTCAAAATCATATTTTGAGGAAAAAAAACTTCCAATAATGTAGGAGAATAAAATCATTGTGATCATTGTTTCCGAAAATCAAGGAGAAGATTTGGGACCAAATCTTCCTAAAACAAGTGAGATTAGACTTTGACTCTAATAATATATCTCTCTCCATATTTTGTGGAGATGGAGATCTTAGTTGTTAGGATCGGAAAAAAGATAAGATCAGATTGTATTTTCTAAAATAATGAGTTTGTTGGATGCATGAATTATAATTGCAACCTTCCACACTAAAATATGTAATTCTTTCTCCCAAGAAATAAATATCTGTTCTTTCCTCTCAAATATTTTGTAGTTTTAAAATCTTGGAAGTATGATTTAAATCCTCTTCTAAGGAATGAGATTTCCACTCATTTCAAGGAAGATGGATTTGTGTATTTATGTTTATGTTTATTCATTTATCTGTAATTCATTATGTTGTATTGTTTTTATCTTTGTATTGTGAAAATCCAGTATGTTGTGAACCTGTAGGTGTTTCATTTAATTATGTTTATTTCTAATTCAACAATTTAAATTTATGCAATTTTTTTATTCATACATGTGTGATTTCCTTTATGCAAGTGTGATTTATTTCATGTAAAATTTATTTCTGCAAGTGTGGATTTATTTCTACAAGTGTGCCTTTAAATTTCTGCAAGTGTGATTTATTTTATGCAAGTTTGGTTTGTGTTTAAAGGAGTTATTTTCCAAATATCTTCATCTCTTAAAACATACAACCATTGGACACCATAACTAGATTGATATTATTAATGGTGAGAATTGACGACCCTCATCATATGGTATGTGATGGGTCATTGTATTCTTCAATCATTTAACTAATCGAATCTTCTATTAGTGTCATTATAAACCGTGGTTGTTTCTAGGCTCAGATGCAATGGTGCTTTATGTAACCAATTTTCCCGTTGGGTCTCCTATTTGGGGGTTGTTGTGATATTTTCTGAAGTTGGTTTTTAATCTACGGAATCTTAATATAAATCAACGAAATTTAGTTGTTGCGATGAGATGAATTTTTAAAGTGGACTTCTAAATAAAATGGAAATGTACACACAAAATCAAAGAATGGAATTGAAATTGCACACTCATAACTAAGAATTAGTAGAAGTAAAAGCATATACTAAGTTAAACTCGTATAAAAGGAAACACACGTTCTGAATAAAAATTCTAATAGGAAAAGAAAATACATTCAAACTGAGATTGCATGAAATATAATGAAACAAAGATTGCCGTGAAACTTATTAGAAAATCAGATGTGCATATAAATGTAAACAACCTCATGTCTCCTTGGTCAAGTGGGCCCTTGCTCTCCCTTGGGACAAAGGAAATCTCTACAGACTTTAGATCCTCAAAATGACGCTTACTTATATTAATTCAAATACGTTCCATAGCATATCCAGTACATGAAAAGAAGATTTCTCAATACCACAAGCTATATATTGCAGAGTATATAAAATAACAACTACTATCATGTTCTTAAGAAGGTGTCTTTATATAGACACAAACAGTTACAAAATTCACCATAATAGGCAGCACTAACATCTCCCACTAATCAACATTAACCAAGACTCATAAATTCCTATGGGAATGTTAGAAACAAGTCCCATACTTATAGGTTGATGGGTGGAAAAAATCTCTTGCTCCCGCATTCCAGCTCCAAACTCGACTTCTTAATTACATCAGCAATAAATGTTCATCATTTCCCTACACACATAATCACATTTCCCTCACAAATACAATTAGTAGGAGGTTATACTGTAATCAAGTTGCATGAACAAAAGAAAGGAAAATGCATCAAACTTGCTAAGATATAACTATACAAAGCATCCCCATGCATTAGAAAATCATATCTAAATGACAATTTATTAACCATAGGAATGATATAAATGAGCCAAATAATGCACTCATCATTTCCCCACACTTTACCTATTGCATGTCCTAATGCAACTTATCTACGCCTTGCCCTATGACCAAGTTGTTGGGCCATGTCATACTCTTCAAACTGATCAACATACTATTTTCTTGGTGCCTTTACACCCCTAAGTGTTGGAAGTTACTTCGACCCAAGATGTAAAACCCTCATTTGACTATGCAACATTGTTTTTCCAGGTGGTAGTAGGACTCAAGAGGAGAGGTGGTCACACTTGAAGTTCTACCCGTTTATCACTGTATTGTTTGCTAGTTTTTTCTGATAATTGCCTGATGATTGTGATGAGGGAATCACCTCTTCACATACTCTAACTCAAATTCTGAGGTGAGATTACCCCCCTTCTCTTTAATGGTAAGATCAAAGTGTCCCATATCCTATCACAGGCCTGCCTTGCTACCCCAAAGTGATACTAACTACAAGTTTCAAAGTCCCCACACATTTCAATAATATCTTCGAGGTATTCTCTTCAATGCCATATTGGTAGTAAAGAGATCTGAATTTTTTCCACATAGCCACATCATTGTGATGTGTAGGACAAATATAGAATCCTATTGTTTAAGTTGTGTGATTAAAGGTATCCATTTTTTCACCCCACATGATATAATTTCAAGCAAAAAATGAAAGGATTTTAACTGAAAATCCCCCACGAACAAGTTAATGAAGAAGTCAGGGACATTAGTGACTAACATATTATGGAGGTAGAACTCACAGAGCAGGTTTTGAATTTCGGGGTACTGGATTTGTAAATGGACATGAAAACATTACCATCAAGGGATTCATAAGGTGCTTGACAACACAACTGCATCAACTACCAAGAGTAAAATTGTTCCTAAATAAACATGTTGTAAATTGAAGATGGTCTCCTACAAGATAAGAGCTTACAAGCCAAAGGACAGAAAAGTCCAAAAGAGACTGTAATTTTTGTTTTTTACCTTGGATGATTTCCATTTCCCCCTTTAATTTCTTATTTTCCCTTTTTAATTCTAAATTCTAAAGAGACAATTGGTGGAAATCATTCAAAATACTAATACTTCTATCTCTCTATCGTTTTAGGCTACTAACCTCTACTTGTAGAGATGTAATTTCTCTAACCTTTTCTACTGTGCATTGAGTAAATTCAATTTGTAAAGAAAGGTTTGTTTCTTCCATCGCTTCCAAATAACCATGAGGATCGACAGGTTTGACATAACTCGAGGTGACCAATTCCCATTGCAATTGATTCTAGAGCTAGATCTCGTGCTTCGTATACCAAAGTAGTTTCCGAGCTACGAGTGGATTTCAAGATGAGGGAATAGTATATCTCTATGGGGTCGAATAGTTGTAGTGAATATAGTGTCTAGCAATTTATCGGTGGAGATAGATAGGATGCCTTCCTCATCCCTTACTTCCCACACAAGGGGTAGAGGAACCAATGAAACCCTTTGACCAGGAACTTCCAATTTTGGGAAATACATAGGATCATCGCGGCCGTAGAAAAACATAAGAAGAGGGATTCAAGGTATTTCTAACTTTAGAACTAGAAGGTGTTGAATATGGGATCACTTGATCACTAGATTTGTCCATGTTCATCTGAGCACCATCTTCCTCCTTCTTCTTATGTGCATGGCGATCTGAATGATTTGATAGTGACCTGAGGTGTGGAAGATGGTCCCAGTTTGAGCTACTTTGGCTTGGATACTTCCCCCATTTTCATCCTTTCAAGCCTTTGTTTGGGATTAAAAACACTTGATGTGAACACAATAAATGAATGAGCCCTGGGTGCTTTAGCACTACCTTTCCTCCGCCAGTCTTGTATTTTCGACCAACTTTAATAATCGCATCTCGCCAATTATTTTGGTAAATTCACCAGAGTGCGGGGTTGACGCATCATTTCTTCAAATGATTTATAATTTTGAGGGAATCACCTCCCAAAGACGAAAATTTTCCATCACATATAAAGTATCGATTAACCCATTTGGCCATCTCCCTCCAAATTCCAGGAATACTGTCCCTCTTAACACCTTTCTAAACACCCTGTGAGGTAAGGATTACCTCAGAAATGCCTCACCCTCCTCATGAAATAGAGCAAGAAAGTCTTTGAGGGGAGCATTTGTCATGACTTTCAGACCAAAATCTGGTAAACCGGATAGTTCATAAACTACCTAACTGGTAATCTCCACTTACTTCCCTCCAACACGTGAGCATGTAGCTTCAAAATTCTCCAAGAATTC
The DNA here is from genome assembly GCA_018340775.1 of Taxus wallichiana var. yunnanensis. Classification (NCBI taxonomy): domain Eukaryota; kingdom Viridiplantae; phylum Streptophyta; class Pinopsida; order Cupressales; family Taxaceae; genus Taxus; species Taxus wallichiana. Next base: position 836,058,777 of record CM031234.1, read on the forward strand.
ATCCACGATTCCTTCATCAAAGCCTTTGAATTTTTTTGATGAAGTTAAGAAAAACAGAATCATAAAATACCTGTGAATGCATAGCATTCTTGAGAAATGGGTCTGGAGAATTAGGCTCAGACTTTTTCTTGTCCCATCATGAAGGTGAATGAATCCAGACAGTATAGAAACAAGAACAAGGGCATGCTCAAATTTTTGGTGTGATAGAAGGTAGAAAGTTGCATTCAAAATTCATGAAGTAATGATAGGAGGTTGTTAGGAACTATAAATTTGAAATGCACCTAGATCCTTGAATCACACAAAAGCAGAACAAATTTGTTGGCGTAAAAATTTTGGCAAGACAAGGTATCTATGAGTAATTTTTATATGTGATATGGTGCACACCTCATCATTTAAATGGAAATTCCACCTATCCCTTTTGTGGAGGATGACACATGTGGTGTGTGCAGAAATCATGACTCATTACACCCTCATGTCGTCATGTCGTAGCGTCAGATTCAGAAGGATATCCATAATAAATACATCAATCATTGTGTATGGATGCAATTATGATAATTTTATGCATGGGGAGTTGCTTCATAAGGAAATATCTGTAGTGAATTAAAATGCACTTACCCATGCTAGTTCAACATCCGATATCTGTAGATTCCCACGTCCTGTAGTCCGAGAAAAATGTGATTAGTGGCTGTGAAATAATGAAGATCTCGACATTTATTAAAAGAAACAAAACAAATAACTAAGGGAAGAAGATCAAGGTCATGACCATCCTCCTTTATTGAAATTGAAAGACAACAATTACTACTTGGCTGGAGGGGTGAAGAGCCACCTCAACATGCATTTCCTCACTCAACATGATGTCATTGGTGAAATTTCTCCTATCAAGAGGTCATTGGCAAATCTCGAGCCTGTGGTCATTTACAAGAAGAGTCCTTTTGTTGCCATCGATTGGGACTAGTCAAACAGAACCATTATCAAACACTTTTTTGGTCTGATATAGACTCAACCATCGTGTTCATAACTTACCTTTCAAATGTTGATATTGAGAATCAAAGAGTAATACCCAATCCCCCTCGTGAAACTGTGAAATGTCCTTAATTTGATATGAGCATCATGTCGGGTCTTCCTCTGATCTTGGAGAATTTCTGTCTTTTGTTGTGCTTCCATCCATATTTCATCCAATTCGTTCAGCTGCATCACCCATTCATGTTGTGCTTCATCCAAATTGATTCTGAATTCTTGTGTGGTTCTCTAGGTGTGTAACTCAAAATCAACAGGTAACAGTGGCTTCTTCCCATATACCAACTCATAGGGAGAAAACCAAGTAGTGGTTTTCTAGGTTGTGTTATAGGCCCAAACTACCTCGGGAAGTTTTGGTACCCAATTTTTCCTATCAGCACTGACCACTTTAGTGAGAATGTTCTCAAGTTCTCTGTTGGTGACTTCCACCTACCCATTAGATTGGGGGTGATATGGTGACAATTTCTGGTGCTTGATTCAATAGATGTCGAGAAAATATTTGATCATTTTAGACACAAATTGAGGACCTTGATCAGATACAATGGCCCTAGGGGCCCCAAATCATAGCAATATCTGATTGTACAGGAAATCAACAACAACATCCTCATTGGAAAATGCCAATGCTTGAACCTCAGCCCATTTTGTAATGTAGTCCATGCATACCAAGAGGTATTCTTTCCAAAAGATGGAGGATCAAAATGTCCAATGAAATCAATTCCCCATTTCTCAAATGGTCCTAAGACTAGCTAAGGATTAAGAGGCATTTCCATTGAGAGTGTAGGCTTCCCCATTCTTTGATATGCATTTATGCAGCCTAGAATTTACAAGATAACACCCTAGTCACGCTGGCACATCACTTAGCCTAGACTGAGCACTCACCCGAAGCGCGCAAAGGTACCAGGTCCCTCTTTAGGGTTGTTGTAACAAGATGTTAACATGATGAAGGAAGTAACATATAGATTCATAACTAATCCATCATTCCTTAATGCATACTACACTCAAATCTATGAAAGAATAATATTAAACAGTAATCATGATTGAATTAATAATATGCACTACTCAACTATACACAGAATGACACTTAGATTTAGCCAATATATTCCATCTATTAATAAATACAGGAGCTCCTTACAATAATGTCAATCTATACCAATGTGTGTATGGAACTGATATAGTAGTTCAATCATATGCGTATATTCTCTGTTACACATACATATATACATCTCCTTCCATACATCCAGCTCTCTCTCTCTCTCTCTCTGTATATATCTATATATCTCATACTCATCCCCTCCTCCTATGCACCTAACATCATATATATAGGGTGGGGACTTTCCCTTCACCACTTATCTATTCCAAAAATAGGCCACATGCTATTGATAGCCACACGTCGTTTACAATCATAGCCACACATGCAAGTGCACTATCTATAGTCCTCTTGTAGTGAACTGAAGTGTCAATTCTATTCTTAGCTTGTCTTCATGCATAAATGCTTTGAACCACTTCTCCAAAGATAGACAATGCATGACGTGCATGTCTCTGCATCATTGATGTGTTCCGCACACCATCTTCTAAAAATAGGTCTTCATGCTAAAAATTGGCTAAGTCTTGAAATATGAACTTGCCTTCCATGCGTGGTACCTTCCTGTCCTTCTGTTCCCTTGGTTCTCGGGCCTTCTATCCCACGCGGACTCCTTGTGTGATCTTTGACAAGTATTCTTTGACCAAAATTACCCCACACTAATCTCATTATTGTCCCGATAATGGGTATGTCCAAAAATTGAAGGAAAGAATAGAAGAATGGAAAGAATAAGAATAAAATAATGTAGATAAATAAAGAATTTCTATGAGGTTATTAGGCAACCTCTTCTATATCAATTTGCAGTATCAACTCTAGATACTCTTCCTTTATTTCAGCCTCTAATATCTGCCAGTCAGTGAGTGCTTGCTCTACTTTTTCTGGGATATCCACAACAATGGATTCCAACTCATCCCTCACAATTTCTCCCTTCTCATTTCACAAAACCAACACAACACTGGACATTGATGTCATTCTTCCTTCTAAAATGTCCATCTTCTGTGCAATCAGCTTTCCAAGCTCTTCTAGCCAAGGCTTGTGCGACTCTTGTGTTTGCTTGTCCGCCGTCCGAGCCTCACACTTCGTTTAACCATTAACAATATATCCACATGGCTCAATGTCTCATCTTTCATCACTTTCTATACCTCGTTATTCTCTTTGAAGGTCTTGATGTTGATAAGCACCTCTGGAGCTATGCATATATTTAAAGCTTGGTACGCTTTCATCAATTATTCCTATAATGCTTGCAACAACCCTTTGAAGATGCAATTTTTATCATTACGATGCTTTCTCTCATTTAGCATCTTTCTCGAGTATTCTAGCACTTGCATACGCAGAGTTCCATCTTCAAGTAACAAGTCCACCAAATTTCCCACATAATGTATCACTGAAGGAAATGTCCAGGGTACCTTAGCCTCTATGTGTGGCCTTTCTTTGATTACATTGTCCCCAATCTCCTCTCGCGATGATTATGAACACTTTGTTCTTCTTCTATGTAAAGTACCTCTCCCGTGTTAAACATGCTATCTCTCGTGTCCTTTGTCTTCAAATCCTTGTGTAATGCTCGATCATGGAATATTTTTCCATGTTTCTTCTAGCCACCTCAGCAAAAACTTTCACCAATGCATTGATAACTTACTCATCCGATATGACAAGTAAGTTTTACCATCATGTGTCTAGCTTGAGGTTCCTTCTTCATCTTCTCAAAATGCGTGACTCTTCACACACATCAAAGTCGCTCATCCATGTGGGTGTATATTGACCACGATAGTTGTTTTCGAGTGCACACTATTGTCATATCTTCATCCATTAACTCCCATCCAAATAAATCCTTCGTGCTATTGTTCTCTGAAGCGGGTACGAAAATTATTTCCTACTCCCTTTGCATACCCCATGGCCGGTGGAATGTGCTCTCCACTTTTTCTTCTAGACCTTTGGCTTAGGAACTTTAGCCTCCAAATTAGGGACTTGTGTCTCCATGTCCTGAACATCCTCTGCAGCTTGTCTCCTCTGGTATTTTCTCTTCCTCTTCTTTTTCCTTTGATGCCTCACCCTATTCTTCTATGTCCTTTGGAAGTATAGGAGAATTAGGCATGCTTTCCTCTGACTCTTCCACCTCCTCATTCAACTTCAATTTCCTCCTTCTCTGTGCGGTAGCCTCCTTTTGTGGGGAGATTCTGGGTGATTTACGCATAGTGGTTGGAGTAGCACCTTGGGTCCTTGTTCTCCTAAATACCCTTTTAAACCTATGCTCCCCTTGGACTACATTCACATCCTCATCATCCCCCTCTTATGGCTGAGGTGGTGTAATGGCACACTTAGCTTCACCTTTACTTGTAGGATGTCTCCTACCCCTATGCTCCAAACCACCACTATCTTCACACTCCTCCTCCTCATCCTGCACTTCAACTGGTTCTGTGGGCTTAAGCACTGGGATGTTCTCCATTGTATGCTTTCCCTTTGGTGGTTTTGGAAGTGTGAAATCACCTTCCACATATTTTTTATCCTCCATTTTTAGCTTCAACTATAGATACACCAATGTTGCCCCAAATTTGCTACAACCAAGCTTATTGGTTTGATATTCAATACCTCTGAAATGATCCTCTCTGTATAAGTGCTTCTACCAAGATACACATAATTCTTCCTCACCGTATGGTAGTTACAGTCTACCTTATCTCCATTGAAGAACAGTCGGTGCATGTCTGTAAATCTATGAACAGATGCTTGAAAATACCTTGTAGTGAATGTGTAAGGTAGCTTGCACAAAGGGCTCCAAAATCCATCCTTCATTAGGAAGCGTGTGATGCGAAATGCCGATACATAGCAAACTGAAATTGTTTCCCTACTACTACTAGTAGAGGTCCTTTGGGATGCACCACTCTTCCCCAAAGTCCACGTGGAGCCCGTCATACCACTTCTCCACCCTTTTCTTTACCTCATTTGTCATAGCCCCTTGCATAGGTACTTGTTGAATCTTTCAGCTGGGGACTTGTTCTCCATGGGGTATTCCCATATATTCTCCTTTGGTCCATCTAGTACTCCGATCTCCATAAATACCAGTGATAATAGAACAACCCAAAATTTGATCTTCCCTCCTATGTGTGCTTCTTTGACTATTTGCTCTGTAATATAGCTTGCAATGTTGTAGATTGTCCCTTCTGACATCTTACACACCACATACAACCACATAGTATTTACCTAAGACCACCGCTCCTGATCATTCAACTTGGTAACAAGGTGGGTGTAGCTTGTACAACTGGACAATTCTTCAATTTATCTATGTCCATTCCGTATGGACCCTTCAAGTATCCCAACTCATGTTTGGTCTTTACAATCGTGGATTTATCTAGCAAGATCACCTTTTATATCTTCTCATGTGGCCTTCAAACCTATAACTAATGAGACAAGTGTAGATGAGATTCTAACTCTACGTCCTGCAAAGTAGAAGAAGTCTTCATGCACCCTGCTCATGAGCCACTGATACAAGGGCTCATACTTCCCGAAATATGGAAGCTCATACAACTGGTAGACCCCAATTCTCTTCAAGATCTTTTCACCCGCATCATCATACATTGGCATGTCCTCTGTCCGTGTGCTTGTTCATTCTAGCAGTGAGCAAGGAATCGAGCTCCTTGTTTTTTGAAGTCCTATGATTATATTCACTTACTTTTCTCTTTCTGATGGGAGAATCCCATTCTTTCCCAACAATGACTCCTTCTGGATATTGCATCTCTAAAAAATGGATTTCTGGTGGAATTTCTTCCTCCTTACCTTCTTCTTCCTTTTACTATTGCTATAGATGCCTTCTTTGGTGCCATTTTTACCTTGCAAATGTTTCCTCTTCAACTCGGCAACTTTGCAAATAAAACCCTAGCTTGATTCAATCATGCCCTAGGAGGAAACTTTATAGCCGAACCCTTTTCTATCTCCTTGCTTCAATCAAATCCTTCACCACCAAGGACGCAAGCATCTTGTCGATGATCTAGTTATCACGCTTGGTTTCACACCCTTCACACCTTAACTCGATCACTCGGCTCTTCGCACTTGGCTCTTTCTTCAAATACTCTTAATTGCAATGGTAAAAATGAATCTACATCCCATCCTTATATAAATTTTTCAAAAATGTTCAAATCTTGATGCATTTATTTATCCTTCACCTACCAAATATCCCCTCATTCATTGACCAAATCCATTCGTTTTGCACGATACATCTTCGTGCCTAGTTATAACCTTGTAGCACGCCTTCCTACCCTCTAGTCACAAACTTCTCTTCAGCGCGTGCTCCTATGCCCAAGTACCTCATCACTATACCTTCTCCTGGTAGCTATCATGGCCTCCGCTTACCTCATGTTATATTTTTCTTTCATTCATCTCCATCCTTGGTCACTTTTGAGAAGCAATCTTCTTTTGACTTAAAGCACACCCGTAACAACTTATTCCTTTCACCTTTCAATTCCCACAATCTTTTTCTTGGATAACTACAACCACCCCACACTAAAAGTATGTGCAGTCCTCTGCACATAAACAATATTCATATAGTAATTAGCTTCATGCATGCAAGCGTGCTTATTACACAAGAACAACAATGAAATTGACAAAGCATAATGACAATGAAGGAAATACATTAAGGAAATATAGAATTGAAAACCTAAACTAAATGGCAATACTGCCTTATTACAAACACCAAGAAGACTTATTTATAGTAGGGCTTCACCTACTCTCTGTTAAAGTAATTGGGTAGTTGTATTCCATCAAGTGCTTCTAACTAGCAAGCACCTGATTCAAGTATAGAAGTGATAACATACGGCCCCAACCAATGTACTTTGAGCTTTCCTGGATGGCACAAAAACTTTGAGTCATAAAGAAGTACCATTTGTCCAATCTCAAATTTCTTATCCCTTATGTTTCTGTCATGCCATGCCTTCTGTCTGACCTTTTCCTACTTCTGACTCCATCTTGCTATGGATCGACACTCATCTAGTTGAATCATCTTTTCGATACACTCTTCTAGAGCCTATTCATCAGCTAGACCTCCAGTGTGCACAATGCGCAAAGAAGGTAACATAAATTCTATAGGGAGAACAACTTGTGCCAAACACCAACTGAAATGGTGTGGCTTTGTTTAATCTCTTGTAAGTTGTTCTATATGCCCAAATAACAACTGATACTTTTTCATCCCAATCCTTTCTTCCAACATCACAAATCTTTGTCAAATTCTCGCTCAAAATCTTGTTGAAGGCTTCAACAGCCTCCGTTTCCCGAGGATGATAAGGTGTAGTTTTATAGTGTGCAACCATAAACTCATCTAATAGGATCCCAATTTTCTCATTCAAAAATGTGTACCTCGATCACTTGGCAACCTTAAGGGACATCCATATCCCATAAGAACATTCTCCCACGTAAACCTAGCTGTTGTAGTTGTTGTACAGTCCTTAGTAGCTATTATTTCTACCCATTGTGTGACATAATCATGCAAGTAATAATATAGTGTGATCTAGTCATGTGCGCGGCTAGCGAAATAGGTCCTACAAAATCAATGGCCCATTTATTGTAACACTCTTGATAGTTGTTATTTTCCTCCTTTGCATTTCAAGTGTTATGTGATTTTCCTTATAAGGATATGTTATTCTAATTATTGGAAATCATGCTTGATATGGATAAGTCTTTTCACGCTCTTAAGATCCTTTGACTGAATTGGAATGGCTTTCCTAAATCCATTTTTTTTCACTTCTTGTAGGTGATTTGCAATTTGGTTTAAAAGTTGTAAACTTACCTATTTATCTGACTCATCCTTGGATCAATTTTAGTGATCCAAGGAATGTTTTAAATTTACTCTGTTGAACGAATGGTAAATTGACATTCCATGAATTAAGATACACATTGGACTGAACTTTGTAGTTACAAGTTCTTTGATTTTTTTGTGTGAACATGTTTCCATTCAGTGGTTTGTTTTTCTTGGGTCTTTGGAGATCGACCATGGCAGGTCATTGCTGACAAAAATGGAAATGCAGCCTATTCACGACATAGGAGAGATCCAGGATCCTATATAGGACTAACCTACAGATCCTAAGCTAGGTATATATATATATATATATATATATATATCTACCTAAGCTATGTCACTTGATAGAATTCTAATTCTAACCTAAAGCTTCTTATTCTATTATGATTGGTTTATTTGCAACCTAACCTAAGCTTGGTGCAAATGGAATTGGAAAGGTTACTAGGTATTAAAATTAACCTAGATCCTAATACTACAAGGTAATATTGTAATCTAACCTAATGCCTAAAACTATTGTGTTTTGAATTAATTTTCCTATGTGGAAATTATCTAAACCTATTTGCTAAGGCCTATGGTGGGGGTTAGTTGTTAGTGTTATATCCTAAGGTATAAATTTTAATCTACCTAAGATCTAACCTAAGCAATTTAATCTATCCTAAACTAATGGATATGAATGGGGACTTAAGTGGTCACATGCATTTGGGCGATAGTTCCTAAGGCATTTATGTTATTGATAAGGTTGGTAAATGCATACGGACTACCAGTTTTGGTAGGGACTAGATGACTTGGCGAGGCTTAGGTGGAAGTGTCACTAAAATGGAAATGCATGTTATTTTTGACTTGGCATTCGCCAGACTTGGAAGGCGTGGCAAGGAAGATTAGGCGAGAGATTTGGAATTAATGGAATTTATTACTTTCAGTTTTTGTGCTCAAACCATCTTGGTAGGCATGCAAGTGGATTTTTCTTGGGTTGTTTCACTTTGCATGTTTCGTGATTTTTTCTGCATGCTCTCTGGTTTTTCGAACCAATAGATTGAACTACACTTCATGGCTATTTTTGAAGTTTTGAATCTATTTTCGTTTCATGGAATGTATAAGAGGAATTCTGGAAAAGGAATTTGATTGTTTAATATTTCGTGGAGAAGAGGAGAAGTAGTGAGCTCAGCGGAGGTCTTCTTTGATTTGATAGAGACACTATTAGGCATGATAGGCTCTAACTATTAAAATCTCTTTCTTTCTTCTAAGTGTTTTCATTAAAACAACTCTTCTTTGTTGAGTTTTGTGCATTGCATGCTCTATCTGGTTAATTGGTTGCTGGGTTTATTAAATCTTGCATTCTTGGTTTTGAATCCATGGTATATGTGATTCTGTTGGAAACTTATGTTGTGTTGTTTTAGCACAAGAACTATGCATGCAAAAATGAATTTGGTAACTCTGCTTGGCATTTTCAGTTTTTGGTAATTGTTTGTTTTGGTTCCGATGACTTTCGTTGCCAATAAATTACTAGCTGAGTTTTTATGGAAACTCTGAGTTCCGCCTATGTTTGTTGAGATTAGTGTTTTGTGAACTCAATGTGTTTTGTGATCTCGAGCTAGTAAAGAGCTCATGTTTTTATGGAAGCTTGTATGAAAGTTCGAGTTCTATCTGAAATTTGAGGAGTATTTGGGAACTGCTGTTAGGTTTCTTGGTACCATGATGCTAGTTTTTGTTGCATAAATATAAGGAACTACAATTAAGATGTAGATGGCTTGATTCTTGTTTTCCATCTTGCAAAAACCTTGATAGTTGTTGAAATCTGCATATTACTTGATACCTGTGTTGTATTGTCATGGATAATATGGACTGTTGATAGTCCGCATAGGGTTTGGTGCTTGTGTTTTATTGTGACCATATGAACTGTTATAGAGAGTTCATTAAGAACACGACCTTCGTAATTTTGGTGTCTATCCTAAACTCTGTTAAGGATCTTACAATCCATTTAAGTTGGTAACCAGGGTTTGATAAATGATTAATTGAAAATGGAAGCTCTATTCTTATTTTGAACTGTTTAAAATTTTATTCATTACATTCTACCTAGCATTACGATGCGGGAGTTTATATTAACTCAAATATGAGGTAATGTGATGCAAAGTGATTCAAGGAAATTGTTACTTATTGTTGGAAATGGAAATCTGAGTAAGGTGTCGGTTTAGTTTGGTATTCTTTCTGGTTTTCTTTGTTTAAAGGTGTAAACTAAAAAGGGAACGTAATGTTGCCCGAACTTGTTTATAATCAATTGAATGATTTTGATCTTTGGTGAGAACTTTTGCTCAACATGGTGCTCATATTTGTATTTGAGTCTTGGGCAGAATGTATTTTTAATATGTTGATTAGATCTTGTCATTTAATTTGAGTTTATTACTGGAGTGAATTATTTTAAACTCATAACTCTTAAAAAGAAACAGTTGCATGTGCATGGAGAAAACTGGAAACATGGTCTTGTGAGTTGTTTGGTAAACTTTGCGAGATTTTGACTAGAATTATCTTTGTAGTTTATCATTCTTATTGGGAATTCAATATTTTTACTCTTGAAGTAATATGTTGAAAAGTATGGCAAATAATATTGTCTTGATTGAGCTCTTGGGTAATTCTGAGCGTTAGTTCTTACTCGGATTTCTCTTCTTGTTAGGTCCATTGAAAGAATGTAGAACCTATAAAAGAATTAATTATGATTCTTTTGTGTCTATGGACTGTGTATGACCTTCATTGTTTTAATGTTCCTATTTGAAATGGATCTCTTGCTTATAATGGGAAGATTTTTAAAGAAAAGTTGCATTAGACTCCTTCTTACTTTAAAGTGTTCTTGTTCTTCTTTTGGGAACTCTTATATGAACTTAAATTGTATATATATTGAAAAAGGGATTTTGTTAATTAAGTTGAAGGAAATGATTACTGGGTAGGATCATTTCTGTTAAGCTTCTTTTCTAATACAATTGAAATAAGTTCATTTGTTTGGAACCTTCTGTTAATAATTCTTTTAGGAAAAAGTTAATCGTTACTTGATTAACCTTCTCATACTTATCATTTGACTGAAATGAAATAGAAAGAGAATGATGACTGGGTTGTTGAAAAGAGAATGCAAACTTTCGCTGGTTGGTTGATGATCCATCTTTCCTTCCTGGATTTTTATATTATTTTGTTTTCTGATGAATATCTTAAATGTTTGATTTTAAGGTAGTTAATCTTAAGTTGAAACAGATTAGGTCATGATGTGAACCTGTTTCTACTTTGCGGATATTATATGTTTTAGTATAGTGAAATGGCTTTTCTTCTTCTTTACGTAAAAGTTAGATGAAAAAATCTTAACGAGATTATGTCAGTAAACACTTCTTTTATCTTATAGTAAAGATAAGTGTTGTATTCTATTGTGGTAGAATTGGAAACAATGAGATGTTATGTTCTATTGTTGGTAAAGATAATTGATAGGATCAATTATACTTTAATTTGTAAGACAAATATTATAGATTATATTTTTTTCTTCTTTTAGAAGTGAATTTAGATTATTTAATGCTCTTTTTCTCGATTATTTTTACTTATGCTTAGTGTATGAAATACTAATTGTTCATTAAAGCGGGTTGTTTTTATTGGAACAATTAGTGGAATGCACTTCGTTTTAAGGCTTAGTGCTTATCATGCTCTGTTCATTGAACTGACCCATGCTAGCAATTTTTGCAGATGGACTTCGTAAGTGATAAAAGAAGGCAAAAACTTATATGATGCATTGGCTGATTTAAGTCTGATTCTTGTGAAGAATTCTGATTCGTTCTTGAGTTGTATAAAAAAGAAAAGTTATATTCTTTTGAATGAAGGTTGTTGTTATGCAGTATGCCTAAATGCATAAGTTTGTAAATGTATAAGTTTTGAAAATGAATTGAAGGATGAGAATTTACTTGCATTGGTTGTGTAAATTATCTTGTACTTTTGTAAAAGAAATGGAATCTTATCTTGTTGATATTCTTCATATTATTTATATGTTTAAATGAGTATTCTTGGATAAGTAGGATAAAGGGAATTAGAGTAATTTCCCTAAATGTGATGCAACTAGATAAGTTGTAGAATTTAATGTTCTTATCTAAACAATTCATTATAGTAAGGTGATGTGTAATGAACATACAATGAAAACTATAGAATTTGTAAAGGACATAAAGGGTGTGTTAAACCCTAGAACTTGACCATGAAGAGGAAGACTCTTCCTCTCTCATGAAAATGTAAACAAAAAGGGAGATATGATTTATAATCATTAGACTTCATTTAATAAAGTCTATTAAGTTACAACCTAGGTGGTTATTACACTTCCTTGAATGGTTAAGTCACATTAAATGGAACTTATGAGGTTGTTGTCCTATTTTTTTGGGTAACTACTTGTTAAGCAAAATTAACGAACATTGAAAGCAATCTTAAGTTAAGGAAGTTCTTCAAGGATTAATGGAACCTGATTTGGAAAAGAACTTAGGGAGAGTTGGATTAGGGTTTGGGCAAGGTTGTTGAAATCTACTTTTAATTATCCAAATTAATTAAATATTAATAATCTCCTAGGGGTATGTACATCTCGACGAGGCTATTCTATAGGATGTTGGCACACACCAACTGCAGGTCATACCTTTGAGAAGATTAGGATCTTCTTGAGGATACAACGATGTAGTTGACATGTGGCAACACCCTTCTGTATTGATCGTCAAGATCTACACACTTTTGGAATTGAACTTAGTTTTCCTCTAGGAATGGATAGTAGCATAGTTAGGATATGAAGTATCCCTCTAGGACTCAGGGTACCTTGGCACATGGGGTTGACCTAGGTTGACCCAATGTATGCCAATATACCCTAAGTCTTTGTGATCCTCTTCCTATCATAACCTATGTTGTTAACTTGAACTAGGGTTAAACCTTGGGCAAGTGGACTGACAAAATTCAGTAAAGGACATTCTAGATAACAATAGAGTGGGGGTGAAGGACGTATTTCGATTGACGAGTATGTCATCAAGGAATAATAATATGAAAAATATGTTAGAAATCTTTGGCCAAAGTATCGTAAGCTGTTGATTGCATTGTCCTATGTCACCTAGTCTAAGGATCGTGATGTAGATGAATATTGGTAGCAAATATTCAGTTAGGTTCCTTAGACATATCACTCAATACCTAGAATAGGGTAAGAGAACCAAGTATATGTAGTATATAGAAAAGTATTCAATACTTAATGTTAAACATGAATAGATCGGTAGTTTACCGAGTCATGAAATGAATAGATCGGTAGCTCACCGAGTCATTACAACTGCATATGGTTATCTGTTATAAGAATGGTTGTTATGGAATGTGTGTTCTAAATTATGTATTTAGAACAGAGAACATTACTCATAAAAAAAAAAAAAAATCCCTTGTTTCTAAAGTCTTAAAATGGGAATGTTACATCTTGGTATCAGAGTGAAGGTTATAGCTCTTGGACCTATTGTGTCCATAATTTGATAAAACTTGAATTTTCTTGTAATAGAAAATGGTTAGGACAAGAGGAAATGTTGCGAATAATGCTCCACCTGATGAAGGAGTAGCGACAACCCAAAAACTTGATGAGATCCTTGCTGCCCTATTGGACACAAGAGATCATTTGGTTGTACTTGAACAACAAGTGATGGGTAATGAGGAGGAAGAAGAAGCTGGTAATAACAATCAGCCACCTCCTAAGGACAACCCCAATTTGGGTGTTGATAATAACAATGTTAATGTGCTTGTCCAACTAGAAAACAAAAAGGTAAGGTTGGCAGCTGAACTCACCAATGATATAAAAAGGATAATTCCACCAAAGTTTGATGGCACCACGTTAGGAGATGGAGCTGAGAATTGGCTTAGGGAAATGGAGAAGTAATTTGCAATAAGGAACTTCTCAGAGGAAACCAAAGCTATTTGGGGAGCATATCAGCTTTCCCATGAAGCATCTTCATGGTGGGATAGCCGTAAGGCTGAGTTAAATATTGATGAAACTAACATCACTTGGGATCAATTTAAAAGTTACTTTAGGTGACATTGGCTGCCACAACTTTATTATGATCAGAAAATGATGAAATTTTAGAACTTAGCTCAAGGAAAGTTAACTGTAACTGAGTATTGGGAAAGGTTTATGAAACTCCTCAAGTATGTACCTCAGTACCAAACTGATGAGAAGTTCAGGATACATAAATTCATCATGGGATTGAATCCCATTATTGGGGGAGAGGTTGATGTTCACAGCCCAACCACTATGGAAGGGGTTGTTGAAAAAGCCATAAGGCAAGAACAAAAATTAAAGGCTATTTCTACTCATAAGGAAGAAGTATGAAAGAAAGTTCCAAACTCTTCTTCAGCTTCTCTTGCACCTAAGAAAGGACCATGGAAAATTTTGGTAATAAAAGTAAGTTTTTAGCTGATAATAATAAGAAAACAACAATGAATAAGTCTTCTGAAATACACTGGAACAATTTTGCCAAGAATAATAATAACGGATGGAAGTCCTATGGAGGTCAAAATGATAACTTTAAGGCTGGAAATAATTCTGAGTCTAAAAAGGGACCGGTAGGAGGCTATTATAATTGTGGCAAAGATCATTACATGAATCAATGTCCTTTGAAGAAGGATGATCGTAATCAATAGCACAAGATACATGCTACAGTAGTTGACAAGCAAGCTGAAAAGTAAGCTACACCTATAGAAGTTCCTAGTAAGTTATTCGGCATACTATTCTATTATTCTTTTTGATACGAGAGCTACTGAATGTTTTATTTCTAGTAAACTTACTTCGAAACTTAAAAGAAAAGCTGGAAAATGGATAAATCATGGACTGTACATTATGGTAATAATTTTGTTCATACAGTTAGTATGTGTCTTTTTGGGGCAGTCCTTGACTTACCTAGCTTTTCCACTAAGTTGATCTCTATGTAGCACCTTTGGGATCTTATGATATAGTCATAGACATAAATTGGTTAGCAGAGCATAAAGCAAAGGTAGACTATTTTGAAAAACATATTAGTTGTTTAGATGATTTGCAGAAAATAAAGAGAGATTCAAGGTGTAAAATGAGAAATTTCTATTAGGAAATTGTCAGCTATGCAACTTAAAAAGGCCAAAAATAAGGGTTGTACCTTATATGCAGTAAAAATTTCAGAATCTACGGAAGAAAACAATGATTTCATGGAACATTATCCACTTGTTACGGAACTACAGTGATGTGTTTCTAGAAGAATTACTGGGGATTACCACCCAAAAGGGAGTTTGACTTCACGATTGAAATCAAACCAGGTACTGAACCTATTTCTAAAGCACCTTATCGAATGACTACCACAGAGTTAGTAGAGCTTAAGGCTCAGTTGCAAGAACTTTTGTCTAAGGGTTTGATTAGACCAAGTGTTTCACCTTGGGGAGCACCAGTGATCTTTGTGAAAAAGAAAGATGGAACACTTAGATTGTGCATTGATTACAGGATGTTAAACAAAGCAACAATCAAAAATAGATACCCACTTCCTAGAATTGATGATCTATTTGATCAGATGCATGGAGCATCGGTATATTCTAAGATAGATCTTTGATCTGATATCATCAATTACGAATTAAGGATGAGGACATTCATAAAATGGCTTTCAAGACAAGGTATGGGCATTATGAATTCACGGTTTTACCCTTTGGATTAACTAATGCACCTACAACTTTTATGAACTTAATGAATAATATCTTTCAAGAATACTTGGACAAGTTTGTGCTTGTATTCTTGGATGACATTCTCATATATTCTAAAAGTGTGAGGAGCATCATGAACACTTGAAAATAGTTTTGGAAATTCTGAGAAAGAGACAGGTTGTATGGTAAGTTGTCCAAATGTTCTTTCTATGACACCAAAGTTCACTATTTGGGTCATGTTATAAGTAAAGATGGGATTGTTGTAGATCCTTCTAAAATTGTAGCTATAACCGAGTGGCCTGCACCAAAGAATGTACATGAAGTTAGAAGCTTCATGGGCCTTGCAGGTTATTATAGAAAATTTGTTAAGGATTTTTCTAAGGTGGCTGCACCAATAACTTCATTGCAGAAAAAGGATAAGAAATTTGTTTGGAATGATAAATGTGAATCTACTTTTAAAATTTTGAAAATTCAGTTGACTTCAACACCTATTTTAGCTATACCTGATCCTAATGGAGACTTTATTGTTGTAACGGATGCATCCGGGGAAGGTCTTGGAGGTATTTTGTTACAAAATGATCATGTCATAGCTTATGAAAGTAGAAAACTTAAGTTACATGAGTTGAATTATGCTCCACATGATTTAGAGCTTGCTGCCATAGTTCATGCACTTCAAGTTTGGAGGCATTATCTGCTTGGTAAACCATTTGAGTTGAAAACTGATCATCTTGGGCTGAAGTACATTTTCACTCAGCCAAATCTGAATGCAAGATAACGAAGGTGGTTAGAGTTTTTGTCTCAATATGATTTTGACATAAGTTACATTAAAGGAAAAGAGAATAGAGTGGTTGATGCTCTAAGTCATAGGAAGCACATTTCTACTCTTATAACACTAAGAAATTAGTTTAAGGATGAAGTAAAAAGTGTTATGGAATCTGATTCTTACTTTCAACAAGTAAAAATAGCGCTTGCTTTGCAGATCCAAAAGATGAAAGGTATAAAGGTTTTCACTTTGATAATGAAGGAATCTTACGATATGAAAATAGAGTATACATACCTTTGCTTAATGATTTGAGAAAGAAATTGTTGGTAGAGTTTCACAATTCACCTTTTCTGACACCTTGGCATTACAAAAATGCTTGTTGATATAAAACAACAATATTTCTAGAAAGGAATGAAAAAGGATGTTATTGATTTTGTGACTCATTGTCTTGAATGTCAATGTGTAAAAGTGGAACATATGCACCCAACCGGTTTATTGTATCCTCATAGCATACCGTAGTACAAATGGCAGGTAATAAGCATGGATTTTGTACAAGGATTGCCTATGTCAAGAAATAAACATGATGTTATTTTGGTAGTAGTTGATAAACTAACGAAAGTAGCTCATTTTATTGCTAGAAATCTAAAGGATGATTCTCTGTTTTGGCTAAAAGATTTGTACATGAAATTTTCAGATTACATGGAGTACCTGAATTAATCATATCTGATAGAGACCCTAGAATGACGTCAAGGTTTTGGAAAACACTTAATGCAGCTCTTGAACTAAACTGAATTTTAGTTCTGCGTATCATCCGAAATGGATGGATAGACTGAAAGAGTAAATCAGGTTTTGGAAGATATGTTACGGATGTATTGTATGGATCAAGTATAAGTGGGAGGAGTACCTTCCATTAGTTGAATTTACATACAATAATACATATCATGCTTCTCTTAAGATGACACCTTTTGAGGCACTTTACGGAAGGAAATGTAGAACCCCTATTAGTTGGGATAGCATTGAGGATAGAGAGGTAATTGGACCTGAAATCCTTACGGAAATGGAACAACAAGTTAAAATGATTCGTGAATGCTTGAAAGAAGTAGCAGATAGACAAAGAGTTATGCTTGACTTAAAGCGGGTTGACAGGAAATTTGAACTTGGTGAGAAGGTTTTTCTTTGGGTTAAACCAAAAAGAGTTCTATAAATTTTGGCAAGGCTGCCAAGTTATCACCTCGTTATGTGGGACCTTTTGAAATAGTTGAAGTAATCAACCCTGTAGCTTATCGTTTAGCACTACCACCTACTCTATCACGAATGCATGATGTTTTCCATATTTCTTTGCTTAAGAAATATGTTTTAGATTTATCACATGTGTTAAATTGAATTCCTTGCAGGTCCAAGACCCAAGAATAATCATGGTTAAACCCATTCAAGTGCTTGAAAACTCACCAGTTGCATTTAAGAAATTGAGAAATAAGTCAATGTAAGGTCCAGTGGGACTAGTTTAGCGAAGAGAGTGCAACTTGGGAAAATCTAGAGGATATGAAAACTACTTTTCCATATCTATTTGAGCAGAATTGAATCTGTTGACTGATAAAAAAATTATTATGATTTTATCTTTATATGACATTAAGTAAGCCAATTTTGGGTAGATATTTATTTGATTTGAATAAAAGTTATTTAATGCTGATTTCTAGAACTATAAGGTTTTGAAATATTTGACTTAGGATAAGAGAAGTGAATGAATTGACTATCCTTGATGTAAATTGTTAAAAGAGATAATCATCGGGATGATGATTCTTTTAGGAGGGAAGCATGTAACACCCTTGATAGTTGTTATTTTCCTCCTTTGCATTTCAAGTGTTGACATGTGATTTTCCTTATAAGGATATGTTCTTTTGATTATTGGAAATCATGCTTGATATGGATAAGTCTTTTATGCTCTTAAGATCCTTTGACTGAATTGGAATGGCTTTCCTGAATCCATTTTTCACTTCTTGTAGGTGATTTGCAATCTGGTTTAAAAGTTGTAAACTTACCTATTTATCTGACTCATCCTTGGATCAATTTCAGTGATCCAAGGAATGTTTTAAATCTGCTCTGTTGAACGAATGGTAAATTGACATTCCATGAATTAAGATACACATTGGACTGAACTTTGTAGTTACAAGTTCTTTGATTTTTTGTGAATGTGTTTCCATTCAGTGGTTTGTTTTGCTTGGGTCTTTGGAGATCGACCATGGCAGGTCATTGCTGATGAAAATGGAAATGCAACCTGTTCACAGCATAGGAGAGATCCAGGATCCTATATAGGACTAACCTACGGATCCTAAGCTAGGTAAAATATATATTTCTACCTAAGCTATGTCACTTGATAGAATTCTGATTCTAACCTAAAGCTTCTTATTCTGTTATGATTGGTTGATTTGCAACCTAACCTAAGCTTGGTGCTAATGGAATTGGAAAGGTTACTAGGTATTAAAATTAACCTAGATCCTAATACTACAAGGTAATATTGTAATCTAACCTAATGCCTAAAACTATTGTGTTTTGAATTAATTTTCCTATGTGGAAATTATCTAAACCTATTTGCTAAGGCCTATGGTGGGGGTTAGTTGTTAGTGTTATATCCTAAGGTATAAATTTTAATCTACCTAAGATCTAACCTAAGCAATCTAATCTATCCTAAACTAATGGATATGAATGGGGACTTAAGTGGTCGCATGCATTTGGGCAATGGTTCCTAAGGCATTTATGTTATTGATAAGGTTGGTAAATGCATACGGACTACCAGTTTTGGTAGGGACTAGATGACTTGGCGAGGCTTAGGTGGAAGTGTCACTAAAATGGAAATGCATGTTATTTTTGACTTGGCATTCACCAGACTTGGAAGGTGGTGGCAAGGAAGATTAGGCGGGAGATTTGGAATTAATGGAATTTATTACTTTCGGTTTTTGTGCTCAAACCATCTTGGTAGGCATGCAAGCAGATTTTTCTTGGGTTGTTTCACTTTGCATGTTTCACAATTTTTACTCTGCATGCTCTCTAGTTTTTCAAACCAGCAGATTGAACTACACTTCATGGCTATTTTTGAAGTTTTGAATCTATTTTCATTTCGTGGAATGTATAAGAGGAATTCTGGAAAAGGAATTTGGTTGTTTGATCTTTCATGGAGAAGAGGAGAAGTAGTGAGCTCGGCTGGAGGTCTTCTTTGATTTGATAGAGACACTATCAGGCATGATAGGCTCTAACTGTTAAAATATCTTGCTTTCTTCTAAGTGTTTTCATTAAAAACAACTCTACTCTATTGAGTTTTGTGCATTGCATGCTCTATCTTGGTTAATTGGTTCTTGGTTTATTAAATCTTGCATTCTTGGTTTCAAATCCATGGTATATGTGATTTTGTTGGAAACTTATGTTGTGTTGTTTTAGCACAAGAACTATGCATGCAAGAATGAAGTTGGTAACTCTGCTTGGCATTTTCGGTTTTTGGTAATTGTTTGTTTTGGTTTTGATGACTTTCGTTGCCAATAAATTACTAGTTGAGTTTTTTGGAAACTCTGAGTTCTACCGTGTTTTGTTGAGATTAGTGTTTTGTGAACTCGATGTGTTTTGTGATCTCGAGCTGGTAAAGAGCTCATGTTTTTATGGAAGCTTGTATGCAAGTTTGAGTTCTATCTGAAAACTTGAGGAGTATTTGGGAACTACTTGTTAGGTTTCTTGGTGCTATGATGCTTGTGTTTCGTTTCATAAATATAAGGAACTGTGATTAAGTAGTAGATGGCTTGATTCTTGTTTTCCATCTTGCTGAAAAACTTTGATAGTTGTTGAAACCCTCACATATTACTTGATACATGTGTTGTATTATTATGGATAATATGGATTGTTGATAGTCCGCATAGGGTTTGGTGCTTGTGTTTTATTGTGACCATATGAAATGTTATAGAGAGTTCATTAAGAACATGGCCTTCATATTTTGTGGTGTCTAGTCTGAACTTTGTTAAGGATCTTACAATCCATTTAAGTTGGTAACCAGGGTTTGATAAATGATTAATTGAAAATGGAAGCTCTATTCTTATTTTGAACTGTTTAAAAGTTTATTCATTACATTCTACCTAGCATTACGATGTGGGAGTTTTATATTAACTCAAATATGAGGTAATGTGATGCAAAGTGATTCAAGGAAATTGTTACTTATTGTTGGAAATGGAAACTTGAGCAAGGTGTTAGTTCAGTTTGGTATTCTTTCTGGTTTTCTTTGTTTAAAGGATGTAAACTAAAAGGGAACATAATGTTTCCCGAACTTGTTTATAATCAATTGAATGATTTTGATCTTTGGTGAGAACTTTTGCTCAACATGGTGCTCGATTTGTATTTCGAGTCTTGGGCAGAACGTATTTTTAATATGTTGTTAGATCTTGTCATTTAATTTGAGTTTATTACTGGAGTGAATTATTTTAAACTCAGAACTCTTAAAAAGAAACAGATTGCATGTGCATGGAGAAAACTGGAAACATGGTCTTGTGAGTTGTTTGGTAAACTTTGCGAGATTTTGACTGGAATCATCTTTGTAGTTTACCATTCTTATTGGGAATTCATTCTTTTTTACTCTTGAAGTAATACGTTGAAAAGTATGGTAAATAATATTGTCTTGATTGAGCTCTTGGGTAATTCTGAGCGTTAGTACTTACTCGGATTTCTCTTCTTGTTAGGTCCACTAAAGGAATGTAGAACCTATAAAATAATTAATTATGATTCTTTTGTGTCTATGGACTGTGTATGACCTTCATTGTTTTAATGTTCCTATTTGAAATGGATCTCTTGCTTACAATGGGAAGATTTTTAAAGAAAAGTTGCATTAGATTCCTTCTTACTTTAAAGTGTTCTTGTTCTTCTTTTGGGAACTCTTATATGAACTTAAACTGTATATATATTGAAAAAGGGATTTTGTTAATTAAGTTGAAGGAAATGATTACTGGGTAGGATCATTTCTGTTAAGCTTCTTTTCTAATATAGTTGGAATAAGTTCATTTGTTTGGAACCTTCTGTTAATTATTATTTTAGGAAAAAGTTAATCGTTACTTGATTAACCTTCTCATACTTATCATTTGACTGAAATGAAATAGAAAGAGAATGATGACTGGGTTGTTGAAAAGAAATGCAAACTTGTTGGTTGGTTGATGATCCATCTTTCCTTCTTGGATTTTTATATTATTTTGTTCTGATGAATATCTTAAATGTTTGATTTTAAGGTAGTTAATCTTAAGTTGAAACAGATTAGGTCATGATGTGAACCTGTTTCTACTTTGCGGATATTATGTGTTTTAGTATAGTGAAATGGCTTTTCTTCTTCTTTACTTAAAAGTTAGATGAAAACATCTTAATGAGATTATGTTGTAAACACTTCTTTTATCTTATAGTAAAGATAAGTGTTGTATTCTATTGTGGTAGAATTGGAAACAATGAGATGTTATGTTCTGTTGTTGGTAAAGATAATTGATAGGATCAAGTATACTTTAATTTGTAAGACAAATATTATAGATTATATTTTTTTCTTCTTTTAGAAGTGAATTCAGATTCATTAATGCTCTTCTTTTCTGATTGTTTTTACTTATGCTTAGTGTATGAAATACTAATTGTTCATTAAAGTAGGGTTGTTTTTATTGGAACAATTAGTGGAATGCACTTCATTTTAAGGCTTAGTGTTTATCATGCTCAGTTCATTGAACTGACCCATGCTAGCAATTTTTGCAGATGGACTTCGTAAGTGATAAAAGAAGGCAAAAACTTATATGATGCATTAGCTGATTTAAGTCTGATTCTTGTGAAGAATTCTGATTCGTTCTTGAGTTGTATAAAAAAAAAAGTTATATTATTTTGAATGAAGGTTGTTGTTATGTAGTATGCCTAAATGCATAAGTTTGTAAATGTATAAGTTTTGAAAATGAATTGAAGGATGAGAATTTACTTGCATTGGTTGTGTAAATTATCTTGTACTTTTGTAAAAGAAATGGAATCTTATCCTGTTGATATTCTTCATATTATTTATATGTTTAAATGAGTATTCTTGGATAAGTAGGATAAAGGGAATTAGAGTAATTTCCCTAAATGTGATGCAGCTAGATAAGTTACAGAATTTAATGTTCTTATCTAAACAATTCATTATAGTAAGGTGATGTGTAATGAACATACAATGAAAACTATAGAATTTGTAAAGGACATAAAGGGTGTGTTAAACCCTAGAACTTACCATGAAGAGGAAGACTCTTCCTCTCTCATGAAAATGTAAACAAAAAGGAGATATGATTTATAATCATTAGACTTCATTTAATAAAGTCTATTAAGTTACAACCTAGGTGGTTGTTACACTTCCTTGAATGGTTAAGTCACATTAAATGGAACTTATGAGGTTGTTGTCCTATTTTTTTGGGTAACTATTGTTAAGCCAAAATTAATGAACATCAAAACAATCTTAAGTTAAGGAAGTTCTTCAAGGATTAATGGAACCTGATTTGGAAAAGAACTTAGGGAGAGTTGGATTAGGGTTTGGGAAGGTTGCTGAAATCTACTTTTAATTATCCAAATTAATTAAATATTAATAATCTCCTAGGGGTATGTACATCTCGATGAGGCTTGTTCTATAGGATGCTTTGGCACATGCCAACTACAGGGCTATACCTTCGAGAAGATTAGGATCTTCTCGAGGATACAACAATGCAGTTGACATGTGGCAACACCCTTCTACATTGATCATCAAGATCTACACACTTTTGGAATTGAACTTAGTTTTCCTCTAGGAATGGATAGTAGCATAGTTAGGATATGAAGTAGCCCTCTAGGACTCAGGGTACCTTGGCACACGGGGTTGACCTAGGTTGACCCAGTATGCCAATATACCCTAAGTCTTTGTGAGCCTCTTCCTATCATAACCTATGTTGTTAACCTGAACTAGGGTTAAACCTTGGGCAAGTGGACTAACAAAAGTCAATAAAGGACATTCTAGATAATAATAGAGTGGGGGTGAAGGACGTATTCCGATTGATGAGTATGTCATCAAGGAATAAGTAATACAAACAATATGTTAGAAATCTTTGGCCAAAGTATCGCAAGTTATTGATTGCAGTTGTCCTATGTCACCTAGTCTAAGGATCATGATGCAGATGAATATTGGTAGAAAATATTCAGTTAGGTTCCTTAGACAAATCACTCAATACCTAGAATAGGGTAAGAGAACCAAATATACGTAGTATATAGAAAATTATTCAATACTTAATGTTAAACATGAATAGATCGGTAGTTTACCGAGTCATGAAATGAATAGATCGGTAGCTCACCGAGTCATTATAGCTACATATGGTTATCTGTTATAAGAATGGTTGTTATGGAATGTGTGTTCTAAATTACGTATTTAGAACAGAGAACATTACTCATAAAATACTTCATCTATGCCTAGATTGTAGAGGTCACCACCGATTAACATAAATGGTGTCGTACATATAGTAAGTTACTTCTTTTCTAATTCTTTCATTCCTTCTCGTGCCATAAATGTTCATAAAAAGAAATCAATGTGTTCTAATTCCATGGGCATGCGTTGTAACCTATATAACTTTACATCCAACATTGTTTCTTCAATTGTCTATGCATCCTCTCCTGAATTGATTCTAGATAAATTATCTGGTCCAGAATTACTTTTCCTTGGCTTCACCACAACTGTGAAGTCAAAATCTTGAAATAGGAGTACCCATCTGCATATGCGCCCCTGTAAGGTGGGATTTTTTACCAAGTACTTTGATGCCATGTGATATGTATAAAACACAAATGGTGTTACTAACAAGTATTGTTGAAACTTGTATAATGCATAGATCATTGACAACGCTTCATGCTCTGTAGTTGTATAATTTTGTTCCGCAGAGTCAGCTTCCTACTAGCAAAATAGATTGGATGATCTATAATACCTTCACCAAGTTGAGCTAACACAACACCAATGGCCATGCTAGAAGCATCCACATGCACATGAAATTGTTTATCCCATGAGGAAAGTGCGAATGGGCATGGTAGTAAGTTTCACTTTTAATATATCAAACGCACCCTATTGTGGTTCTCCCCAATAAAATGTACCTTTCCCCTTAAGAAATTCTTCCAAGGGTGCACAAAATTTGGCATACCCTTTTATAAATTTTCTATAATACCCTGTATGACCTAAAAATTTGTGCACCTCACTTTGACTGGTAGGTGCTTTCAGGCCTAAAATGACTACAACCTTGGCTGGATCAACTCACAAACCTTCCTTACAGATTATATGTCCTAACAGTATCCCAAATGGCATAGCAAATATGCACTTCTTGATGTTTAAAGAGATAGTCAATTATTTGCATCATTTAAACATTAAGCGTAGATTATCACAATGATCTTTCACAGGCCCATATACTATCTAATCATCTAGGTATACCTGTAAGAAATTATGAATAAAATCCTTAAATGCCCGAACAACTATGCGAGAATACAATAGGAATGTTTTTCAATCCAAAAGGCATCACAAGATGCACAAAACTACCCCATTCAGTAGTAAATGTTGTCTTTTCTTGATCCTCCCGAGTAATCCTAACTCGATGATACTCAAAAATCCCTCCGTGAAGGAATATATTTCGTGCCCTACAACTCCTTCTAATATTACCTCGGTGAATGGCATAGGAAATGGATCTCGTGACACATGCAACATTCAGCTCCCCCGTAGTCCACACATGTCCTAATCCATCCATCCTTCTTGATACTAGTCACCATTGGGCTAACCCATTCAAAATCATCAAGGGGCTTGATAATTCCATATTTCAACATTTTATCAATTTCTTCTTTTACCTTTTCACAAAAATTTGGATTCATTCTCAGAAAGTATCTTTCTAACTGGCCATGCACTACACTTAAGTTTGATCTTCATTTCCCCAAGTGATTCATGCACACCTTTAAGTTCATTATATCCTCGAGGGAATATGTTTTGATAATCCCTGAGTAACTCGATGATCTTTGTTACCTCCGAATCTGACCAATAATCCCCAATTATAGCTTCCTTAGACTCAATTTCCTCTACGAAACTATATTCACCTTCTTTGTCTTCATGGGTTTGTGGTAGGTATGCACATCCTTGTCTATAGTGTCCAAGACCTCGTGCACCTCGTGTGAATGTTCAATATCCGTGTTCTCAACTTCCTCATCATCCATGATGCAAACCATATTTCCTTTCTCTTTATCAAGGAAAGTGTGTTCAAGTAGTATGGAGTCCATTTATTATTCCTTTTCAAAACATGCACCTTGAACTCTACCCCACCAAATAATTCTTGTATATGCTCCTTGGATTTTGCACTATCTCCCATAGTTAAGTGCTTCATAAATTTTAATGCCTCTCGCTACAATGTGGTTTAGTCGAAGAAGTAGTCGAAAGTCTGGATCATTCCTGTAGTCAAATCTTTCCATTTTCCAGGTTTCTCGATGTAGTTATGCATATACATATCAAGCGCATGTGCATCCTTATAGCGTAGAATAAAATATATGCACCTAGAGTGAAGGCGGTAATACTTCCCGTCCCTCTCTTGTCCATAGTCTCTCACATAGCCGAATGTCATGCTGAACCGGTTGATCACCATGTTAAGTGTAGATTTGCGTAGGTACATTGTTCCTTATAAACCTAGTAGACAAAGTGACTCCAATCTCTTCCCAATTTATAAGATTATCTATATGGACTACCCACCAAAGACACCGCTATCTCGTGCATCTTGTATATACTAACATATCTCTCCTTTTAACTTGATCTATCCACTATGTTTCCATGGCCCTCAAAAACGTCGGAAGATCTTCTGTCCCTGTATACCAAGGTACTATGCTACCTATCTATTGAATTGAACAAAGTCCATTCTTATGTGCAACCATGCTTTTCACCTCGCATCCTACTAATTCATATGTACCATGAGCCCAATTGTCACAAGAAATACTCATAGTATCACTAATAGAATGAGAATCCTCCCACTATAGGATGCCTTCTTTTGATGGCTCATTGACCTCGGGTCCTGAATAGTGTGTACATAGACTCTATTTAAATCCTCCTCACTTAGAGGTTCAACATATGGTGTAGAATTTCCATCTATCAAAGGTATCACAACCCTTTCCTCCTTGTTTTCAAAGCTGATATACCCCTTATTGAATCTCAAGTCAACATTATTTTCATAACACCAAGGGTGTCCAAGCGAGTTGGAAAATTGGCTGCTTCGCAGAAGTGCCAATACCTCAAAATCCCCTATAATTTCCCATGATTTCATTACTATTGTTAAAGGAATGATAAGACAAATGGTTTTATCCTTTGTTGTTGGAACCTTTGCGTATCAAAAATTTAATGGAAATTTGATGTGAACGCGTAATCACATTATCATGAATAAGCTAAAGATGATCTCCTTAGATGTGAACCCTACTAATCCGGGGTCTATCTTATTGATGAACTATTTTCGCTAAGGTGACATTACGTCATTTGTAATGTGGTATATCATAAAATCCTTGGTGTAAATTTAAGCCTCAAAAGTGATTTGTGATGTTGTTTCTTATCTCTATTAAATTGTTAACCTTATAGTTTTTTTAACTAAGTTATGTTAAGGCTTTGACAATTTTGATAGTTTGTTTAACGACCAAAATTGGAATTTGAATAAGACCTTATTTTGACTAATAATTGGCCTTGAGCCGACCCTCCGATAGTCTACCCCACATGGTGGCTAATACTAGCATGGTCATATTTTCTTGGATGAAGGATTACAGTCATTAGTCAAGGAATTAATTATTTAAATTGAAGACTTCAATCCCCTCGAAGCATACTCAAGCAACTCAATCGATCAATGCCAACGTTATAATGGTTTTGTGTGTATATATATATATATATATATATATATATATGTATATGTATATGTATATGTATATGTATATGTATATGTATTTATATGTATATATGTATATGTATACATATAATATACATATACATATAAATACATATACATATACATATACATATACATATATATATATATATATATATATATATATATATATATTGTGAAAAGGGATTTTGCAAGTTTAAAAGTAGTTAAACAACTATTACTGGAGATGTATTAACTTGTGTAATCAGGGAAGGAACAATCTAATCTTGAGGTATGGTTCTTAACCTAACATGAGAACTTATTGTTTGAAAAGTTAGAGTTGATATAACTTTGGCTATTCAAAAAGATATATAAACATATTAAATTTTGTTAAGTCCTAAGTCATGAAAAGTAGAACACCAAACTGTTATTGCATGGGATATTATTTGACCCCTTAATTTGTATAATCTAAAGTTTTTAAATTAACTCAGGTGGTGAGTTGGCACCCCACCACTAGTACATCTGCATAGAATTATTTATTGTTTTATTTAATTTTCCCCACCAATTGAGTTGTTGGGAAAGGATTTTTCGGTTAACTAAAACTATAGGTGCTTTGCATGGCATGCATATGGAATCTTACCAAATTTTGAAGCTAAAGATAGTTGGCTTGAAAAACTTGGTGGCAAGCTCCAACCGCTGCATTAATGTCATTTATTAAGAAATAAACTTCCACCTTCCTCGGGGAATGCATGGATGGATTGGGGAAGATAAGGAGGTTTTGGTATTGAATCATTCTCTTACAAGAAATTCGTAGAAGCTCTGCATGCAAAGAAAGTTGGAACTATGTGTTTTTGAGTTGCATTGTGAAAACATCAGTTGAGTTGATTATATAGCGAGTTCCCAGACTCATTAAACATCGAGGAAGCATTGTGATCTGTTAATAAAAGGGATTCACTTCAAGGGTTTAGGGATTTTTCTAAGGAATCGTGAAATCTTTGCAAGGAAAGAAAATACAGGCGTAACAGGCATGATATGCTCTAAACTTATCATAATCTTTTTCTCTATTTAGCAATTTCACAAAAAGAACTTGTTTTGATTGAAATTTTGTGTTCGTAATTTCAGTAGTGAAGAATCAATTTATTCATACTTCAGTAGAGTATGTTTTACCTTTGATTTTTGATGAATTATGTTTGGAAATAAATTAATGGTTGTAGACTTTAATGTGATTTATTGTTGCTCTGAAATAACGTATTCCATGGGTTGAATGAGTGTTGCAGCTATATTCGTCATTGAGTTTTGGCTTGACAGGCCTGTATTGTTTTGAATTCTTATTTAAGTTGAGAATTTAATAAGTAACTAAACCATAGAAAACCTTGCTTAAATTTTTACCCATCCTTTATGGGGTTGTATAGATTTTGCAAGACATTGCGGAATACTGAAAACCGGTGTGTTTGGGGTTTTGGTTGTAGATGACTTTCCTTGTCTTGGTAACCATTAGATTTACAAAACTGGGTTTGTTTCTTTTAAAGAAAACAATTCCAGTGGGTTAGTATTATAGGAGGTATCGTTAATGCTTAGTTGACCTGGTTTTATTTTGAGTAAGTAATTGTACGAGGATAAACAACTATATTTAATAATAATATCTAGTTGCAGATAATGAGGGCAGCTGCAGTAAAATACTAAGTTTGATCTTGAACCCTTGAATGGGTATCCTTGAATGACGTTAATGATTTATCCTCAAGCTACATATGATGGCTTGACAGAATGCCGAGTCTCCTAACAACTAACTGAAGTAATTTGTTGGCAATCTAGTTTCAGCTAGTTGCTCATCAGGTTGAGGTGCTAGGTTTAATCCACTCTATTTATTTGTATTGATCTTCATTTTTATTCTTCTAAACTCTAATAGTATTTGACTCTTTCCGAGTTCAATACAGGATGTGGAATTATTATGTTCTAAGTTGGCTCCTCTAGAGATAAATTCTACCTCACTTAGCACTCAAATGCTTCTATAATCCTTTTGTAACTAGAAATTTGTTGTGCTCCTATGAAAATATTGTAGCTAGCCCAAGGTCTAAGTCATTTATTTTATCTCTTTGACTTCCTTAAAAGCTTGGTTGTTCTACCCGCAATGCTATGTTCAGTTTGAAAGAAAAGTTGATTACGACTAAGAACCTTCTCCTTCTTGAAATATATATAGCCTACTACTATTTTAAGGAAATAATCCTAAATAGTTGAACTTGTCCTCTTAGAGGCTTTGCATTATATCTTGTGGTCGAAAAGAGTTGAACAATTCTTTTTATTGGGTTCTAATATCTAAACAAATAGGCAAGAATTTTTAGTTGTGTTTGATTTCAGAGTTCGCATGCTCTCGACTATGATTGCAGATTTTTTGATACCCTTCTTCTTGGATTTAAAAATTTGTACTGAAGATTTGATGATTACTATGTCTAGTACTGATCTACCATTTACATAGTTGTTAGAAGGTTTGGGAAAATGATTTGGAATAGTTCCATGAGTCTAGTTGATTTCTTGATGAGTTGTTCAGTTTTATCTTAAGCTGGTTTTATGTCTCTTATGGTTGAACTTGATTCATCATGCATGATATGATATTAAAGTTGATTAAGATAGAAAGCCTCTTGGCTTCTGGAGTGTTAAAAAAATTGGGTGTTATTACTCCTTCGTTGTAACCGATGCAGAGAAAATGCTCGATTGAATTGATGACCTTACTTTGATATTTAGTTGAAAAACAAGATGTGTTGAGTTTTAGTTGAAACCCACTTAAGGTCATAATCTTTTAAGTAACATTCTCCTCATAAGGATATATCCGGTTTATTATCTAACTAAGATCTTATGAAGTGCTAGATCCTTGACGGGTATAAGTTCATGTATATGATTGAGTGTTATTCATGTTCGCCCAAAAATTTAACTCCTTAACTCTTATCATGTTGTATTTTTTTCTTCCGTAGGGATTATAGAGTTCTCATGACATCTAAAAAGCCCTTATTTATTTCTTTTGGGTTGTGTCATGAATAATTCAAGAGGCTTCAACCTTTTCAAGTGGAATGGGTTGGTAGAAATATTCATTGTTATTTGGTATTAATACCAAACAACTTAAAATGATTTAGTAATTATTTGGTATTAATATGATGATAATCGAGTGAAGAAAGGAATTATGTTCTCTTTCCTAGTCTTGGAATGTTCAATAAATGCTTAAGTTGAGGAAAGTTTTGGTTATGTAATTTGTCACTCAAATTTTACCTATTTGCTATATGGCAAGATGCCATGAATGCTCTCTCTCACCCTTGAGGTTAATCGCTCTAATATCTTTTTTTTAACTAAATAATCTTAAAGTCTTGGTATTATTTCTTGGACCTTAGGAGACCTTATGGGTGTATGAAATCCTTGTTGGATCTATTGAGAAGAGTTGAGAGATGGAGGATTGTGATTCTTTATATATATTTTTGGTTACTTAATTGTTGAGTAAAATGATTTTAGGCATGCAAGTATGGGATTACATGAGTGAAATCTAGATACTCTTATACAGTAGTATTTTGAATACTTATGATTCTCATGTGTCTTAAATTTAGATGATTGTTTCTGAGGGACTGAAATAGTTGTACTTAAATGTAATTCTGAAATTTATTTCTTTCATGGCTCATTAAATTTATTACTCTTGGCATGTTATAGAAAGAATTTTTATCTTCTTAAGTTTAGTAATATTGATCCATAAAAATAATATGAGTTATTTTATGAAATAATTAAGTAAAACATGTCATTATGGTGAGTTGGTGCTTATCATGCTCGGCTTCTTGTGAACCGACTCGTGTAAAAAAAATTTCAAATAAATGCACAGAAGGAAGGGTGAAGTATTTAGTTTTGTATATTATTTTGATCGAGGAAAGTTTGAAGATATGACTGACTTGAATGTTCTTAAATGAAATACTTCTCCTTGGAAATGGGAAAGGCCTTACTACTGAATATAATTGTTTTATTCATTTAAATGAAAGATATTGGTCATGCTTATAGACATGAGTTGTACTTATCTCTTAGAAGGAATTAAAGGAAGATTACCAGTTGTAATATATTGTATTATAAGAGAGTAATTGGCAAATGATGTGTTATGAGTTGGAAATCTATCAAGATAGGTATTTAGTGTATTCAATACTATTGTAACAAACATTAGTATAAATTAAATAGTAAGAGATACACACAACATACGTGTGAATGCTAGGGAACATATAAGGAACTAAGGGTGGAATGTTTCCTAAGAATATCATGTTCTAATGAACCATACGTTAAGCATACTTGGAAATAGTTGAGGTTGCTAATGGATAACTGCCTCATTATAAAGTGCAATATATCAACCTACTTGTAAAGTTGTGTTAAGTTCTCCAAAGGTTTTGTATAGAATGTACTCAACCAAAGAAAATATATCTAGAAGTAATATTGTCTAATCTTAATGGCCACTACTAAGAAAGTAGCTGGATTATCATGAAACCATGGAAAGGTTATGATAATCAGGTACTTCTGTGCTATGGTTGTTTTATAAACTCAGGTTATACTAACTCTTATCAAAGATATAATAATTTAATATTGATTTCTAAGTGAAATCAACTCTAAGTCCTATACAAGGATAATACACATAAGCAACAAGAGAAAGGGATTATGGTAATCTAACATGAAAATATATTGAGTATGGTTTCACTATTCGGGAATTGCATAATTGCGATAAATTGTGTTATGAAATATTTTTCTCAAGGAGATGAAATGTTTTCAATTAGGGGATATCACATGATGCATCATTATGAACATGTAAGCATGTCGATACAATGGAATTAAGATGGGAACATGCTTACTAAGTTAAAAATAACATAGCATTTAAATCTCATCCCTAGTCAATACTGTAATTATCTCTAAAGAGAATTAGAGAGTGATATTTTAAAAGGATATGATAGGGAAAGATAAATGGGCAAGTGGTTCATCAAATCTACCATATCGGATACCCCAGATATATCTTACTTGTTGGAGATAGTAAAATAAATGAACACTCTTTACTGAGTTGTAATTAAGTAAAGTGATGTGCTTAAACTGAAAGGACGGTTGGCATTGATAGCCTATGACACTTAATTCAAGGAATGAATCATACCTAAATACTTAGCTTCATATAAGTACATATCCTTAGAATATGAAATAAGGAACATGAGCCTAAATGTTAAAGTTGGGACAGTTTTTGAAACTGTAATAATGATCATAGACCTTGATAGTATCATTTCTATCAATGGTTAACATGGGTATGAGATATTGAAAGGTAATTAAGTGTTATAGAGATTGGGGGTCCTAGGATCAACTCAATCTAGACCTTAGGTACAAACCATTTGTGGAGAAGGTGTTGTAATTCCTAGGTTGTTCTTTAATGATTACCTTGAAAACATTAAACACCATGCACCAATATAGGATTCTAGGTGGGTGAACTCACTGCATATACTACACATTCGTATCCCTATGGTGACGATTGTCACCATTAGGATACTGCCGTTTAGCATCTATAATGAGTTATCTCATCAAGAGACTAGATTGTAGTATGGTGTTGTCCTAAGTACAAACCTTGATAGAGTTACAAGATAGATTGGACCTCCGGGTACGCACCCTTATATCAACCTATGATGGCTACGAGAAGATATGTGGGTGAGTAATAAGGTGAATTGTTACGAGAACACTTTCTTTCCCATAGGCATCACAAGATGACATAGAGGTACGTCTTCATGTAGGTTAAATTGGTTTGTACCTTATTTAAGGCTTATAGCTGTTTACAGTATTTAAGTTGTGAATCCATATAACTAAATAAGTGATTAAGGTGAAACAAAAATTTCCTTATGATGAGTGTGTCGTCATGGAATTGAGCATGGAATACATGACTCAGAAACTTTGCATAAAGTGGTGTAAGTTTCGATTACACTGTCGATATTTCCCTTTAATCTAAGCTATCAAATGCCTATGGATTTCATAGGTGGAACCCAGGTAGACACTTAGGAGCATTCACTTATATATCATACCTTGAAAAGGATAACCAAAGGATACATTTCATGTAAGGATTCGAACAGAGTATTGAGGAATAACGAGTAGGTTTAGTATTCTCTCGCATAATGCAGGTTGCACATGGTTCATGATAGTTAATGGAAATGGATTTCATTAAGGTTTATGTAGATTTAAATATATGGGTATTTAAATCAGCTACATAAAGTTTTTTAAAAATATAATCTAGAGATGAAGTGACAAAAGTGGATGTTACATCCCCAAAGTGAACTTGGCCCCTTGTATAGTTATAGATGCATCTTTCAAAACTCCTATGGGAGTGGCCTTAGTCTGGTTTGCCATAAACAACACATTAGATGATGGCTGCAATGGAGGCCTCCCCATTTGTACCCATGCATCTAATGTAAGCACATTTACCTCCACACCTGTATCAATCAATATATTGCTCAACAACCACCCATCTACAACAAAATTTAGAGTAATTTCTTTGTCATAGTCAATGCTATCAGGGGGAAGATTTACATGCAAAATCTATCATCCGGTCTCAAGACCTATGCGTGGAGTGTTCCCTTTTAACCAACTTCCTAATAGCGGAATAATGTTCTCTTGGCACAACATCTTGCACACCTCTCGTAGATCATCGATATCAGTTTGGACCGTCTCCGATGCTTTATTTTTCTCCTTGAGGTATTGTATCTCACCTTGAAGATTCCTTAGCACTTCCATGGTATCCTGGTAAACTTCCTTCTGATGAGTAGGATCTGGGTACCTCACATGTAAAACCTCCTCCTTGGTGATCGTAGGCTTCTTTTGCAATGCCTCTCTCATGTGTGTTGCTTCAACGCATGTAGTAATCTTCACTATCAATGCCTCGGTCCTTTGGTTATCTTGGGAATCCACTAATCCTCTACTGTGTGTTGGATTCTAACCATCCCGGTTCCTTTGTTCTCTTACTAATGCTACTTACTCAGATGTTCATATAAGTCTGGGCATTCTTCATAGCTATGGTTCTTTCCACACAAAAATGCAATATTCTCGAGGACATTCGTGCGTATAGTGGTCAAGAGACCCACACGTATAACATGTTCCATGAGGGAACTCACCTCTTCCTCCACTAGAGCCTTTTCCTCCATATCCACCATGAAATCCACATCCCCTTCCATGACCTCCTTCAAATCACCCCTCATTCCTTTCATAGCGCATTTGATTATGATCTCGATCCTCGGTGCTCATTCTTACCCTTAGAACTATATATTATACTTGTCATGTCATACTTTAAGGTCTATAGCATCCTAGATCTGATTGACTAATCAACTAAAAATCCTCAGTATCATGGGTCATGGACCTACAAATTTTACAAGAGTAAGATACATTCTTCCTTATCACGTGCTATAATAAAGGATAGTGACTAGTATCACGATTCAAATGAAAATTTTTACAATGCAATATTGATGAGCGTCACATTGGCAAGGGCAACTATCCTTGGTGCGAACTTCCACTTCACAATCAGACACCAAATTCTTGAGTACATTTCATGGGCTGACTTTGCTGATAGCTTCTCTAACTACTTTTCCATAGATGCAATCTATGCCTCTAGGAATGGACTAATGCCGGTGTCAATGCTCCCAACTGCCTCAACACGTAAAGCTACTTCTAGTGCTTCGTGTGGATCAATGTATGTCTTATGTGACAGTGCCCTTCTAAAAGGTGTAATCAATCCTCCAACAAACCATTGTGCATGATGGCTAGTGTGAATATCATAAGACAACTTAGATAGAAGTGTCTTAAAATGAGCATCATACTCATGTACACTCTTAGTAGTGCCTTGCTTGATATCCTTGAGCACACTTATACTCTTCTGCTAAAACTTAGGTATATAGAATTCTTTTAAGAAATCATATCTCAATGCTTTGCATAATCCACACAAGTTTGATCATGGTCAAATTTCCTATACCAGCTTGTGTTTGCGCCCGTAATGTAGTGGTGAATTGACTTGCCTTTCGCTCAAGATCCATGACCCCTTTAGCATGCAATAATATTTCACACATATGCACATTTTTGGCAAAGCATCCTTGATACCTCTATACTTCGTGAGATGAAGAGACATATCCATGTAGATATTCTATGGTTGTTATGGACCTTGACCACCGATCCAAAACCTCTTGTGTTCCCTTTACCTCTAGAACCACCGATCCACTAGAACTAGAACCACCTATACCTCCGGATCCACCACTTTTAGTTAGAATAGGGCCTGTAGACATACTCCCCTATGCTATGATAGTAGTATTATACTTTGAACCCCTACAACTGTGAGGTAGTTCCAATTCCGGAGGTGAGTCTAACATTCTATGTGGATGATGCACCTAAGAATGCTCCTCTAAATAAAATTGAAGTCATCTGTCTTGCCATTTATGTACTTGATCCCTAACTTACTCTTGCAATTCTACTTCCCAAGTTAGTTTATTGGTTACTTATTATACTAGATACTAAAAACCAAGCGCAAGGGCTAGGTCACCAAGTGGATTAAGATGTGCGCCCACTATCTGTGTCGTCTCTCTCTGGCACACCTCTCGTGAGGCCGAGGGGGTATCTCTATCATGCTTTTCAATATGGGGAGTTCTTGATGCTCTAGCTCCACGTCTTCTATGTGAGCTATAAATCCTTCACGAGCCATCTCTCTCCTCCATGCCATACTCTCTACAACGAAACGTTGCTTCTCTTTCTCCCTCTCGCCCACCTCATTATACTTAAACTTCCTTTCCTCTCTCTTTTCTTTTTGCCACTAGGTCTACCATCTTAAACCAAACCTTTTCCCGCCCCAATGCATGACGAAGCTTAGTTAGCCATCGGTTTACTCTCCAGTTCAAAGTTACCATTAAGATCTTGATCGCCAAAGAGTAGAATAGCTTATAAATATGTTCCTCTTGGATACCACAAAAACTAGAACTCAGCTACCTCACGGGAAAGAGTACGTCAAAATTGAATATTCCGTAATATAACTGTTTAGAAAACTACAAAACCACATATCCACCACCCGAGTCCAAATCAAATTAGCATCATAGAGGGCTCGAAATTATTCCCGTGTCCGCAGACAAGTGCATGATACCTCCAATTCCATTGATATGCATAAGTAGTAAGCCACTCATATAGTTTTATTGGAAAAATAGTGAAAAATCTCTCATATAAGTCAATTGTCATACAGGTTTTGTTCTTCCCAAGTGCGTGCGTTAACCTCAGATCCACTGCTGAACCACCGCATATATTCTTCCTCCAGATCATGTATCCATTCCTCAATACTTTCTAGATTTAACCGGTACGTCTTCATCGTGAACCATCCTGAAAACAACTAAAAAATAGGTCCCGATAAAGAATGAAACCAATGATGTAGCCTAGAATTTACCAAATAACACCCTAGTCACGCTGACACATCACTCAGCCTAGACTAAGCGCTCACTTGAAGCGCGTAAAGGTACCATGTCCCTCTTTAGGGTTGTTGTAATAGGATGTTAACATGATGAAGGAAGTAACATATAGATTCATAACTAATCCATCATTCCACAATGCATGCTACACTCAGATCTATGAAAGAACAAGATTAAACAATAATCATGATTGAATTAATAATATGCACTACTCAACTATACACAAAATGACACTTAGATTCAGCCAATGTCTTCCATCTATTAATAAATATAGAAGCTCCTTACAATATTTTCAATCTATACCAATGCATGTATGGAACTGATACAATAGTTCAATCATATGTGTATATTCTCTATTACACATACATACATACATCTCCTTCCATACATCCAGCTCTCTCTCTATATATATATATATATATCTATATATCTCATACTCATTCCCTCCTCCTATGCACCTAACATCATATATATAGGGTGGGGACTTTCCCTTCACTACTTATCTATTCCAAAAATAGGCCGCATGTTATTGATAGCCACACGTCATTTACAATCATAGCCACACATGCAAGTGCGCTATCTATAGTCCTCTTACAGTGAACTGAAGTGTCAATTCTATTCTTAGCTTGTCTTCATGCATAAAACACTTTGAACCGCTTCTCCAAGGATAGAAAATGCATGATGCACACGTCTCTACATTGTTGATGTGTTCCACATGCCATCTTCTAAAAATAGGTCTTTATGCTCAAAATCATATAAGTCTTGAAATATAAACTTGCCTTCCACGCGCGGGTCATTCCTTTCCTTCCATGCCCTTGGTTTTGGGCCTTCTATCCCACTGGACTCCTTTTGTGATCTTTGAAAATTATTCATTGACCAACATTACTCCACACTAATCTCATTATACATGGTGACCTGTATACCTTTGGCAAAAACATGGTGACCTAAGACAATTCCCTGATCCACCATCATCAGACATTTTTCATGAATTAGGGATAGTTAGTGCTTCTCACATCTTCTCAATAATTTCTCAAGGTTATGCACAGATTCATCAAAAGTGGATCCATACACCATGAAATCTTCCATGTAAACCTCAACACAGTCATTTGTAAGATCTACAAAAATTCCCAAGACTGCTCTCTGAAACGTAGCAGTGCATTACAAATCCCAAAAGGTAAGACTTGATAATAAAATGTACCCCAAGGGCAAGTAAAGGTGGTTTTATCCTAGTCAACAGGTGCAATACTTATTTAGTTATACCCATTAAACCCATCCAAGAAAGAGAAATATTTCTTATTGATGAGATTGTCTAGAACTTGGTCAATAAAAGGTAGGGGAAAGTAATCTTTCTTAGTGGATTTGTTGAGTTCCCTATAGTCAATGCAGATTCTCCATTTACCATTTTTCTTGGGGACTATAACTAATGGTGAGACCCACTAACTATCAGATATAGGGTAGATGAATCCTACCTTTAGAAATTTTTCTATCTCATTTTTTACTGTCTTTGAGGGTTGGGTTAATTCTTCTTTGTGGATACCTTATGGGTTTAACATATTCAATGTAGATATGGTGAGTATATATTATAGGATGAATTCCTTTCATGTCAGTGTAATCCTAAGCAAAAGCATTGGAATATTTCCTCAAAATATCAGAACCCCCTCTTGGTTGGCCTCCAAATTATGACCAATGGTCAGTTTGTCTCCTATGCCAATAGACACTTGTTTGGTATCTTCCAAAATGGTGAGCTCTGCATTGGTGATTAAAGAATTCAATGGGAAAACATGGGGCTGAAGCATGTGCAAAATGGATACATTTTCAAGAGACAAAATCTTGGTCAAAGGACAATAGAAATCAGAGACTGTGGATTCCATATTATAAGCATAGATTTCTTTACAAGATTCATTAGAAGTATCACTTACCGAGGTGAAAGTATTGGTCATGTCTAGAACAAATGATGGGTTTGTAGTCGATTTCTAATTTCCAAAGCCGCAAAGTGCTGATTTCCGTACTCACAAAGCCCTCTCGCATCGCTTAGTGTGTATGAATCAACAACTTCCGTCATATGATTTTGCACTACAATGGTGGCCAAATAAGAAGAACTCGAGAGAATTAGTATCCAAAGAATCCACCCATACATGTTCAAAAGCATACACATAAGGTTAGAAGGAGGATATAATGAAATATGTTTGCATTTCTGCCCATTTAGAATAGTCATTTTTCCCGACCTACATTCAACATATACAGAAGAGTAGCCAACCACGGTGGTCCCCCAAAATGACTGGATATCCCAATTTCCAAGCTTTAGGCTATAAGACCATGAAATCGACAAGATACTCTTAGGATTAAATAGTGACCATTATATCCTCAATCACCGTAACATTCCCATTTTAGTACATTAGAACAAGATTTTTTTATTTTTATTTTTTGATAAGTGCTTCCTAGTTCTAAATACATAATTTAGAACTCATAGATCAAAACAATCATTCTTATGACAGAAAACCATATGCAGCTGTAATGACTCGGTGTACCACCAATCTATTCATTCCATGACTCGGTGATCTACCAATCTATTCATGAGTATCATAGAGTTGGCATTTTTATTTTAACACTACACTCTTGTGGTTCTCTTCCCTAATCAGATTTCGTAATGCTCGTCCAAGGAACCTATCTGAATAATTGTTACCATTATTCATCGGCATCTCATCCCTTAGACTAGGTGACATAGGACAACGCAATCAGCAGCTTGTGATACTTTGGCCAAAGATTTGAAACATATTGTTCATGTCTCGTATTCCTTGATGGCATACTCGTCAATCTAGAATACTTCCTTCACCCCACTCCGATGTTAGATAGAATGTCTTATACTGACTTCTGTCAGCCTCCCCTGTCCCAAGTCATTCACTCAGGAATGGATTAATAACATGACACACGTTATAAGGATGCTCTTGAGGACTAGGATAAGCTGACATACTGGGTCAACCACAGTTAACCCTGTGTGTCAAGGTACCCCAAATCTCCAAGGGCAGCCTCATAACATGACCATGGTCCTAACCGGTTCCAGAGTAAAAACTTGTTCGAGTTTAAGGTGTAAATCTTAACGATCAATGCAAAGGGTGTCGCCATAAGTCACCTGCATTGTTGTATCCTCG
Organism: Taxus wallichiana var. yunnanensis; assembly: GCA_018340775.1. NCBI lineage: Eukaryota > Viridiplantae > Streptophyta > Pinopsida > Cupressales > Taxaceae > Taxus > Taxus wallichiana. The sequence continues at coordinate 836,098,587 of CM031234.1, forward strand.
AGAAGATCCTAATCTTCTCGAAGGTACAACCCTGTAGTTGACATGTGCCGACATCCTACAAAACCACCTCGGAAAGATTTACTTAACTTCAAGGTGTTACTTAATTTGAGTTGAAATTATATTTAAGACTCTCCTAACTGGGTAGTCTTTTCCCAACCCCGGGTTCCACACCTTTGAGTTGCTTTACGCAATTAAGTTCAATTTCACAGAGAGAAGTTTAATAAGATTTGATATCTCGCCAAGGAGACCATTGGTTCCCAATAACCTTATTCTACATAATTGGGCAATAGCCCTAAGTCCTCTCATAAGGATGCTAACTAAACCCATATGGGTTTATATCAGCTCCCTAGACTGAAATATATCTTACTTATTGGTACAAGATATATTGATTTAAAACCATCAATTACGTTGCCTTGACTTAGATCATGGGTAGGGAGTAATAGATTACTCTTCCCGTTTTCAGCTACCTATTAGGGTGGTAGTTTAATCTTAACTTCTCGAAAGGTAGTGGACTGATTTCCAGTTTAGCCTTATTCATAACATAAAAGAATTACTATTCATTCACGAAGTATTTGGTCACATAATTTTTACAAGACCTACTTAGAAAATCCAAATAACTCCCATGGTACACAATATTAAAAATCACTTACATTCAATCAGACCTAAGAAGTTCAATCCATCAAATGAAAAAGTAGCCACATAAGTAACAATCTCTCCATTTCATTCATTTCCAGACCATACATTTACAACTTATGCACTTCGGCACATTTGATACAATGATCAACATCGAAAGAATATCTTTCTTCCTATAATACAATTTGAGACAATCAAATTGAAATTCATCATTAAACCAGTTTAAACAATCTGAGCATCATATCAGATCTGCGTGCTTTTACCACTTACGATGTCCATCTGCAAAAATTGCTAGCACAGGTCAGTTCAGTGAACTGAGCATGATAAGCACTAATTCTTAAAACAATTGCATTCTACCAACTGTTTCCATTAGACAACCTGTTTAAATGAAATCATTTCTTCAAATCCTTAAACTTGAATCAGGCTAATCATTTTTCTACAATTCTAATATGACTTTAACGCATGACTCATATTATAGCTGCCAGTTAAACCTAAATATATTTCAGATAATTCATGGTATATATTAGAGACTAAGAAGAACAAAATGAATCCAAACATCCATCCATCTGAAAATCAAGGACAACAATAATTCAACAAATTACTCCATTCAAGAATGAATTCCTATCAGTACGTGTATCCAACAGGTGAGTATTTAACAATTCAAGCAAAGGCAGATTATAACATCCAGCAAGCTCAACTGACGGGATTCCTTTATATTCATAGCCTTATTTCAATGATATTGACAAGTATACCAACTTCTACTACAATACTATTTTTATAAAAGTGGATAACCGTACAACTCAAACAGGATAGTAATATAACCGTTAATAAAGAAGAAGACTCCAGTCAAGAGTCAGTACTTACCAGTTTCTCCTTACAATTTTAACAATCTATTCTTCTTATGCCCGTACCGTAGAATTCACATAAAGGTACAAAAGAAGAGAGCACTCATAGTTTCTAGACAAGGAGAGAATATTTTCTTAATCCAACAGTTATATATCAACATATACTTCACAGCTTAGGAGAAAGAAACATAGGCATTCAGATCTCCATTCCAATCATGTTCAAGACTGTACCAACTTCCCAAGAGTAATGCATATACATCCAATCTTGAATTCAATAAGGAAGAAGAGAGAGCAAGAAAATCAACACCCATCCCTTCCAAATACAAACCTGATTCCCATCCATGCAGACCCAGGATTACCCATAAGTTAATAAACATCAGAGTTCCTCAAAGCAAGATTTCTCTCGGTCAGGCTGTGTTCCCATTAACCAAGCAAGGTCGTAAAGAAAACAATAATTACATTTATATTTCATCACATACAAAATCTATAATCATAGACCATCCAAATCCTTTTCACAGAGATGCAGATTTAAATATAACATACATCATACGCATGCGACTAAATCAGTCGAGCTCAAAAGAAGGAACTACAGTTTCATCCCAATTCAATTATATAATCACCTGAAGCTATCAAGCAATAAAAGAGCTCTCGCGACCAAGCAATAATCAATAAACCAACCAAATTAGACCCAACAATTCTTTCCATGTCATTCTTCAAACATGAAATTACCCAACGCCATCGCCTGACATGGCACAGTTAGGAACTCATTACCTCAGTCGAACAAGAGACTAGGTAACATCATAAACAGAAGTCGAACCCATATACAAACACAACAAACATTTCAACTGAGTCGAATCCATATGTATACACAACAAACATTTCAACTGAATCGAATCCATACGAATATACAAAAAACATTTCAATTGAATCGAATCCATATGAATATACAACAAACATTTCAACTGAATCGAATCCATACGAATATACAACAAACATTTCAACTGAATCGAATCCATACGAATATACAGCAAACATTTCAACTGAATCGAATCCATATGAATATACAGCAAGGACTTCAACAGAAGTCGAGCCAACACGCAAACACATCAAGGACTTCAACAGAAGTCGATTCACATGAGAACACTGCAAGGACTTCTACAGAAGTCGTATCCAACAAGTATTCACAACAAAGGCTTCAACAAAAGTTGAAATCATACGAAAACATTGCAAGGACTTCAACAGAAGTCGTATCCAACAAGTATTCACAACAAAGGCTTCAAAAGAAGTCAAATCATACGAAAACATTGCAAGGACTTCAACAGAATTCGTATCCAACAAGTATTCACAACAAAGGCTTCAACAGAAGTTGAAATCATACGAAAACATTGCAAGGACTTCAACAGAAGTCGTATCCAACAAGTATTCATAGCAAAGACTTCAACAGAAGTCGAATCAAAATGTAAACACAGTAAGGACTTCAATAGAAGTCGTGTTCATAAATAATCCAACAAACATTTCAACAGAGTCTACGCATAACCAGGGAGTCCCAATTCAACAAGAGAGGAAGAAAACCATTACAATGCTTCCAGAAAAACCAACTGTACAAAGAAATCATCTGAACAGAGTTGTTCTAATGAAAGCATTTGAAGGAAAGCAAGATTTTTAAAAGTTAGGGCCTATCATGCCTGATAGTGTCACTTAAAAATTCGAAGAAGACCTCTGAATGTGCTCGCTCCTTCTCTTCTTCTTCCACGATAGATTAAACAACAATAAATTGTTACCTTCATGCCTTATAAACTTTCCCCGACAGAGAAAGGAGCTAGAAATTCTCAAAGTTTCCATGCAACACAGAGTAGATGACTGGTTCGAAGAACCAGTGCTCAAGCAGAGCGAAAAATGGAGTGCATGAAAACCAAACAACCAAACAATATTCCATCTGCATGCCTTCCCAAGCAATCCGTGCTCGGGAACCAAAGTTCATTAATTGTATTAACTGCCATCCTCCCGCCTATTCTCCATTGCCACCGACCGCCAAAATTGGTGATCGCCAAAAGAAAACAAACAACCATTCCCATACTTGGTGATACTGCCACGTCAGGTCACAATAGCCGTTTGCAACCTCCGCCAAATCTGACAGCATCCCAAGTCCTTCAACCTTATCCACCTCATAAATGCCATGGAAACCACCGCCCATGACTCGCGCCCCTTCATAGGTCCCCCTCCATTCTTATCATTAGTTAAGATAGGTTAGATCATAGGGTAGATCATAGGGTTAAGACATTAGTCTTACATCCATAGCGCTAGAAGAAGTTAACTCTAGGAGCATTAAGCTTATAGTTTAGGGCTAGGTTAGATTTGCAATTATTTTAACCAATAGGTTATAGTTTAGGTTAGGATTATTAACCTTAACAAATCCAGTCTAGGTCTCCAAAGTAGGACCAATCAGCGTTAGAGCCAAATAGGGTAAAACATTCCTGTAAAGGATTCTATCGGGAATAGCTAAATTAAGCTTACGGTAAAAACATGAACATCTTACCTGGCTTAAGGTCTAGGCCTTCCCGATGTTACGGTATTTGGAACCAAATTTCATTTAACATGATCAGCCTGAGTTAAACTCCGAATTTCTCATTCAACTCATTCAGACCTTGCAACTTTTGTAAGGTCAATAAATTTTGTTCATCCTGAATAAGCTTAAAACATCTCTTGGATCAATGCAACTGATCCAAGGTTGAGTCATAAAGATGGATAAATCCACAATTCATCCCGAAATCAAATTGAACTCAGGTGCTAAAAATGAAAGAAATAAAAGAGTCCAAGCATATTCTGACTCAGTCAAAGATCTTCAAGAGAAAAGAAGATACAATCCATATCAAGCATGACTTCACAAATCAAAGGAACACGTCCTTATACAGAAGAAATCATATATCAACACTTGAGTGCTCAGGAGGAAGTAACAACAGTTCAGGGTGTTACAATCACACCATCTAGTATAGCAAAATGACTAATGTGCTAATTGAAGAATGATATTGGTAGGTTGTAGTCCTATCAAGGACATCAGATTGAACATATATGTTGTTATAACATTTATGGCAGCACCAAGATCCACCAAAATGTTAGATATTGACTAATTTTTTATACAAATGGTAATGACTGGACTCCCAGGATCCCCGTATTTTGGTGAAATAAGTGTGCCAACAAAAAGATCAGCCAAATTTCCTTCCACCCTAACGGTTTTTTGTTATTTCTTCTTTCTTCAAGGTGTCTTTATACACTTGTTTCTAATTGTTTGGTTTAATTCTGGGATGTCCCTTATTGATCATAGTAATGGGACCTCAATGTGCACATTTTTCACCTCTTGAACTAGCTTCATTTCATCAACAATTTGAGTGTCTAGTAACCACTCAGGAAAAGGAGCTTTATGGGAATTTTGATTAGTTTCTTGATCATTCTGAGCGTTTTGTGTTTTTGGAGAAGGTATAGTTCCTTCATTTTCCTCAAGTATCTCATCTTTATCAGTGTATATAGTCATTTCCATGATAACTATTGGATGATTCAATGTTTCCTAGACCTTAGTCTCAGATTACTAATAGTATCAACTTGCATTGAATTACTTGGTCATGCTTCATCAATTGAAGCAGTCTGCTGATTTTTGGGTTTGATACAGATGGGATGGAAGTTTTGTTTTTGTTTCCTATCCGTGTTGTTGATAGTTTTTGGTGGGGCCATTAAATCTTGTTGTGTTTGTTGGAACCTCCGTTATTGATTAATGTTCATTGTGGTGCCGACTATTGGTTTTGGTTAGGATTCTACGGAGGTACCCACTTTTGGTTGTGCCATGGACTTATTGGAGTTGGTGGTGTCCAACATGGCTGAGTGTAGGGATTCATCCAGGGTGGTGGTTGTGGATAAGTCATCCAATTTGATGTTTTCCACTCAGGTTCTCCCTAAGTAGGCTGAGGATCCTGACTGGGCCATGACATCCTCTAGGGGTTCTGAGTAGGTCAAGGGGAATATACAGCCTGATTATTTGGCCTTTGAACAAAGTTGACCTTTGCATCAGCTTGAGAGATAGCATTCAAGCCTCCTTTCAACTGTGATAAGAAGGTGCAATGCTTAGTGTCGTGGTCAGCAACTTCACAAATCAAACACATGTCTGTAACATCCAAAGGACATTCTCTTAGGGGATGTCTATTCCTACACTTAGGCAATATATGTCCAGAGGTTCTTTGAAAACATTGGTTTTGGCCTTAAGCCCATCTATGGTTGATGTTAATTGTAACAAAATGTCCATTTTCATGTTGGCCATTTCCTCCAAAAGTTTAGAGGTACCTAGGAAAGCTTGGATGTTTTTCTCTTCCTTATACCCCCTCGTGTTCTAGAGTAACTTCTACATAGCTCAGTGATTTGTTCCATAGTAAGTTTATGCACATCTATTATGCAAATAAGATGGAGGGAACATCTAGTTTCCTCATCAATTCCTTTAAGGAAATTTGTCTTAGTGATCTCTACATGTAACTCATAATCGCTTCGTCCAAATGGAGTTAGAGGAAAACCCATGAACCATCTCATAATAGAGTATTTGAGAGTGGAAGGAAAGAGTTTGAGTTTTTATTATTCCTTCGTAGTCATAGGTTTGACAAAGAATTCTCAAATCAAACAAAAATGATCGGGGTCTTCACATGCCTCAAAAAATAGGGAGGATGGATGGTGAGATTTTTTTCATGGGTGTGTCCTCATCCTCATCCAAGATGATGGGATAAGTGAAGGTTCTACCCAAGGGTCGGTGTATTAATGTTTACACCCACTAAAGAACAAGGGAATACTATGTGTGCTGAATTTCACTCAAGAGGTGTTGGGAGCTCACCTAAGGCACATGTGGGCACCGAGTCTCTCTTTTATGTGAGTTAAGTGGGAAACCATCATCTATGTCAGAACTTAATGAATAAAGGTGGAAATGAGACATACAATCATCATAGGGCTCAGAACGGCCTCTAGACAAATGTATTCATTCCAAATAGAGGGTACTTACAGATAATAGATAGAACTACAACAGAAAGGAAAATACATAAGGATTTACATCTATTCCATAACATCCATGAACAGAAATGAAAAGATATAGATATGAACCAATCAATTACATTCATACTCATTCATGTTTATAACCTCATTACATTTAATGGATCCATTAGACTACCATAGCTTGATCAGAACGAAGTCATACATCACAGCAGGGATCATGTCCTTCATCCATACAAAGAAAAATTTATATCCCATCCCCTTAATACATTACTCCCTTATATAGCCTCTACCCAATCCCATAGAGTTCTCATAGTATTTCTACAGAGCTCCACTCTCTATATTCTCCTCTATCATATATCCGATCTGCTCCCCTTTTTTTCTTCTATAGGTGCTTATATTTATAGGCATCCCAAAGTTCCAACTCATCCTTTTGTGGCCTCAGATCCAGAGCCAAGTGTCTGAATGTGGTCCTCCATGGGAGTATGCTCCATCAGATCCAAGCTCTCCACTCCTTGTAATGATGGTCTTCTAGAATCCTCTATCACTAAGCATATTCCTTTTATGGGCATCATGTTGCCAGGCTAGCACCTTATCCACTCCTCATTCACTGTCGGGTCATGCTTTTCTCGTGTCCTACCCAAAATTCCCAATATGGCTAAGTCTTGAAACCTTAGCTCTATCCGCCCACGCACCACAAGTTTTCTTAAACCCTCCCTATCCCTATCCTGCGCACCTTCTCCTTGCGCGCCCTTCTTCAACAAGGCCTTGTGTGCCTACATGAATTTTGTACTTAGCCAATATTTTGGGGTCCCAACATCACCCCACACTTCACCTGTTCTTTGCCCTCGAAACATCTTTTCAAGAGTAAAGAATTACAATATGTTCCAGAAGAATGAAATAATTTGGGAAGAGTAAGAATAAGGGGATGAAGGAATGGGAAAGAATAAAATAATGGAAGGGTAATTATTGCTGCAAAAGGAGTGGGAAGTCCCTTTTTAGGTTGGCCTCCAGCTTGTTCTAGGCATCTACTTCATTCTGCACTCTCTGGCAGAGGTCACCGACTAAGGTGCTCACTTCCTTAAAGCTTAACCCATCTCCTAGGTATTCATAGTCTCAACTACCCCTTCCAATTGTTTTCCCATGTCCTCAAGTGTGTCCATTCTTCTTGTGATTTGTGGGTACAATTCCTTCAACCGGTTTTTGATTGAACCCCTTAAGGTTTCAATGGCCTCAGATTTATTTTCAACCTCGGCAAGGATTATATCCCTTTCCACCCTATTTCCCTTATTCTTCTCTTGAAACTCCTTCAACTCTGCTTCGTGAGTGGTGACCAAGATGCTCACCACTCTATCCCTATCTACGTAATTATCATATGTGGCCTCAGCAGATTGGGTAGAAATCTTGACATCCGCAAGTACCTTGTTATACTCAGCAATGATTTCTACCACTTTCAATTTGTCCTCCCTCACCAAGCATGCTGCCACTTCTTCCATGGACTCTAGGGCCAATGGTTGTCTCTCCATGGTGAGGATGCACGTATCTTCTAAGCATTCAAGAGTGGATCCATACTTCTTGTGGGGGCGTTAGGTCTGGATGCTTCAACATAATGGTGCTTGTGATAGACTCCATATTTTTGTATACTTCACACACCTTTTCCTTCTCATCCCTTAGTTCACACTTCATGTGTGCTGATCAAATCTTCTTGTTTCAAGCCCTTAGTCTTCTCAACCAGCTCCTCTTCCTTCTTTTCTAGCTCTCCCTCTAGAAATTTTACTCTATCATTTCTTCCAAAGAGCCTAGCCTCAACCTCGACCATGACCTTGTTGAGTGCATTACATAACTACTCATCCAAGAGTTGTTGGGCATTTACCAAGGGGTTGGCTCCCTTAGACTCCGATACTGGCATGATTGCCCCTTGGTATACTTTGAACTCGACTCATCAATATGGGACTCAAACACCCAAGAGAGCATCTTCCTTTTCTTGGGGTATGTACCCTCCTCATCAAATGATGCCATAGCTAGAATTTTTCCATGGGTATAGTGCTCTGAAGCACGCACGTAGCACCTTCCTTGGGTCAACAACATAGCCCATGACCTGTCCTCATTCTGTATCAAGGCTCTTCCTTCCCGAAGCACGTGGATTTGGGAAACTCACCATTAGACTGGGACCTCCTCCCACACTGACTTGTTCTTTCTCAATGCTTTCCTCCTTATCCTCTTCCATCACTATGTCAAGATCTGCACTCTAATTCTTGTTCTACCAAGGCCTTGATTATTTTCATTGCTTCTCTTTCTAGCCACCTCATTTACTTGCTCCTACGTAAGGCTTGGAGTTTTCTACTCTTGTGCACCAACCTCCTCACTTCTTCCCATGTCCTGGGTGCCTTCCTCCTCTTGGATACCCTTACACCGCACGAAAAGGAACTCATGTTCTTCTTCTCCACCCTCTTCTTCTAAACCATGCATGTTGAAAACAAGTGGTTCTTGGTCTCTTTAATCATCTTCTTCATTTTCATCATCCTTTTCACCTATGTAGGCCTCCAAGCTCTCATTTTCTTCCGAGTCGGCCTCCTCTACTATCCTCTGCTTCTTTCTAAGAGGTGACTCTTCTACAAGGGATCCAACCTTCTCTGCTTCCTCTGGAAACTTCTCCTTGGTGAGGGGTTGCTCTAACACCTCTTCTTCTGGGGTCTTCTCCTTTATCGAGGTCTTCTTCCTGCACACATAGGTGCTAGGTTTGGCACTTGCCACCAACACACTTATTGGCTGGGAAATCTCCACACTTGGTGATTTTTCTTCTTCTCTCTCCCTTTTCTTGAGCATGGGCTTTCTTCTACCCATGGGATCTTTAGGTATGGAGACATCATTCTCTAGGTATGTGCCTTTCTCAAATTTTGGCCTAATGCAGAGATATACATGCACCGCAGACTTTCCTGCAATTGGTAGAGTCAGGGGTTTCATCATTCTGACTTCATGTGCTACATAATTTTCCACGTACGTGTGCTTCTTGGGGTAGACCAACATCTTGTACATCTCCCTATGGTCTTGATCAACCTCACTAAGGTCAAACCTTAGTCTCTTTACTTCTTTAAACATGTTAACTCCCATTGTTTAAAAGTATTGGGTGGTGAAGGAGAATGGGAGTTTACACCATGGGCTCATGGTTTCATCCACCAACTTAATCTGCCTATGCATAAGTTCTAGTACACAAAAAACTTAGCTTCTCCCTCTGTAAGCATCGGTAGTTTCTCTGGGATTCTCCACTCTACCCCGAACACATCCCTTAAGTACTTATACCACTTGTCTAGGTGCACCTTGTGGGAGGTTGTCATTGTTTCACATGTATAATTTGCAAATCTTTTCACATACGAGGCATCTTCACCGATACTCCCAAACAAACTTGTCTTCCACATCAGGCACTCCTATCTCCAAAAATACAATTGTCAGGAGGATATTTCCAAAGAGTATCTTGTCTCCTTCCTATGTGCATTGTTGATTATCTCATCTATAATGAAGGCCAATAAATTGTAGATTGTGCCCTCTGATATTTTTCTACATACATTCAACCAGGCCTTATTCACCTGTGTCCACCTTTCTTGATCATTTAACTTTGTGACTAGGTGCACGACCATTCTCATGATGGGATCTGGGATTTCTACAATATCAAAATACCTTGACCCCTTCTTGTAATCATATGTAGTGACATGTTTCTTTGATGGCATCCTTGTCACTCAGTCATCGTCTATGCTTTCTCCCAGAGATGAGGCCTATAAACTTCAAAATTAGCCGAGGGTTATGCACACTTGCACCCCGTAAAGTAAAATTGGTCCTCATGCACATGTGACATCATCCACTGATAGAGGCACTCAGGATTTCCAAAGTAGGGAACTCATAGAGTTGCAATAACCCTGCCTTCTCCAACTTCACTTTTACCTCATCACTATAGATGGGAAAACCCTCTGGTGTCCTTTTATTCATCGGTGCACTAACTCCAATGTCATTTCCTTCTCTATTGTGTTTGTGTGATGGTTATAATCACTCACCACCATCTTTCTCAAATGGGATTCCCACTCCTTCCCAAGAAAAAATCCATCTGGGTACTGCATTTCTACATACCACTCCTCATTCATGCTTGTGGTGGTTGCTTTTGCTCTCTACCCTTGCCCTTTCCCTTGGGCTTCTTAGGTGACACGGTTGGTTTCTTGGGTGCCATTGTCTAGGTCCTCTTATCACTTCAATCTCTTCTTGTTACTCTACTCTTCCACTCCTTCTAACCTTAGATCTCAAACTTGTGAAGAAAACCTCTTAAACCCATGCCCTAGTTTTTCAAACCCTAACTGGGATAATTCTTTCACAAGACGACACCTTCTCACAACTACTCTTACACCCATGAAATCCCTTCCTTCTAGTTTGCAAATCCAAACTAGTTACTCACGCTCAAAATCTTCAAATTTTTCTTCACACAGATCAGTTCTGGAAGCCCTAGTTTGCAATGATGCAAAAGCACTTCTCTCTTTGTATTTGTAAAGTAAATAATGAAATGCCTCGACCCTCTATTTATAGTTTTTCCTTCTTTTAACATTAAATGATTCTTCACCTACCACCGTACTTCAACACTTATTTTGGATTTTTCCAAAAATCCGACTTCTACACCCTTTCTCACACACCCAACCTTGCGTAGAAAATTCTACAACCTTCTGGCACACAACCAACCTATCTGACAGAAGACTCTTGTGCACATGTCAATAGCACTGAAGGCACTTCTTCCATCCTTTACATGATTTTTTCTCTCGCCTACCTCATGTTTCTTTTGTGCTTCTTCCTCTCTTGTACATGGATCCCCAATGTAGCCTTATCCTGACACCAACCATCCTTTTTCACCTTTCCTTGCATGTACTTCCTTCACAGGCCATTCAACCAGGCTTTCCAATGCAATCCTTCCTAGCACTTCACACTTCAAGTTCTTCCACCTTACTCTACCCCACACTAAAATGATGCATGGTCCTCTACGTAGTTACAACCTTCAAAAATTAATGAGATTACCGGTGCCCAAGGCGCAACACAAAACAAAAACAAGAAAGGGAAACACAAGAAAAGAAAATGCATTAAGGGAAATCCTAAACTAACTAGCAATACTGCCTTATTTACAAACACCAAGAAGACTTATTTATAGTAGGGCTTCATCCTACTCCCATTGAAGTGTCTTGGCAATCTCATCCCATCCAACTTGTAACTAGCATGCACCTGAATCAAGGATGTACGAGATGGTGTAGGGACCCAACCAATGCACTTTTAACTTCCTAGGATGGCACAAAAACTTGGAATCATATAACAACACCATCTGCCAACCTCAAACTTCTTATTCCTAATGTGGCAATCATGCCATGCTTTTTTCTTTGCTTTTTTTGTTGTTTGGCTCCATTTGGCCAATGATCACCTTTCATCTAGCTTCATTAATTTATCAATCCTTTCTTCCAATGCTTGTTCATCATCCAAATTCTACTACACGTGCTATTTTCAAGAGAAGGTAACATGAACTCAACCAATAGACAACCTTTGTGCCAAACACCAATTGAAATGGTTAGGCTTTATTCATCCTTTTATAATTTGTCCTATAAGCCCATAATACAGCTGATACATTGTCATCCCAATATTTTCTTCCGACATCACAAATATTTGTTAGGCTATGACTCAATATTTTGTTAAATGCTTCTATGGTTCCATTTGCCTGAGGGTGATAGGGAGTATTTTTGTGATGAGCCACCATGAACTCTACTAACAGGATCCTCATGGTCTCATTCAAGAAATGTGTACCCCTATCTCTGGTTAAACTTAAAAGGCATCCATACATCGTGATAATGTTCTCCCACAAAAATCTAGTAGTGGTAGCTTGTACAATCTTTAGTTGGGGCTGCCTCTACCCACCTTGTCAAATAGTCTATGCAAGTGATTACATAGCATGATCCAGTCCTATGCGTTGTTAGTGCAATAGGGCCTACAAAGTCTATTTCCCATTTCTTAAAAGGTTCAACACTAGGGATAGGGTGCAAAGTCATTTCATCTCTCCATCCTAGCTTGCCAATGTGTTGACAATGGTCACATGCTTTACAATACTCCTTACAATCCTTATACGAGTTTCCCACCACAATCTTGCCATTAATATTTTATGTGTGGTGGTGTCACCTACATAATTTCCACTTGCACTTCCTCTGTGTGCTTCCTCTATGATGGTAAAGCACTCATGCTCTAGTACACACCTACGTAAAACTTCATCATGCCCTAGTTTGTATAAGTCCCCACTGATCAACATGTAGGTACAACGCGTATGGCTAGTTGATTTTTCTCTAATGTCTTCATCCCTTTTGGTGCCATACCCATTTTAAGGAACACAACAATATCCTCCAAGTCTGAGGGTGCGTGCCGTAACCTAAATAGCTACATGCATCTGGCATGGTATCTTCAATGCTTTGTGTGTCCTCCCCGAATCAATCCTAGATAAATAGTCAAGTCCAGAATTACTCTTGCTTGGTTTGAAAACTACAGTGAAGTAGAACTCTTGGAATAATAGCATCCACCAACATATGTGCCCTTGTAGGATGGGCTTGTTCACCAAATATTTTAATGCCATGTGGTTAGTGTAGAAGATAAAGGGAGTTTCCAATGATACTTTCTAATTTATGAAGCCCGTAGATCATCGATAATGTCTCGCGCTCGATCATAGTGTAATTTTGCTTAGTTGGTGTCAACTTCCTGCTTGCAAAGCATAGGGGTGATCAACAATTCCCTCACTAGGTTGTGAAAGTACTGCCCCAATGGCTATTCCAGATGCATCCACATGAACATGGAAGGGCTTATCCTAAGATGGGAAACGTAATATAGGCGCGGTGACAAGTCTATCCTTCAATGTGTCGAATGCCTTCACAGCTTGTGCCTCCCCAATAGAAGGAATATTTATGTTTGAGAAACTCTTCTAAAGGCACAAAAATCTTGGCATACCCCTTGATGAACTTCTGATAGTATCCCACGTATCTAAGAAACCCACACACTTTGTACTTTGACTAGTTTGATCCCCTAATCACACAATCACTACAATTTTGGTAGGATCTACTTGTAGGCCTTCTTTGCATATGATGTGTCCTAATAGGGTCCAAAATGGGTAGTAAATACACATTTCTTGATGTTGAAGGATATCCTCAACTTCCAACACCTTTCAAACATCAATCTCAAATTTTCAAAATGGTCCTTGACTAGTCCCTACATGGTCCAATCATCAAGGTACACTTGGAGAAACTTGTGGATGAAGTTCCGTAAGGCCTACACTATAATGTGTGAGAACATAGCAGTGCATTCTCAAACCCAAAAGGCATGATCAGTATAGGCAAAACTTCCCACTAGGTGGTGAAGGTTGTTCTATGGTCTTCCTTTGCAATCCTCACCTAGTGATAGTCTAAGAACCCATCTCGTGAATGAGTAGACTTTGTGCCCAACCACTCCTTCCAAGATTTCTTCAGTGAATGGGGTTAGGAAGGGATCAATGACACATACTACATTCAGATCACTATAATCAACACATATCCTTATCCTTCCATCATTTTTGATACTAATCACCATTAGAATTATCCACTCTAACTCCTCCACAACCTCTATGATTCCTGACACTATCATCTTGTCTATTTCCTCCTTGACCTTCATGCACACATTGGGGTTCATCTGGTATGGTCTCTTCTTGACTAGGTGTGTACTTTCCTTTAGTTTTATCTGCATCTCCCCCAGGGAATGATGAACGCCCTTGATCTCATGGTACCTGCATGGGAACAGGTCCTAAAATTCATGTAACAGATAAATGATCTTAGAGACTTACTTCTCCTACCAATAATCTCCGATGATATCTTCCTTGGGTTCTACCTCCGACCCAATATTATCCTTCTTAGTCTTTATGGGCTCATGTTAGGTGCATGTTATTTCATCAACACTATCCATCACTTCGCGTGAGCCTAGAGAATGGTTAACCTCCAAATTTTCCATCTCTTCACCGTCTATGACATAGAACATCTTGCTTTTTTCTCTCTATGTACGCACGCTCAACTACACCTCATCAGAATCATCTTCACCAAATTTTCCCTCCAAGTATGGCTCTCCTAAAAATTATATAAGCCTATCCTATGCCTTTGCACTATCCCCCATCGTAAGGTGCTTGACCTCCTACAATGCCTTATCCACTGATGGTTTGGTGCTTCGATACTCAAATGCTTGGGCAAGATCATCCACTAGTTCTTGCCAATTCCCTATTTGGTGATGTGTCTTAAAGTAGATGTACCATATGTGTGCACAAACCTACAATGTAGAATATAATTTGTGTACCCAGAGGGATGGTGGCAAAGCTTCCATGCCTTCCCTAGGCTCTCTCATAGGATTGGATGTGGAAAGAGGCGGGCTCCTTACCATGGTAGTCTTTGATGGTGGTGGGCATGTTACTTCTAGAGAACCAAACAGAGAAGGAAATTATCACTTCATGCCATTCCAAGAGATTATCCTGATGCGTTTCCCATTTTTGCACAACAGTTTCGAGTAGAACGTAACTTAACATTTCTCTTCTTTCATTCTCATTTCTCCACTAGGCCTCCATTTCCTACAAGAAGGTCTCAGTGTAAGCCCCTCTAGAATACTTAGGTAACTTCCTTCCTCCTAGGTGCCTAAGTGAGCGTGCCTTAGGTGCTCTAGTTACAAGCCCCTTTATTTATCACCCAACCAACTCATAAGTTCTATGCACCCAATTGTCACATGCTAGACTAGTGGTGTCACTTACCGACTGAGCATCCTCAAACTAGATAACTCTCAGGAGGATGGATTATCTCTGGGTCTCGAATAGAATGCACATAAATTTGATCAAGGACCTCTTCTCCTAAGGGCTCTATGTATGGTGCTGACTTCCCATTTGCAAGGGGAATGATAACCCTTTCTTCCTTGTTCTCAAAGCTGATGTACCCCTTATTGAACCGAAGATCCACATTGTTCTTATAACACCATGGGTGCCCAAGTAGTGCTAGGAAATTGTCTGCCTCGGTGAGCACCAAGACTTTGAAGTCCCTAGTAAACTTAGCCCCTAAATGGTGATAGTTGCATCCTTTAAGACACCAATGGGAATTGCCTTTGTTTTGTTATCCATATACAACACATTCGAAGACAGTACAGAATGTAGGCCTTCCCATTTGATGTTATGCATCCAAGGTGAGAACATTAACCTCTATGCCTGTGTCAATGAGGATATTACTAAGGAGCCATCCATCCATGATTGCATTTAATGTGATCTCCCTATCATAGTCAAGGCTATGATGGGGAAGGTTTACATGCAAGACCTACCTTTCGTGCTTTACTCTTGCATGAAGATTTCTCTCTCAACCATGCTCCTAGAAAGGGAATAATATTCTCTTACCTTAGCATTTTACATTCTTCCTTGACCTCATCTAGGTCATCTTTTGGCGCCTCGACCTTCCTTCTTTTCTCCTCCCTCCTAGACTACTCCTTTAGACACTGGATTTCTCCTTGTAAAATCAATGATTTCTATGGTTTCTTGATATACCTCCTTCTAATGCGTAGGTCCGGGTACTTCCCATGCACAACTTCCTCTCTTAAAACTAAGGTTCTTTTCTTTGGTACCTCCTAGGTGCGTGTAGCCTCCACTTGAGTAGTGACCATGACAGGTTCTAATCTTGAGTCACGCGCCACTCTAGGCATCCACTGCGTATCATACTTCTTAATACTTACCATTGCAGTGCCCTTGTCTTTCCAAAGACTACTAATTCATGTGCTCAAATAACTTAGGGTACTCCTCATACTTTTGTTTCTTCTCACACCATGAGCACCTTAATAAGTTAGATAATTATCATTTATAAAGGTCTCATGGACCCATAATTGTAATAATTTCCTCGTGGGAACTCACTTCTTTCTCCTCTCAGTGGCCATTGCAACCACAAAATCCTCTATGAAAAACCATTCCACACACTCCTCCATCCACACGTCCTTCATAAAGGTGGTCATCCTCCTTGGAGCTACTAGCAATGCTAGTTTGGTGCACACCATGATCAATGGCCTCATGGATTTGGTCAATCAGTCTACAGTCCTTAGTATCATGGGTTGTAGAGGTGTAGATCTTACAGTAGTAGGACACATTCTTCTGAATTACATGTTGTAACAAGGGACATCTACTTGCATCATGGTCCCCATGACAAATTTCACAGTCTCTGATCATTACGAAACGTATTGTCCTCTGGGGGAAACTATCCTTGACATGCCCCTCTACTTCATAATTTGTACACCATATACCACTGCAAGTCTCATGGGCTAAGTTTGCAGACAACTTCTCTAGCTGCTTAGCCATAGTAGTAATTTGAGCCTCCAAAAATAGGCTAACACTAGTATCAACACTTCTAACAACTTTGGCGCATAGAGCGGCTTCTAACGCCTCACATGGGTCTGTGAAATTTTTATGAGATAAATCTCTTCTAAATGGAGTTATCAACCCCCCAACAAACCATTGAGCATGTTGTGAAGGGTGAATGTCATATGATAATTTTAAGAGGGAGTCTTAAACCATGTGTCATACTCCCACACACTCTCTCCATTCCATTCCCGTTGAATATCCTTTAGGCGCCGATGCTCTTCTATTAAAACTTAGGGATGTGAAACTTTGACAGAAATCATTCTTAAAATTAGTATATTCCACCACCATCTAGTGTGGATCATATTTTCAATACCAGCTATGTGCATGATCTTACAACGTAGTTACAAACTGGATTACTTTCCGCTCCGGGTAGTGATCCCTTTTGTGTGCCATAATAGCTCACACTTGTGAACATGTTCTACAATGTCTTCAATACCCCCATAATCTAGAAAATGTAAAGACATTTCAAAGAATACTTGAGGAGGTGGTTGGGGCCCTTGTCCTCCCGAGCGCAGCCTTGGTTTCCTCCAAAGCTTCACCCACCACCGGATCCACCAGATCCACCAGGTCTTGTAGTGGTCATGCTAAGGGTCCCCAAAGTTCTAATGAACTACGTGCCGATGGTCTATGAGAATGCCCCACTACCACTAGTGTACCCCATGCCACTCCTAGATGTGAAACCAAGGATTGTGTACTTGCTCCTTGTCCAAAAATTCCTTCGAATACTAGAATAATATGCGTAGCCATAGAAGTGGGAAATGAAAATTGTATCTCCTGGGTGCAGATCTGTCACTTCCACTGATACCAACTGGGTCAGCGATACTCCTTCCTTGATCTGGAAAACCAAGTGCCATGGTTTGGTCACTATGTGGGTTTAGATGCACACCAATGACTCTTCTCTCTCCATGCAAAGAACTCTCATCAAAAGCCGAAGGGGTCTCTCTTATGCACTTGCCAAGATGGGGTAGCATAAAATTCTAAGGTCCCATGTCCTCCGCATGAACCTCAACTCCTTATAACATCTGCCTCCATAGGTCCATCACACTTACAACCTCACATTGTCTAGCAATCTCCCTTTCATGTGCTTCACTATACTTGAGTCGTCTCTCCTCCCTTTCTTTCTCCATTGTAATATCTTCCATCTTCCTCCACCCTAGCTTCCATGGCCAACAATGTCGAACGATCTGCATGCCATCGGAAATACCTCTAAAATCAACGTAAAAATCAAGATCTTCATTGCCAGAGGGATAACATGTATAAATGATCCTCTGGGCTCCTATAAAAACTCAAACTTAGCAACTTCCGAACAAGAATATGTGGAAATAGCGTACTCTAGAGTGTAGCTGGCCAACACTCTCTTCCACCACTGATCAATAACATGTGTCCAGGTCAGATCTGCATCCTGTAGCTTCTGATAGTCCTCTTATGTCCACACATGTGCTCTATAGAACCAACTTGCTCTAGATGCATATGCTTGAGAGCCATTCATACAACTCTCTCGGAAACAACAAAAAAAGTTTCATACAATTCATGGTAGAGATTCTCTTCCACCCACCTCTCGTGCATCAAACTCGGGCCCAATATTGAATCTCTGAGCAAACTCATCCTCTGTGCTCCTGAACCAAGATTCAACACTCTCTAGAGTTAGACATTTTGTCATTACTCATTATCCAGACCATGATGCATGTCATTTCCCACTACAACTTCAAAAATAGGTCCTGAAAATGGAACCAAGATGTAGTCATTTTTACACCCACAAAAGAACAAGGGAATCCCATACACACTAAACTTTCACCCAATGGGTGCTGGGGTGCTCACCCAAGGCACGCGTGGGTGCCGAGTCTCTCTTTTATGTGAGTTAAGTGGGAAACCATCATCTATGTCAAGAACTTAATGAATAAAGGTGGAAATGAGACATACAATCATCATAGGGCTTAGAATGGCCTCTAGACAAATGTATTCATTCCAAATAGAGGGTACTTACAGATAATAGATAGAACTACAATAGAAAGGAAAATACATAAGGATTTACATCTATTCCATAACATCCATGAACAGAAATGAAAAGATATAGATATGAACCGAATCAATTACATTCATACTCATTCATGTTTATAACCTCATTACATTCAATGGATCCATTAGACTACCACATCTTGATTAAATTGAAGTCATACATCACAACAAGGATCATGTCCTTCATCCATACAAAGAAAAATTTATATCCCATCCCCTTAATACATTACTCCCTTATATAGCCTCTACCCAATCCCATAGAGTTCTCATAGTATTTCTACAGAGCTCCACTCTCTATATTCTCCTCTATCGTATATCCGATCTACTCCCTTTTCTTCTGCACGTGCTTGTATTTATAGGCATCCTAGAGTGCTAACTCATCCTTCTATGGCCTCATATCTAGTACCAAGTTTCGAATGTGGTCCTCCATGGGAGCATGCTCCATCATATCCAAGCTCTCCACTCCTTGTAATGATGGTCTTCTAGAATCCTCTATCGCTAATCATATTCCTTTCATGGGCATCACATTGCTAGGCTGGAGCCTTATCCACTCATCATTCGTTGTCGAGTCACACTTTTCTCGTGTCCTACCCAAAATTCCTAATATGGCTAAGTCCTAAAACCTTATCTTTATTCGCACACATGCCATGAGTTTTCTTAAACCCTTCCTTAAACCCTATCCTACGTGCCATCTCCTTATACACCCTTCTTCAACTAGGCCTTGCGTGCCTATGCACCTTTTGTACTGGACAATATTTTGGGGTCCCAATAGTCGGTCTCCATTATTCCCATGGTCCCCCATTTTTGAGTATCAGTCAGAGGATGCCAGATGCTCAAAAAGGTTTCTAGGCATTATGTTGGAGTCAGTGTCACTCTTAGTGTTCCCTTCATATATTCTATTTGGAGATATTTGTTGGATGTTGCGTGATGAAAATCTCCCTTATTCTTCTCATGGTGTATGCATCAAGGCTAGTTATTGAAATAAGGCTCAAGACATCTACTAGTTACATATGTAAACTCCATTAACACCTATAACATGTGAAGTGAGAAAATTGATGTGGTGGGCTATGGTGTCCCTGGAAACAACACCAAAAATGATGGGTCGTTGTATTCTACAATCATTTAACTAGTTGAATATTTCGTTAGTGTCATTATAAACTAGGTTTGTGTCATAGGTTGTATGCAATGGAGATTTATGTAATCGATTTTCCTGTTGGGTCTCCTGTTTGGGGGTTGTTGTGAGATTTTCCTAAGTTGGTTACTAATCTATAGAATCTTAATATAAATCTATGAAATTCATTTGCACGTGATGAAATGAAGTTTAAAAGTGGACTTCTAAATTACATGGAAATACACACATAGAATATGAAAGAACGGAATTGAAATTACACACTCATAACTAAGAATCAGTAGAAGTAAGAGCATATACTAAGTTAAAAAATTTATGAAAGGAAACACACATTTTGAATAGAAATTCCAATAGCAAAAGCAAATACATTCAAACCGAGATTACATGAAATATAATTGAAACAAAGATTGAAGTGAAACTTATCGAAAAACTAGACATATAAATGTAAACAATCTCCTGTCTCCTTGGTTGAGTGGGCCCTTTCTCTCCTTGGGATGGATGAAATCTCTACAACTTTAGATCCTCAAAAGGAAACTTACTTATATTAATTCAAATACGCCCTAATAGCATGGCATACATGAAAAGAAGAGTTCTCAATACCATAGGCTATGTATTGCAAATTATATAAAATAACAACTACTATCATGTTCTTAAGAAGGTGTATTTATATAGACACAAACAGTTATAGAATTCTCCATAATAGGTGGCACTAACATCTCCCACTAATCAACATTAACCAAGACTCATAAATTCCTATGGGACTGTTAGAAACAAGTCCCATACTTATAGGTTGATGGGTGGAAAAAGTATCATGCTCCCGCATTCCTACTCCAAACTTGGACTTCTTAATTATATCGAAATAAACATTCGTCATTTCCCTACACACATCATCACATTTCCCTCATGAAGACAGTTAATAAGAGGTTATATGATAATCAAAGTTGCATGAAAAAAGCAAGGAAAACGAAACAAAATTGCTAAGATACAACTATACGAAGTATCCCCATGCATTATCAAATCATATCTAAATGACAATTTATTAACCATAGGAATGATATAAATGAGCCAAATAATGCACTCATCATAGGTAGTTATTAGAAAAAACTAGCAAACAATACAGTGATGAATGGGTAGGACTTTAGGTGTGACCACCTCTCCTCTTGAGTCCTACTACCACCTAGAAAAACAATGTTGCATAGTCAAATGAGGGTTTTACAGCTTGGGTCGAAGTAACTTCCAACACTCAGGGGTGTAAAGGCACCAAAAAATAGTATGCTGATCATTTTGAAGAGTATGACATGGCCCAACAACTTGGTCATAGGGCAGGGCATAGATAAGTTGCATTGGGACATGCAATAGGTAAAGTGTAGGGGAAATGATGAGTGCATTATTTGGCTCATTTATATCATTCCTATGGTTAATAAATTGTCATTTAGATATGATTTGATAATGCATGGGGATGCTTTGTATAGTTATATCTTAGTGAGTTTGATGCATTTTCCTTGCTTTTGTTCATGCAACCTGATTACCGTATAACCTCCTACTAACTATCTTTGTGAGGGAAATGTGATGATGTGTGTAGGGAAATGATGAACATTTATTGCCGATGCAATTAAGAAGTTTGAGTTTGGAGCTGGAATGTGGGAAAAGAGACTTTTCCACCCATCAACCTATAAGTACAGGACTTGTTTCTAATAGTCCCATAGGAATTTATGAGTCTTGGTTAATGTTGATCGATGGGAGATGTCATTGCCACCTATTATGGAAATTTTTGTAATTGTTTGTGTCTATATAAAGACACCTTCTTAAGAATGTGATAGTAGTTGTTATTTTATATACTCTACAATACATACCCTAGGGTATTGAGAAGTCTTATTTTCATGTGTTGAATATGCTATGGAACATTTTTGAATTAATATAAGTAAGCGTCATTTTGAGGATCTAAAGCTTTAGATATTTCCTCTATCCCAAGGGAGAGAAAGGGCCCACTCAACTTAGGAGACAGGAGGATGTTTACATTTACATGCACATCTGATTTTCTCGATTATTTTCACTGCGATCTGCTGTTTCAAGATATTTCATGCAATCTCAATTTGAATGTATTTTCTTTTCCTATTGGAATTTCTATTCAAAACGTGTGTTTCCTTTTATACAAATTTTAACTTAGTATATGCTTTTACTTCTACTAATTCTTAGTTATGAGTGTGCAATTTCAATTCCATTCTTTCAGATTCTATGTGTGCATTTCCATTTAATTTAGAAGTCCATCTTTTAAACTTCATTTCATCACAACAACTAAATTCTAGATTTATATTAAGATTCCATAGATTAGTAACCAACTTAGGAAAATCTCACAACAACCCCCCAATAGGAGACCCAATAGGAAAACTAGTTACATAAAGCTCCATTGCATACAACCTAGGACACAGCCTCGGTTTATAATGACACTAATGGAAGATTCAATTAGTTAAATGATTGGAGAATACAACAACCCATCATTTTTACATGTAGAATATGTGTGAAGATGTGCGGTGTAATATGTATTATATGTAGACAAACGCATCATGCAATATGTAAGATGTAAGACATGTAGATAGTGGTCTATGCCTAATGATGACTATCATAATGTAGGATGTGTGAATACATGAATGTTGAAATGTTGTAGTAGAATGTAGGGTGAATGACATGTAATGTATGATGAAGTGTAATGTGTAATGCCTATGGTGCAGTGTGTGGGGTTCAATGTAGTAGTAATCCCTCAACAGTCAAGTGTGAAATGAAGCACAAGATTGTTTCATCGGTAGTGATGATAGAATATATGATGAATATGCAAAATGTGCAAATATGATTGTATAAGAATGTAAAAGGTGATGATTATGACTATGTTAAGATGAGGTGGGGGAAGAGGTGGAGTATCATTCCTCCAAATTACGTGTGAGTAAACAAACTATCCAATGATGGTGAAGGAAACAAGTCCTTCATTTGATGCAAGTGATGAAAGTATGTGACCATACTCTAATATTGGAGGTATGGTAGGAAAATTTTGTAGTGGTGAATGAATCCTATACGCATGTGAGGGATGAATGTATGAAGTAGGTTATGGTTTCACAAAATGTGTCGGTGATGGAGATATATGAAATATATAATGAAAAGGTGAAGAATACCTATGTCGAATAAAATGAGGTGGTGATCTATGTTATGATGTAGTAGTTGTCCGAGGAATAGGCCTATACCGATGTATAGGGATAGTGGAATGATGTGGTCATGGAGATGATACGTGAGTAGGAAAAATAGGAGTAGATTGTGCTTTGAGTAACATAGAGTGTGATGCGGTAGATGAAGTAGGGGATTCACTAGATACTATGTGAGGATATGGGGACCATGGAGTAGATGGAGGGATACCATCAATAGAAATGACCTAATTGTTATGAATGAATTTGAGGCACAAATGATTCATGGAAATGATAGATTGAGAATGATGAATCCAATTAAGACTAAGGAGCATGTCACATCCCTCAACTATGTTTCCAATGAGGAAAGGCACAAGCATTGTAAGAGGGCCAACCATGACATGTAGTTGAACAACGCCAAAGGGGTTTTGAAAGGGTATTCGAATTGAGATAGAGGATACTTGATAGCCTTAAGGAGTGACATAGAACATGCACTAATGGGCCATGATGGGTCAACCTTAGTGTTATTGATAGAGGTTGAGCTAATAGATGCACATATGTGTAAATGGTTAGATGTAAATTTGACATGATAATAATTGTTGGAGAAAGAAATAACTAGCAGTGAAACTTCAAAGTGTTAGCTACTTAAGAAATCTAGAGCTCCCGACCCGGAGCTGATACCACATGATACACAAGATTAGCAGAAGAGTTTGTTGTCTTCTTGTCACATTATTGAGAGTCACTGCTAAAAATCTTGAGTTTACCCTTTCCATTGTTTGTGGTAGGGCTAGTAAATTATGTGAACTTGAGTGTGTTTTTGTCAATTAGATCTTGGATGATGGTGTGGAGTTTGAGGAATCTATTTATAGAATTTACCATGCATCAATGATAATCACAATGGAAGATTTCATTGTAGTTCCTACCTTTTGGTCATGATGGGTCTAACTCGAGGGGAGGGGGAAGTGTGATAAGGTTGTTATCAATTATATGACTTAATATAAGATGCGAGGTGATGGGAAGGTTGTTAAATGTGCATCGAGGTTGTTGTGTTTTAACTTCCTTAATAGGATTAATGGTATTGACAGTGACTTTGGAATCGGTTGGTTTAGTTGTAGATGTTTTGAATGGTGTCTTGCTAGGAAAACAAGTGGAAGAAGAAGTCTATTCTTGATACTTAATCTTTCCTATGGATATGAGTTTGGTCTCATAAAGCTTAAGAGTATGACAAAGTTGATTAAATTATGGATAGGTCTCAAAGAGAACACTCTCTTGTAGAGGTGGTAATAGAATTTGAATAAATAAATCCTAAATCTCAGAGTCAGCAAGAACATTTTTCATCTTAGCTAAATTATTCTTATACCTTAAAACATAGTTAGCGAGGTGTTCATTTGAGCCTTGTTTAAGTTGTACTAGCTAGGCATAAGAAATATTAGAGCCAATGTTGATAGAAAATGAGTAATAAATGCATCAGCTAAATGTGTAAAGAAGGTTACCGAGTGAATAGGTAATTTTTAAAACCAACACATCAAATAATCATGAAGACTATGAGGAAAAATCTTAGCTAAAAGGATATGATCATCAACAAAATCAAGACAAGAAACATGAAATGCTCTAATATGTTCTTATGGGTCCCCATGCCCATTGAAGATGGGAAGCTTAGGAGTGACAAAGTTAGGTGGAAGTGGATGAGTAGAAATGGTGGGAATGAATGGAGTATGCAACAAAAAAGTAGAATCCAAGGATGGCGATGCATGGGAGGTGGCCTATTGTAACTTAAATTTGAGCTTGAAGGTCATGATAAAGATAATTTAAGTCTTGGTTGCCAACAGATGATACCTATCATACATGAGAAACTAGAGGTAGTGTAAAGTGGTTGGTAGGAGTAGGGATAGAAACAATAATAGTATAAATGGGAGGAAGAGTAGAAGTAGGTGGTTGAGTGGAAACAAAAGTGGGTATGGCTACATAAGTGGTGAGTTTAACTAAGTTAGTAGCTTCCTCACGAGCAACATGTAAAAGTAAATATAGATCTTGTGGATGCTTAGCAAGGTGATTGTTGATGGCTTTAAGGTAAGCTTCAGTAAACTTCTCATGAGAATAGGCCATGGCAAGAGAAGAATAAACCCTAGAATGAAATATGGAAGAAAGGAAATTCCTAGAAGCATGAATGGTCGGGTCGGGGTTCACCAAAATGATTAACTGAAATTGACTAAATTAATTTAGTAAAAGATAGTTAATCTAATATAGGAGGACATATAACACAATAAGTAAATAGACTAGGAATATATGAAAATGTGATAAATAAATAAAACTAATGAAATTAGAAACCCTAATATACAAGAGGGAAGAGGAAAGAACTCAACTGAATAATAGAAGCCTATTAGACTATGTTGCAGTGATAAACAAAAAATCAGAAAGTAGGAACAACTATGTCAGGGTTCTAGAAAGGACATATTGGGGTGATGTGGCTGGATTGGAGCACCTAGGAGAGGATTGGGGTTCCCACAGGTACTCTAGTAAGAAAAACATGCACCCCGTCTGCGGGAAAAGGTCTAGAACTAGTCTTAATAGGTCTAAGAGATGATTGTTATCCTTCGCTTCTTGTCATATTAATTTCCTTATACTTGTGCTAAATGCTCCAAATATTCCAAGAGGAAGAATAACCTACAAAATACCCAAAAGGAAGTATCAAAACCCTAAAAAAATAAATATGTAAATAAATAGGTTATACTGACCTTAGCTTCCACAACAATGCACTTACTAATTGAGCATTACACTACATTTCAAACACGGATGTAGTGTGTGTGTGTGTGTGCGCGTGTGTGTGCATGCATGCACGCGTACGTGCATGTCGTGCCTGGTGCTCTTATTCTAGTTGCACATTGTGAAATAACGATTTGTAACTAAATGTAGAAAATGTAATATAATGTGTGCATGGAATAGAATAGAATCCCTCCCCTTTGAAGTGTGATGCATATGTCCTAGCTTGTTTCTTGATGATGGAGTTATGTGGATGCCAATGCAATAGATGGAAGTAACTCGGATGGATTGATAATAGTAGATGATGTTAGGTCCCTCATTATGGTCTAGTGAATTTATATTTATAATGTTATATTTCTCTAATTTTATAGGTAACCCCAAACATGCCGAAAAAAGAAACATAAAGATGAAAATGGCTAGAAGAGGCCCAAAAGTGGCAAGAAAGTGTAAAAGGGACCACGGCACCCTGGTGGGACCAGGGCACCCATGGGTGCCCAGAAGTACTAAATATGGGCACCTCAACCTAGGATAAAACAACACGGGATATACAAAAATGACTGGGCATATGAGTGCAATAGGTTACAAATTAAAAAATAAAATAAATAAGATTTCCAAACATGGGGTTTGAATAGTACTTTATTCACTCAAGACCCTTCTAAATATTAGTATGAGATCTGGATAAATAAATGTCTAAATTGCATGATTTTTGACTACACTATGTTACGTGATGGGGTTATACTATGATCGAGGTATCCACTACCTAACATCCTAAGCCACTTCCATTTTTCATTAACATGTATATATCCAAGCCCAAACTAAGTAGAAAACATGACATGATTACAATAAGTGTTTAACCATTTTGCACATAAGGGCGATCACAATTGGTAAGGGAGGAGCTACGAGATGGGAGTAGTTCAACAAGATAAGCTCGTAACACAATCCAAAGGGGAAGATCCGACAAGGTAACCTAAGAGGAAAAGAGGTAAACAACCAATCATCACATCACCGACACAAAGACAACCAACAAGTGAAGAAACAAACCCTAGGTTGCCAAGATGGTTTTTCAATATAGATTTTTAACAAATTTAAATTGATAGAGATAGAATGTGTGTAATCTCAATTGCATAAATGAGAACCAAAATATATCTACCGAGATAAATGAGAATGCTACACAAGGAAATTCATCACAATAGAACAAGTTGCAACCAAGATGTTGAGTCCAAAATATAGGGTCAAATTTTCATTGATGTCAAAGTCTCTTATGATCGGTGTGGGATGGGAGGATGTGTCATAAGAACAACTATTGTACAACATAAAGGAGGGTCTTAAGGACCAAAAGCTTGATTTATTCACCCTAGAGGAAGAATTATTAGTATCCCCACCTAAGAAGAAGAGATGTGAAACAAGAACTTTCAAAGTTGTGTAACTTCCTATAGTAAAAGAACCAACTATGATAAGTATGGCTATTAGAATATGTAGAAGATCATTTATTATAGAGGAGGATGTACAATAATAGAAGCAAAATGTGCATGCATAGAAAAATCCTATCGATTATAGGGAGATAAGAATGTATAAGATACGTGAATTCAAGGAGAAAAGAAGAATAAAAAGTAAAGTCCCTAAAGTTACAATCCAAATATCAATCACACTTTATCCTACCCCATATCTACAAGACGTAAGTAACCCATCTAAAAGCGGCATAATAGAAATTCCAACTCTATAATAAATGCAATAACAAGAATCTATCACACAAACCAAGTGCGTAGTCATTGGAGGAACTGTAAAAATATCTCAACAAGAAGAGGATGCAATCAAAAAACAATGCTTGAAGTAGAAGGAAGTAGAAGGATAGTTGCACAAATGAAAAGATGAAGAGAAACAAAGACAAGAGGAAGAGAATGTGTGCAAAGAATAAGAAGAAGACCAATATATCTACTTTTCCCTTCATCTCATGTTTGTAGTGTACTCCCAAAATTTCTCATAAAAGTGCATAGACTACTATAGCCCAATCTATAGTCAACATAGTGGAATTATATTTAGAGAAATTTCCATTACAAACACAAATTGAAGGAATAAAAATTGATTTACCAAAAAATAGATTTATTCTAAACCCTAATTACATAGTAATTGATATAAATAATGAGGTACATCTACTAGATACAATTGACTCAAGCAATAAAGTAATGAAATATGAAACCCTAAGTTCAAGAGAGAGGAAAGGACTTAACTAATTTCGTGTTTTTCTTGGAATTGATCTTGATTGGAAAATAGATTAACGAAAGGGAAGGCTGTCGTAAGTGTACACTTTGTAAAATATGGAACTATTGGATAAGGTCGAGGCTAGGGAAATAGATCTGGGTCGGGGTTCTGAGCATCATATTATTCTACTAGGCACCCATGACTACGTAGGTGGTCAAAATCCAATTTTTTGTTCACATAAGTGTCATTTTCGGTCACACGATCACCGAGTGCACTTATAACCTATAAAACATAGATTCACCTACAAAACCTGAAATACAATATCAAACCCAAAAATAAAGATGTAATATGGGGATTCAAATTGACCCGGCGGTCACCTAAATGAGTGAACTTATGACCGATCATTGCACTACATTTCAGACTCCGTGTAGTTCTTGTGCATGTGTGAAATAATTTGTCCCTATGAATCCCTTATGCAAGTGCACTTGATATGGGAAATAGATATATGTATCAATGTAAATAGATGTGTGGATGGAATAATGAACTTCCTCTTCCTATGAAGTGTATGCATAAAAATCTAGTCCCTTGTCCCTCTAATGAAAGTTAGATGGATGCCTTTGATGCTCTTAGATACCTTTCAATGCAAGCTTAGGTGATGATAATATATTCTTAGAGCTTGGTCCTTTATTTTTGTCACACAGCTTTGTATTTATATGATTCCCTTGGTTGAATATTTTAAGTGACAAATGGAAGGCTGAACCATAAGAAAATAATATTCTCAAAAGATAAAAAGAGACCCAAAAGAAGCGAGTAAGACAAAAAGGGGTTAAGGGTGCCTAGAGGGGACGAGGGCACCTCGGACCGACATCCCGATGGGCACTTTGGTGTATGAAGTCATAAAAAATAAATAAATAAACCTCTAACTAGGTTGTAGGTTTTAAAAGACTAGAAAAATACAAGAAATAAATCAAAGAGGCCAAATATAGCTATCAATTACTAGTTTTCTTTATCAGGAATCATATGAATGCAACTATGATTTTAGGACCTAGAAATGTTCCCAAGTGCATGATTTTACATCTACATTTTCCCCCACTTTATTTTTTTGAGTGAATACTCATTAACATAAATTAGATAAGAGATTCTTACCTGATAACCACATAGAGTGTGATGGCGATAGTGTGTTGAAGAGACAAGTGAAAGTGGGAAGTGATAAAAAGAAGTGTGGAAGCTAAGAAAAAGGAATTGACCCTAGGGGTGAAGCATATTATGTTGTACCATGTTGTACCTATTGTTTTTATTTATGTAGGGTTGATAATTATTGTATATTTAGTACAGACCTACAATAGAAGAGTGAAAGAGTAGTCAAAGTCATGTATTATGAAAACTCTATAAAAGTATGTAAGTGTATGTAAATGTGAAAAATTAGTAAAAGGAAATTATGCACCTAAAGATCATGAGTGTAAAAGGATAGAAATATGTCTTAAAAAAGTTTTGTAGAGATATTTTTATGGTAACTATCATGCCAAGAGAATTTTTGGGGTGATCTCATGCCAAGAAGTTTTTTGGGTGATATCATGCCAAGTGCGAGTTTTTTGGGTGTTCTCATGCCACGAAAGAAGAGTGTTAGGTAGAGAGGTTTAGTATTACTCTCCTTCCATGACTATTTCTTGATTATATACCATTGCAGATGGTTTGATCTTATTGTTCTAAGTTATACTTTGTATTAGTTCAAAAAAATTCCGATTGTAATGGAGATAGAATACATTCTTCTTTCTCGAGGATTGTGTCTGCATCTTGTGAAACTACTCTATAAAATTTTGTGAACTGTGTTGATTTGAGAAGGTAGTTATATTTTCCCTAGGATATAGGCACCCAGAGGAGGTTAGGAGTGCCTATGCACTAATTTATGTATCTAGGTGTTGGAATCTATGTTGAACTAAGGACCCAAGTAGGATTCTCGACCATTTACATAATCGTAGCATGTTTTGTTACTATGTTGAATTGTAATTTTCTATAGCTTTGAGATTATGTATGGGGTGATTGATTCACCCAATGTATGCCCCCTTGTTTGGTGTACATGTGATGTTGCTAGGATAATGCATCCTAAAGTAGAGTACATGATGTTGATCTAAATTGTATCATTGTAGGAGGAAGGGAATGTGCATGGTAGAAACCAAGGCACGTGAAAAAAGATGGCTAGTAATCATGTGTTAGAAGAAAGAAAATAGAAAACATGTCATAGAAAAATAGTGTAACAAACAATTATGCATACAATATAGACTGCAAAAATTGGACTTCAAACATGGGACATCATTCACAATGTCATAAGAAAATCAGGGCCGAAGTGGCCAAAAGAATGATCAAACAAGGCGTAGGTCATAGGCCACAAACAATATTATATAATATAAAATAATGGAAAGTAAAGAGTAACAAAACCATAATATCAAATAGTTTACTGCAAATCAAATGTTACACATGAAGCACCCATTAGCATGCTATTAAGATAAAGAGTACGTTAAATAATGTATATATCAATAGAAGAAGCATTGTGCTAGTAAGAATAGGAATTAGTAAAAATGAAACAATATCACTTGTAATGTGTGAGGATGTAGATGTGTCCAGGATCCTCAATGGGACCGGTAAGAGGTACAATGCTAAGCATCATTACAACATTTAACAACATTTAATATCTACATTCACAACTATATATCAAGTGAACAAACATGTGTATATAGAAAGATAATGGCATACAGAATATTTGGCTAACATAGTATGTAAAATGTGTCATGTAAGTCGTATAAGTAAGTAAGAATAAGTGCAACCAAGATATGAAAATGAATCAAATGACGAATGGAATCATATAAAATGTTTGAATGTGATGGTAGGAGAAGCGTGCCCCCAATGGATGTGTATGAGATGAGGCTCATTTATAAAATATCACTCAACAATCAAGAATGAACCATTGAACAAGAGTGCATCATTGGGAAATGGTTTGATAATGTGTGCTATAAAGATAGATCATGAACCATATAGCGTAAAAGGTGAAAAAGAGGTGAGGTTCATTTCAAATTTATACCCTCAGCAGTTGAGTATGAAACGTGGAACTAGAGTGTGTCATAGGGTAGTATGTTGTGTGAGAATGGAATACTAGAAATATGTATTGTGAGGCGAAGAGTGTGAAACGTGAATTATGTGAGGTTCATGTATGTATTATTCCATCAACATTCAAGTGTAAACCTTAGCATAAGAGTGTGTCATAGGTTTGTGAGGATACAAGATGTGTATCAAGTTGTGTACGATATCTTAGAAATATGAAGTGTGGGGCTTAATAGAAAAAGTGATAGATACCGATTATGTTAAGAAGGGGGAAGTAAGCATGATTCTCCCCAAGTGTGTAAGAGATGAATATCTATGGCAGTGTTTGAAATGTGTCCCAACCATCAATGTAAGGAATATTTTGCTTGACAAAATTGATTGGTTGCTGAAGTGGAGGGTGGATAGGGACCCTAAATGGTAGTGGATTATTTGGGATTGATAATGCTGCAGAAGACATGATAGGAGATGAGGATGGATTTATTTTTAGAGGTTTCATAGTTGGAGTTGGTAATGTGGTGGATTACTTGAAAGGAGGAGGTATTTTGTATCAAAGAGTAACCACATTATATGTGGTCTAGTAGAAGGATAACTTGGAGAAAAATTACACAACCTAAGGGCATATGTCAAACAACGTTATGCCAAGTTTGGTCAAAAACACCATAGGTAACCAAGGCATGAGAAAATCAAATGTAGATAACACTCCTAGTTGTTAGGATGGTGGATAATAGGCACAAAATGAGGAAAATAGAATATCGTAGCACAAGTAGCCAACATCAAGTAAGACATAAAATAGTCCATAACAATGCTCAAGGATTATATCATAATGCTTAAGTAGGCTGAAGCTCAAGCGAAGTAGATAATATTTAAACTCTTGGATTAGAATACAAATTTACAGGCTACCATGAGAAATAATAAGAATACTATTAAGGTGGGGATAAAAATACACCAACATATGTTGACAGAGGTAGAGGATCAAAACTCGAAATTACTTTTCACTTATTATTACAAGTCAATGATATTTCTTATGAATGATAAAAAAATATGACAAGGAATAATTTTGTAGGGGTCCAAGCACAAAAATGAGATACCGAATAGAGAAACTCATTCAAGATATACTGAGCCATTTTTCTAAGTCTTAAACAAGATGCCTAATAAGACAACGACAACCAGCTATACAAAGTTATGAAGGTACTTTCATAATTAAAGATGTATTATAAAAGGATAAATAAAGCCTTTGCAGATTAAAATACATACAAGGAAGATTTATAGATAATTATTCCAAATGCATAGGTAATGAAGAACACACCAAGGTTCATTCTACCACATATACTTCTTTGAAGATCCAAGGCCACACTCATAATGCCACCACCACCATTCACTCATTACCGTTAAAATCAATAGACAAAGCATCTGAAGTAGACTGAGAAAAACCACTAAAAAAATAGCATCACAATTTTGTTGAAGGTAATTAGGTAAATATATTAAGTGCCTAAATTTTTTTATATCTATAAGCGAGTCTGCATACTCTAAATTGCTGCAAGGGTGGCCTATGAGGGAGCTCTCATAGATTGAAAACCTAAAAGGGAGGTATATTCAGAAGTATACTTAATTCAAAACATAAAAGGTAGTTAGGTAGTGTGTAGAGGATGAAAATTGGTAAATGACATCCTCTATGCTGAATATAAGAAGAGTAATTTATAGTACAATGCAACCACCACTTGGCACTAAATAGAAACAAACACAGAGACAAGTCATGAGTAGTTCGAATCAATTTTTTTCTCGAGAGGAGACAACTATTAAGTACGATAAAGTGTCGAGATATTAAAACACAATAGTAAGCCAACATGGATATAGTTCATAATTCCATAACCCTTTTGTATTTATACAGTCACATAAAACCAAATATAGAATGTTTATCTTCTCTACACATATGTAGAGAATATGAAAATCCTCTAAATATATGAGAAGGAGATGAACAGGACTACTAATTTAACAATAGTCACATTTTTATAAATTTATGTAATCCTATTTGAAATAGGTTGTTATGGGATCCTAATAGAAAGTACTCTCGTATAATTCATTTTTCCATGTTCTATATAGCTCATTTTAAATCTAGTTGCATTATGGGATTTATATGATATGGTTCTCTTTTCGTAAACTCATTATATATAGTCTATTACACAATCGATATATTCAATTATATCCCATGGTTTAATCTAGACTACAACATGTTGCAAGTTTTGATGCCATAATCTAGGAATCTCTGCTAATATTTTTTCTTTGGTACTCATTTTTCTACCTTGCTAATTCATTTCTTTGTCTTATGTATTCATGTTTGCAATCTGAAGACTAACCTTTTCTAGTTGCAGGTTCAAATGTGATATTTTATAGCTTTTTATGCATATTTTTCCTTCATAACATTCTATTTTCTTCAAAAACATTATCGTAGAAAGGAGAATTTTCCAAATTAGAAGAAAATTTTTGTTTATCCAAATTGTGTGTAAACTAATGTTGTTTTTATAGGGTGGTTTATTGGACTACTAACCCTTGTGTTGTATCCCCATCAAACCATGAAATTGGGTTAATTTTTAAATACTAACTTTTGTTTTTAGGGTAAAAAAATGAACACCCATATCACTTATATTTTATATTTGTGTTTATTTTATTTATCATATTGCACCATCTCTTTTTGTTCACATTGTTACTTATTTTATACTATGAATCGACATCATGAATGGTCTCCTCTTCCATCCTCGGGTGATCTTAAGGATAAACAGTGGATAGATTCCCCCATTTTTATAAGGGTTGGGAAACTATGGATTTGATCACCATGTGTAGGCCATAGTCCTAGGGATATTGCGACACATATTTCATCACTATGCATAAAGAACCATCCCATGTTTTGATGGGGTATTCAAATTCAAGGACAACTGTCACTATTCGGTAAGCATACACTTTTTTAGAGAGATGTGAAGTGAGGGGATTCCATGTCACAATACCTGTTCCTTAAAAACATCCTTACAACAAGGACTCAGTCCCTATCATACCATGAGGTATATAAGGAACTCCCTTACATAACTTGTATAACCTAGTTAGGAAGCCTTTTTGCCACAATCGGGTTATAGTGCAGGGAGCACATCACACTTGAAGATACTAACTAGTAGATCCATACTAGCATATAGGTGGAGGTATGACCTTAGATCCTTTTTACTCTCATTTGCACCACTGTTAGTGTGAGTTATTAAAGGTTGGATATAGTTTGGTTGTAATCCCACTTGACTAGTCGGGGTGTGTTTCTTATATGCTGATTTCTTTCTCCTTGTCAAAAAAGTAAACACCCTTAAACTAGCCTTACTCATCACATTATCATTTCATCACATCACCTTCACCATAATAATTTACCCTTTGACTACCACCATCA
Organism: Taxus wallichiana var. yunnanensis; assembly: GCA_018340775.1. Taxonomy (NCBI): domain Eukaryota; kingdom Viridiplantae; phylum Streptophyta; class Pinopsida; order Cupressales; family Taxaceae; genus Taxus; species Taxus wallichiana. The sequence goes on from CM031234.1 coordinate 836,133,316, forward strand.
TTATCTTTATCCTTGTTTCTTATATGCTGATTTCTTTCTCCTTGTCAAAAAAGTAAACACCCTTAAACTAGCCTTACTCATCACATTATCATTTCATCACATCACCTTCACCATAATAATTTACCCTTTGACTACCACCATCATTATCTTTATCCTTTGACCATTATTCATTAATTTGACCTTCTTTGACCGATATTCCCTATTTATCACTCTTGACCACGAGATCATCATTTATCACTTTTGAATTCTTGACCATCATTCATCACTTTTGAATTTTTACCGACGTTCATCATTTTGACCAAATTAACCATCTTCATTATGTTCAATCCATTTTACCATTTCATACATTTGACCCATATTCACCATTTTGACCACATAGATAATTTGGCCAAACTCAATCATCTTTGACCTTCCTTTTATGCCTTTGACCACACGTTATATTTATCATATCATCGTTCCCTCATTATTGGAGTCTAGTTTCCAGCACTTCACAAGGTTAGGTGCACTAAAACTTCACCTATATAGATATCTAAGTGCCCACATGATCACACACAACCTACTGAGCTCTTCCTTTGTTCACTTTCCAAGATGTTGTTTTTATTCCTAATCATTATTTTATGAGTGGAAATAACAAAAAAGTATAACAAAGATAACATATGTGAAATAAAATTTAATCAACATAGAAAATTAACAGTAGTATTTGAGTCCCCATTTCCTCATGCCATCTATATTAACTATAACAATCCATACACATTTGTCCATCATAAGCACGATTCATTATATTACATAAACTCATTGATTACATCCATGTGTGCATACATTGTATATCTCCATTAAAATATATTTATATCTCATGTCTGTGTGCACACACTCATGTTTTCTTAAATTACATGGAGTGTGACACCTATTTATATATGGTGAGGACTCTCCTTTTACCATTTATATGCTTTAATTCTAACAATATATTTCATAAATATAGATTGTATGCTCTGCTTTAAATCTAGATAAAACTATAAATATCTCATCCTTATCCATGCTTTGATCTTATAATTAGATTTGTTAATGTGTGGTATTCATTTATTTTGCATGTGCTTTATCTTTCTTTTCCTAATTCTAGACCTTTCTTTCATGTTATGCCATCTATTTTTTTCCCTATTTTTAGCCTTTTATGGGAATTTTGATAACTCCTGACACCCCTTGTGCATTAGAGGACTTTTACATGTTGACCTCCTTATTTTCTCTTTGTTACCTGCACACTCCCTCCTATGCATGACCTTAATTCTCTGTGTATGGCTAGTACTTATCCATTTCTTCTACCCACCACTCACCCATACCTAGCCTACTCTACACTACATCCCCTTTTTATCACTATACCTATCTCATACCATATCATTGTACATACATCACATTCATTTGTTTCATCATCCCCTATCACTACACTTAATAACCCATATCTCTCATATATATATTCAATCTACTTCTTATCCTACCACCTTTTATATACCATATCTGCTCCCATCTTCCATCATATCCCATTACATCATGCATCCTACACCTATACTATTGTATATACTTTCACCTTCCATATTGCATATCTTTGGCCATATACATCCATACACCCCCCTTTACATTCCTATGTCACACATGTTCCACATTTACATATTCATCACATCCTTTCATCTCCCACATCATATACCTATCCACATACCATCATAAAAATTTCCTATCCACATATCTTAGCCTACTCTCATCCACCCATACATACCATTGCCTTCCATATATTCCATCACCCCTTCCATTCTACATGCATATATTCTTACACCCCATTTCACCTTACATTACATGGATCCTTCCCTTAACCCACCTATCTTAAATATTCCTCATTACCATCTTACATCCCCTACATTCACCATTGTCTTACATTTTAGCCCATACATTCTTATTCATTCCAACCATTGTATTTCTCACATCTATCTTTCCTCCTACAAAATACCCACATATACACCCGCATTTACCTTTCCATATTTTATACTTCTACTCTCATACATACACCATATATTATTTTATGTACTCTTAATTCTACATACATATCTTATGGATTCTCTCCATCTCACAACCCCATGTTGTAAACTTATAGAAACATATACTCATTTGTTTTATTATTTACATACACTTTAATACACCTTTTACATACATCCACTAATCCACATTTTACATTCCCTTCTATCCACTACTGTGTCTTATACATTTTCATAATACCATCACGTTTATATTCTATTCATCCCACCCTATATATATTCTCACCACATGTACCTAATATCATCCCACTACATCTTTCTCCTTTCCATCCCTATCACATTTTTCTTATTGTACCTATTACCATATTCACCGATCATGTTCTATATAAACCATTTTCCTCGCCTTTTGTTGAGTATTTACATCCAATCTCTACAACTTGTTGTGATCATCTCCCATCATCCCATGCATTTGTAGTCTCGTTTATTATCCACTTCATATATTAACCCCATAATCCCATACACCTTATATCTCCATACCCATATACACCACCCATTCTCACCTCTTTTTTTTATACTAACATTATATCTCACATATATCACATCTTTCCAATCATCTCTCACATTTTAACACATGAATTCCATTTACTTGACCTTTTCATATACGGTGGTCAAAATCATATTTCTCGTATTATCACTTTGTTCAAATTTCAAATAAAAATACCAAGATCCTAACATCATCTATACACTAATTTCCATTATACCAATATACACTACATCATCTTACGTCCATATTATATTACATACCCATTTAACTTAATATTTTAATCATATTGTATATATTCACATGTCCTTACCTCGAAATAACTTGATACTCATCTACTTCATCTAAATTCCTTCTTATACAATAAAATAAGTTTTGAAAGCAATACCTTATTGAAGAGATAAATCAACATCACCCATCTATTATATTAAACCCTCATCATCGAGATAAACCCCAATCCCTCTACTAACAAGGAAAATCCTACATCCATCATCATGTCATACACAAGGTTAGATTCATGAGACTTACACATCTATTCAAAGAGAATCTCACTTACCATCACTTATCACCCACATAATATCAGCTCATCATATACATTTACTCCCTCTACATGCATATGATCTACATAATTAAATAATCACTTTATCCTAACACATATCAAATCCATGTCATTTAAAACATCTGATTACATCCACATATCAAACAAAACATATTAGGATCTATGGAACATATGAATCAAAATCACTGATGACAACTAGAAGCTAAATAAGAAGAATGATTATACCAAAATCCCTATTATACACAGGGAGAAAGAAGTGAAAAAATAGGAGACGAAGAGGAAACCATTTCCAACCAAATTTAATAAGAAGGTGATGATAATTCAATCAACTACTTTAGGAATGAAAAGAGTTTATACATTCTTTATTGCTTTGTTGACAAATACAAGGATGAAATTCTCCTCCAACATTACCACATGGGAGATAAGCTCCTCCCAACCTATAGCCAAGAAGATATTTTCACATTCCTAAGTAATGAAATCAACAACATCCTCAAAATCAACATCAAAGATCCACCCATCCAATAACCATCTTGTTTCCCATATTTAAATTAGAAAAGAGACTTCTTACAAAGAAGAACATATTCCTCATGACTCAGAAGATGCCATGCTTTCCCAATTGAAACAAATGAGTAATATAATGTCTCAACTATTGTCCTAAATTAATCTTGTTTGATCATCATAAATTACATCAAGATCATCATGATTAAGATCATCCCATCAATCCTAACGTTATATTACCCCCTACCACACCTCAAAACCCATTTTTAGAGCAAGAATGGAATTTTATGAAGGAAACCCTCCAAGGGTTGCAACTCAGACTGTAAGGATGTAAATACAAGTTTGAAGAGATTTTTACTTACCCACTCGACCGAGACATGTTACATGTCCCTTTCCCTCTATATTTTAAACCACCCAAAATTAAAAATATAAAGGGAAATGAAATCCAAAGAGAAAGTAAAATAATTCTATATTCTTTGTTAAGAAGTTTCTTACAATGATATCTACCTTATGTGAATATTCCAACATATCTTTGATGGGTAAGCCCTTAAATGGTTCCTAGAAATTCCTAAAGGATCCATTACCACATTTTCTAACTCTTCAAAAAATTCATCAAACATTTATCCCACAATGTTGAGCATGACGTAACAATGATGGATTTATTCAACATAGAACAAATAAATGGAGAAAGATTATTTGCCTTCTTACAATGATGGAGAGCACTATAAAACCCAATCCCATGGTCTATACTTTGGAGAAACAACTAGTCACTTTTTTGTCTCAAATCTCAACCAATAAATGGATTTTCAACTTCAAGTTCATTACATAAATACTTATGACTAAATCATAGAAAGGGGGTACAAATTTAGAAATTCCTCTTAGCTAAGGGGTTGATTAAAATATATTCTCGAGATAATTATAACTAGTCAAATCATCCTTCTACTTCTAAAAATACAAAGTATTTTAACAAAAACCAAAATTTAGTAGGCGTTGGTGAGATAAAAACTAAACATATTAAAATAATACATAGTGAAACAACTATCTCCACCCCCAAAGACAAACATGGTCACCACAAGAGCTAAAAATGAGATAATACACTCTTAGAGATTCACTAGAGACCATATTTAATGAACTATTGTAATAAATATGGTTGTCTTCCCTTAAACAAAACCAATAGATTATAACAATCCCAAGCCATCATGGTATAGGTAAAATGAATACTTCTAATTCCATAAGATCACATGACATGCTACCAATCAATTTATGAATCTCAAAAATACATCCAAGATTTGATTGATCATAGAGACATCAAGATCGAAGATACTACTTCTTCCTCATCATATAAAAACTAAATATTATATATTTACTAAAATCCCCTCCTTAACCATGTATAAGACCAAGCGCTAACCAAAGGTCAAAGAAATTCCAATAGAAACCCAAACTCATCCAAAATCAATTTAATCAAGTTAATTATCGATGTGTCCCACATGCCTATGAACCCCTCATTAGTCACATTCACCACTCACCTCACCAAGTGGTCACAATAAAAATAAAATTACCACTACATAACCCCGAGTGTTCCATTATCACATGTAGAGGTCGTGGTGTGGTAGTACAAGGGGCTCCATATCCATCCAACCAACTCCACAAGACCAATACAACCTTATTGACCAACTTAATGAAATTATTTCATAAATATCCATCATGAACTTCCTTAAGTATTCTTTCACACATAAATACATCTTATATCATCACCTATAGGAGTCTCACATCCCACATAACATTGACATCCAATTTAAATCACTAGTTGGATATCTATATACATCACATCATCTCACCTTCCATCAACACGACTTGCCCCCACGTGGATTGAAGCATAACCTTCCATTTTATATTGAGGTTTACATAGACAACACAAGGATTAAATGAGTATTAGGGGATAATGGATATGGATTAAACCTATAAACTCTATCTCTCATCCATTGCTTGGGGTATAATGAGTTACATTTGATACAATAAATTATCAATATCTTGAAGCTTATGATAATACTTGAGTGAAGGTCTATGGGTACTATATTTCTCCCCATACACATAGGCCATGTCATGAATGACACGTTCATCCACATAATGGATATAGAGTTACCTTATAACTTATTGCTTGGATTTCCATAGATTCATTACATTCATGTAGTCCCTTATAATTTAAACTAATGTATGAAATTTGAATGTGTTGGCATCAAATTGACCATCCAAGTGATCGTGAACCATTCAAGTATTGAGAAGAATTAGAAACAAAGTATTATAAGGAAATATACTATCCTACTATAGAGAAGAATCCACTCATAAACCCACATCCACATCATCAAAATCTGATCAACCTTCCACTTCATACATTCATTTAAATAACCTTACATCTCCATAACAAAATATTTCATCCAGATCTAACTCATTCCCACTCCGTTCACCCTTCAAAATCGTAACTAGTGGGTTTGGAGAATACCAATCTATCCATATTGGCCAAATCCTCTCTTACTTAAGTAACATGGTAGGCATGATATGGGAAAATGTAAATGTGAGAGAGTGTGAGTAGGAAGATAAAGAGGGAATGTGTGTGCATCAATGACGTTCCACTCGAACATAAACATGATCTAGCTCTAAGTAGTAAGCAATAAATAAACCACAAGAAAGTATACATGCAAAAGATAAAGGTATTCTCATTCTCATAGACCAAAATAAAATAGGTAAAAATATGAGTGTTTTGTAACTCCCATAAAAGACCCATCATACCTCCACAGGAGAAATGAATTACAATCCAAAAATGGATTGTAATTCAGATGCACACTTGACACATATGAAAAATTCTATGATAGAATATGCCATATAACTCCTAATGACAAATAAGACCTATAACTTCACCTAAGGTGAGATGACTTACCACGTGTGAGGGGTTAACCTAATAAGAGGAAAATGAAATCAGAACACCCCGAACTATTGTTACTTTCTCCTGACATACAAGTGTTGATATGTGATTTCTTGTATAAGGATGTGTTCTCGATTTAGAAATCATGCTTGATATGTATTGTAATTTCTTGCAGATTGCAGATCTTGACCGAGTCGAAATATGATTAGACTCTTTTATTTATTTCATTTTGTATCCGAGTATTAATCGATCTCGAAATGAATTATAGAATTATTCATCTATAATATCTAGTCTTGGATCGCTGGAATTGATCCAAGTAATGCTTTAAGTTTGTTTGTGATGAATTAGATCACGCACTTTGAACAGTCAGTAAGGTATGGAAGCATTGATTAAGCTGGTCAGGAGTATGACTCGGGCTGATCTTGTGAAATAAAATTGGTTCCCGATATGGAAGTATATCTGGAAGGTCTCGATTGTGGACCGGGTAATATTTCGTTACATACAATTCTGCAGCAGAACTGGAGCTAACTCTGTTCGAGAAGGTATGATACAGGTCTTTCTGAGTTTACAGGACGAAGACCTAACTGGAATTATTAATGGTTAGTAACCTAAAACTAAAACCTAACCTAGGGGTTAGATTATTGTTAATCTAACCTAGACCTAGGCTATGTGTTAATATCCTAAGTTAGTAACTACGTGTAAATTGGTTAGTATGGGTATTACCCTAAATTCTAACCTAAGTTACTAACCTAACTATTGAGGAGGATGTAAAGGGGCCTATGGAGGGGTGCGAACCATGGGCGGCGTTTTCTATGGCAATTAATGCTGGGGATAAGGATGAGGGACAGGTCATGGCGAGGCTTAAGCGACGGCTAACCTGTGCAGACGTGGCAATTTGCTAAGTTTGGAAATGAACTTGAGTTTTAGTTGGACTGTCGCCAATTCTGGCGGTCGGTGGAAGTTGAGTTTAAGCGGGAAAGTTGGTTTAATGGCATTCAATATTCTCGGAAGTCGAGCTCGGAACTCGCGAGAAGGCATGCAAACGGAAATTTGGGGGTTTGTTTGGCTTGTCGCGATTTTCGGTCTTCTCTCTCTCTCTGCTTGTTTACTGGTTCTTCGCACCAGTTCTCTTTGTGTTGCATGGCAAGTATGAACTGCTCTAGCTCTTTTCTCTGTCATGGAGGATATATATGTGATGGAGATAGCGAAATTTTGTTGGTCGCTTTATCTTGGAAAAAGAGAAGGAAGTTTGAGCTCTTCCTGTGGTCTGCTTCGGAAATTTGATCAAAAATCCAGGCATGTTAGGCCCTAACCTTTAAATAGCTTGCTTTGCATCTTTCAAGTGATTTCATTAGAACAACTCTGTTTCAAATGTTTTGAGAAATGGATGATTTTCTATGGAGATCTTGTTTGATTTTGGTATCAGATTCTTCTGGTTCGATTTTTCAATTTCCTCTAGATGGGTGTTTGTTAAATTCGAATTTCGGCTCTATTCCCTTGTGTATTCTTTCTGGTTTAAATATGTGAGATATTTATATATTTAAAGGTATGAATGCTCGGCCTGTTTGGCATGAACCCGTCGAATATACTTGTGTAGGGTATAGACCACTGTTTTGTTGTCGATTTTTGATCGCCAATCATTGTGGAACAAGAGGGAAGGATACCGTGTACTGTTTGATTGTTCAAAGTGTTTTAGGAAATTTTGGAAACTCGTCGTGGTTTTTCGATGTGACTAATGATACTTTTGGGTTTCATTTGTTTTCTAATTTTTGGCTTGGGAACAGGCAACTGTTGTGTTACCGTAGTCTAAACGATCCAGTGGAAGTTGTTCTTCCTTGTTATTGTGGTAACGGGATTATTTGTTGACTGTGTACAATATTGATACATCTATACTTTATTTTTACGACTCAGTGGGGTCCATGATTGAATCGTATATTGCTATCTACTGCTGAGAATGTAGATTCATCTTAGAGTTTTATTATTTGATTTTCGTGGAAGCCTTGTAGAGAAAACAGGTCTTGAGGCCGCGGTTATTTGTAATAAATAATGAGTATAGATTTCCTGAGTATGCATTTGCATTCCTTTTGTGTAAGCTGTTCAAAGCTTCGAAGCGGCTCAGTTGATTTCCTTGCTTTGAAATGGGTATTCGATGGCTTACACTTGTTTAATTCTGAATGATTACCATGGATGGCATCAAGGATTTATCAACCAAGTTTATCTTAAGATGTTGTTGGGTTCAATGTTATGGGTATTAAAATCGATGGCAAGCGCAGCAAGCTGTGAATATACAGATTTATAATTGTTGCGATTTGAATGACTCTGTGGAGTCGATTGAATGATTACGTGTTTAAGTCACTGTTCATGGTTGAAATCAGAGATTAATTTGTTGTCTGATTCTTTTTATGCTTCGTTGATGAATATCAGTATGAATTCATATGCAACTGTTGAATTGTTACCTCTGTTTGAATCATTTGAATTCTGGAAAGGTAACTGGTACTTCTGTCTCTTTCTGAACTTGACATTTGGACACTGTCTTTGTCACTGTTTGAGATCCCTGAGCATGAATATTTGTCTCGTGTTCTAGCTTCTGCTGAAGTGAACCGTGAATATCAAACCTTAGATTTGCATGCGCCAAGGTAAGTATAGATTTGCTATATTCTATTCCGTTCACTCCTGTCTGATTGAGACTGAGCATGTTCGGAAATTTTGAGTGATTGTCTTGGCATAGTTTTGGGAAACATCCAATTGCCTAAGGCAATATAGTCTATTGCTGACCGCATTACTGGATTTCTTGATTTCAAATTCGGGCCGTAAAGCCTTGTTGTGTTCGAATTTTATTATGACAGTGATTCTTCCTGTTGTTTGAATGACTTGTTCGTATGCTTACTGGATGAATGTATTTCATTTGAGTAGACGGTACAGTAACGAACTTATGTGAAAGGAAGTATGATTGATTTGGTTCTTTCTCTTCTTTTGCTTATTAGATGATATTTGTCTAATAAAGGGGAATTTGTTTGTAACATATTGGTGGAATTCGAATTGTTATGTTATTTCCTTTTTGAAGAATGAAACAATCGACCAATGTTGTGATTTTGGATTCAATGATTGTTTGGGTGCATTCGTTCCTTGTTTCTTATATTTGATGAAATATTAGAAAGTGATTAAGACTATTTTGTAACAATGTTAGAGTTACATATTTGTAATCATTTTGTATTACAAGGGCATAGTCCGATTATGTTTACTTATGTGAATATTTGACCTCATTTAAACAGTAGGTTTTAATGAAAACAATTGATGGATTGCAATTGTTTTAAAAGTTAGTGCTTATCATGCTCACCATCAATCGACTCATGTTGACTATTTTTGCAGATGGTCGCCGTAAGAGGTAAAAGCAATGCAGATCTCGATGTTTGATCGATTGTTTATTTGATTTATAATGAATTACACTTGATTTTATAGATGTACTATATGTGAAAAGATGTTTCTTTTCCGTTGAGCATTGTATCAAGTATGCTGTTGCATAAAATGTAATTGTATAGTTTTGGAAGGAATGGAAATAAGTGTTTGATACTTATGTGTAGTATTCTATTTCTGAAAGTTGACCTTCTTCGGTTTATGTAACGAAGGGGCATTGTTATCATTATATAATATGGATGCTTTTGTGATCGACAATGAAAGCTTGCAAGAAAATGAGATTGAATTCTTATGAGTGTTTAGTAGTTCTAATTTGTTCTAGCAAAAGCAATATTGGATTTAAATAATTGTCTTTCTAGAAGATAGGTTAAAAATGAGCCTAAGGAGAACACTAAACAAGCTGGATTAAATTACTAATCCCTAGTCCTAAGTATGACAGGACAATATTAAATTGATTCTTAATCATTTATATCTTTATACTAAAAGTATGATATAAATTCAGTTAAGAGAACTGATATACAATCAAATGGAGTTCAGATGGCAATCTCAAGCAAAGGTTATGAGATATTGTCCCATTCTGTTGCTTTAGAATCAGGTGTATTCTAATGACTCCTTGATGAGAACTTGACCGTAATACCTCTACCATGTAATGGGTTTTATAGAGGAGGGTCGTCTTAAGACGAAGAATCCAGGGATCGGAAAGGCTAACCTTAGGGTAAGGTCTTTAAAGTAATTTAAACTCAAGTGCGTAACGCTTGTTGTTGAGTAGATCTTTTCGAGGCGGATTTAAAGGTTGACGACATAAGTCAACTGCAGGGCTGTATCTCCGAGAAGATTAGGATCTTCTCGAAGTTACAACAATGCAGATGACTTATGGCGACACCCTTTGCATTGATCGCTAAGATTTACACTTGATTTCGCACGAGTTACCCTGGGACCGATTAAGAACGTGGTCATGTTATAAGGCTGCCTAGGAGATTCGGGGTATCGTGACACACTGGTTGAACTGCAAGGTTGAACCAGTATGTCATCATATCCCTAATCCTCGTGGGCATCCATATAACATTATCACCTTGTTAATCTGCCTCCGAGTGATTCAGTTGTGAAAGGAAGGACTGACAGTAGTCAGTGTAAGACATTCTATATAACATATGAATGGGGTAAAGGACGTATTCCAGATTGACGAGTATGCCGTTAAGGAATACGAGACATAAGCAGTATGTTTCAAATCTTTGGCCAAAGTATCGCAAGCTGCTGATTGCGTTGTCCTAATTCACCTAGTCTAAGGGATGAGATGCCGATGAATAATAGTAACAATTATTCAGTTAGATTCCTTGGACAGAGCATTCTGAATCCCAGATTAGGGAAGAGAACCGCAAGAGTAATGTGTTAATTAAAAGCACCGACTCTTATTACACATGAATAGATCGGTAGATTGCCGAGTCATGGAATGAATAGATCGGAGGTACTCCGAGTCATTACAGCTGCATATGGTTGTCTGTTATATGAATGGTTATTTGAATTGTGAGTTCTAAATTATGTATTTAGAACCAGTATGCAATTATCAAAAAAAAAAAAAAATTCACTTGTTCTAAAGTTTAAAATGAGGATGTTACATCTTGGTATCAGAGCTGAAGGTTGCAGCTCTTGGACCTATTGAGTCCATAATCTGATAAAACCTGAATTTTCTTGTAACAAAAAATGGTTAGAACAAGGGGAACGTTATGAGTAATGCTCCACCCAAGGAGGAGCGGCAACAACCTGTAAACTAGATGAGATCCTTGCTGCCCTGTTGGACACAAAAGATCACTTGGCTGTACTTGAACAAGAGATGGGAAATGAGGAGGATGAAGAAGCTGATAATAATAATCAAGCAACCTCCCGAGGACAACCCCGAAATGGTCATGTTGATGTTAATGCTGGAAATGCACTGTCCAACCAGAAAACAAAAAGGCCGATTGGCAAAGAGAACTCACTAATGATATAAAAAGGATAAGTCCACCTAAGTATGATGGCACCACATTAGGAGATGGAGCTGAGAACTGGCTCAGCGAAATGGAGAAGTACTTTGCAATAAGGAACTTCTCGAGGAAACCAAAGCTATTTGGGGAGCCTATCAGCCTTTCTCACGAAGCGTCTTCGTGGTGGGATAGCCGAAAAGCCGAGCTAAACATCATGAGACCAATATTACTTGGGATCAATTTAAAGGCTATTTTAGGCAACGTTGGCTGCCACAACTTTTCTATGATCGTAAATGACAGAATTTCAGAACTTAGCTCAAGGGAAGCTAACGTAATCGAATACTCGGAGCGGTTTACAAAACTCCTCAAGTATGTACCGCAAAGATCAAACCGACGAAAAGTTCAGATACGGAAATTCATCATGGGATTGAATCTCGTGATAGGGGAGAGGTCGATGTTCACACCCAACCACTATGGAAGGAGTTGTTGAAAAGGCCATAAGGCAAGAACAGAATTAAAGGCTATTTCTCGCTCATAAGGAGGAAGTGCGGAAGAAGACTGCAAACCCTTCTTCAACCTCTCTTGCACCTTAAAAGGACCATGGAAAAAGTTTGGAAACAAGAGTAAGTTTCAGGAGATAATAATAAGAAAGCGTGAGTAAAAATAAGCTCATGAAACGTGAAGGATAATTTTGCTAAAAATTATAATAATGGACAAGTCCTATGGAGGACAAATATGACAATTATAAAACCGGAGGCAACTTTGAGCCTAAAAAGGGACCTGTAGGAGGCTACTACACTTGTGGTAAAGATCATTACGCAAATCGCCCCTTTGAAGAAGGATGATCGTAATCGCAGCATAAGATACATGCCGCAAAGAGCGCATAAGCAAGTCAAAAGCAGTGACACCTATAGAAGTTCCTGGTAAGTTATTCGGCATACCTGTCACTATTCTTTTTGATACAGAGCTACCAATGTTTTATATCTAGTAAACTAGCTTCTAAACTTAAAAGAAAAGCTGGAAAAATGGATAAATCTTGACCGTATGCAAAGTATGGTAATAATTCTGCTCATACAAAGGTGAGTATGTGTCTTTTTGGGGCAGTCCTTGACTTACCTAACTTTTCCACGGAAGTTGATCTCTATGTTGCACCTTTGGGATCGTATGACATTGTCATCGGTGTCAATTGGTTGTGCACTACATAAGGCAAAGGTAGATTGCTATGAAAAGAACATAAAATGTTTAGATGATCACCGGAATCAGCAGAGATTCAAGGTGTGAAACGAGAAATTTCAGTTAGAAAACCTCACCATACATGCAAATTAAAAGGCTAAAAATAAAGGATGTACCCTTTATGCGGTAAAGATATCTGAATCTCCTGAAGAAGATGATGATTTCATGGAACAATTCCCTCTGCTACAAGGTTTCAGGGATGTTTTTCCTGAGGAATTACCAGGGTTACCACCCAAGAGAGAATTTGATTTTACCATTGAAATCAAGCCTGGAACGGAACCTATTTCCAAGGCGCCTTATCGGATGACTACTACTGAGTTAGTCGAGCTTAAGGCACAGTTACAAGAGCTTTTGTCTAAAGGACTGATTAGACCAAGTGTTTCACCTTGGGAGCACTCCGTAATATTTGTGAAAAAGAAGGATGGAACACTAAGGTCGTATTATTGATTATCGGATGTTGAACAAAGCAACAATCAAGAACCGATATCCACTTCCTAGGATCGATGATCTGCTTGATCAAATGCGTGGAGCAGCGGTTTATTCTAAGATAGACCTTCGATCCGGTTATCATCGCTAAGGATTAAAGAGGAAGATATTCATAAAAACAACTTTCCGAACAAGGTACTGACATTATGAATTTACGCTTTTACCCTTTGGGTTAACTAATGCACCCGCAATTTTATGAATCTAATGAACAATATTTTTCAAGAATACCTGACAGTTTGTACTTGTATTCTTGGGCGATATTCTCATTTATTCTAAAAGTATTGAGGAGCACAATGAGCATCTGAAGATAGTTTTGGGAATTTTGAGAAAGAGAAAGTTGTATGGTAAGTTATCCAAATGTTCTTTCTTTGATTCAGAAGTTCACTATTTGGGTCATGTCATAAGCAAAGAAGGAATTGCTGTAGATCCTTCAAAAATAGTGGCAATAATCGAGTGGCTCGCACTAAAGAATGTGCATGAAGTAAGAAGCTTCATGGGTCTTCTTTGGTTACTATAGGAAATTTGTAAAGGATTTTTCTAAGGTAGTGCACCAATAACTTCATTGCAGAAGAAGGATAAGAAATTCATGTGGAATGACAAGTGCGAAGCGGCTTTCAAAAGTCTGAAAGACCAGTTGACTTCTGCACCTATATTGGCTGTACCAAATCCTAATGGGAATTTTACTGTTGTAACGGATGCTTCGGGAAGGCCTTGGAGGTGTTTTGTTACAAAATGATCAGTCATAGCTTATGAAAGTAGAAAACTTAAGTTACATGAGCTAAATTATGCCCCTCATGATTTGGAACTTGCCGCCATTGTTCATGCGCTTCAAGTCCTGGAGACACTATTTACTTGGGAAACCTTTTGAGTTGAAAACCGATCACTTGGGACTCGAAATACATTTTTACTCACCCAATCAATGCCGATAAAAGAAGGTGGTTAGAATTTTTATCACAATATGACTTTGATATCAGCTATATCAAAGGGAAGGAGAATAGAGTAGCTGATGCTCTAAGTCGTAGGAGGCACATTTCTGCTCTTATAACGTTGAGAACTCAGTTTAAAGACGAGGTAAAAAGTGCCTCGTAATCGATGCATACTTTCAAAGAAGTAAAAGCAGCCCTTTCTGCACGCAGTAACCTAAGGATAAAAGGTATGAAGGTTTTCATTTTGATAATGAAGGAATCTTGCGTTATGAAAATAGGGTATATGTACCTGTGCTGAATGATTTGAGAAAGAAGTTGTTAGTTGAATTTCATAATTCACCTTTCTCTGATACCCCGGTATCACAAAAATGCTTGCCGATATGAAACAACAATACTTCGAAGGTATGAAAAAGGATGTGATAAATTTTGTGACTCATTATCTGAATGTCACGGCGGGTGAAGGCGTAACATATGCACCTCGCTGGATCATTATATCCTCATAGCATACCGCAAAGACAAATGGCAAGTAATAACCATGGATTTTGTACAAGGACTACCTATGTCCAGAAATAAACATGATGTTATCCTGGTAGTTGTAGATAAACCGACTAAGGTAGCTCATTTCATCGCTGGAAATCTAAAGGATGATTCACTTGCCGCCAAGAGGTTCGTATACACTAAATTTTTAGATCGCATGGTGTACCGTAATTGATTATATCCGACAGGATCCTAGAATGACGCCAAGGTTTTGGCAAACGCTAACGCAGCCCTAGAACGAAACTAAACTTCGCTTCGCATATCATCCAAACGGATGGGCAAACCGAGAGGGTAAATCAAGTGTTGAGGACATGTTGCGAATGTATTGCATGGATCAACAAAGATAAATGGGAAGAGTATCTTCCATTAGTTGAGTTCGCATACAACAACACTTATCACTCATCTCTTAAGATGGCACCATTTGAAGCACTTTATGGAAGAAAGTGCGTAACCCCCGTTAGTTGGGACAAAGTGTTGAGGATAGAGTGGTAATTGGACCGTAGATTCTCACGAAAATGGAACAAAGCAAGTTAAGTTGATTCGTGAACGATTAAAGGAAGCAAATGGGATGAGACGTAAGAGCTATGCTGACCTTAAGCGGGTTGATAGAAAGTTTGAGCTTGGTGATAAGGTTTTTCTGCATGTTAAACCCGAAAGAGTTCTATAACTTTTGGCAAGGCTGCCAAGTTGTCACCACGATTTGTGGGACCTTTCAAATTGTCGAAATAATCAATCTCGTAGCTTATCGCTTAGCATTGCCACCTACTTTATCTCGCATGCATGATGTTTTCCATATTTCTTTGCTTAAGAAATACGTTTCAGATCTGTCACATGTTTTAAATTGAATTCCTTGCAGTCCAAGACCCGTGAATAATCGTGGTTAAACCCACACGAGTGCTGAAACTCGCCAATTGCATTTAAGAAATCGTGATATACAAAGAATGTAAGGTCCAAAGGTGCGACCAGCTTTAGCAAAGAAAGTGCAACTTGGGAAAATCTGAAGAGATGAAAATTGCTTTTCCTTCTCTTTTTGCAATGTAATGAAAAACATTGACAAAAATATACTTTTATGAACCGATTGTTTCTAAGTATTTATTAAAGCCGATTAAGCGCAGACTTTATTCAAAGTTGAATAAATGTGTTGTGACATTGAATTCTCGGAACTATTTAATATGAAGTAGTCACATTGTTTGTGTACTAATAAATTGATTGACTCAAGGTTAATTTAATATGTAATTCATCGGACGATGAATCTTTTAGAGGGAAGCATGTAACACCCCGAATCATTGTTACTTTCTCCTGGACATACAAGTGTTGATATGTGATTTCTTGTATAAGGATGTGTTCCTCGATTTAGAAATCATGCTTGATATGTATTGTAATTTCCTTGCAGATTGCAGATCTTGACTGAGTCAGAATATGATTAGACTCTTTTATTTATTTCATTTTGTATCTGAGTATTAATCTGATCTCGGAATGAATTATAGAATTATTCATCTATAATATCTAGTCTTGGATCAGTGGAATTGATCCAAGTAATGCTTTAAGTTTGTTTGTGATGAATTAGATCACAGACCTTGAACAGGTTGCAAGGTATGGAAGCATTGATTAAGCTGGTCAGGAGTATGACTCGGGCTGATCTTGTGAAATAAAATTGGTTCCCGATATGGAAGTATATCTGGAAGGTCTCGATTGTGGACCGGGTAATATTTCGTTACATACAATTCTGCAGCAGAACTGGAGCTAACTCTGTTCGAGAAGGTATGATACAGGTCTTTCTGAGTTTACAGGACGAAGACCTAACTGGAATTATTAATGGTTAGTAACCTAAAACTAAAACCTAACCTAGGGGTTAGATTATTGTTAATCTAACCTAGACCTAGGCTATGTGTTAATATCCTAAGTTAGTAACTACGTGTAAATTGGTTAGTATGGGTATTACCCTAAATTCTAACCTAAGTTACTAACCTAACTATTGAGGAGGATGTAAAGGGGCCTATGGAGGGGTGCGAACCATGGGCGGCGTTTTCTATGGCAATTAATGCTGGGGATAAGGATGAGGGACAGGTCATGGTGGAGGCTTAAGCGACGGCTAACCTGTGCAGACGTGGCAATTTGCTAAGTTTGGAAATGAACTTGAGTTTTAGTTGGACTGTCGCCAATTCTGGCGGTCGGTGGAAGTTGAGTTTAAGCGGGAAAGTTGGTTTAATGGCATTCAATATTCTCGGAAGTCGAGCTCGGAACTCGCGAGAAGGCATGCAAATGGGAAATTTGTGGGTTTGTTTGGCTTGTCGCGATTTTCGGTCTTCTCTCTCTCTCTGCTTGTTTACTGGTTCTTCGCACCAGTTCTCTTTGTGTTGCATGGCAAGTATGAACTGCTCTAGCTCTTTTCTCTGTCATGGAGGATATATATGTGATGGAGATAGCGAAATTTTGTTGGTCGCTTTATCTTGGAAAAAGAGAAGGAAGTTTGAGCTCTTCCTGTGGTCTACTTCGGAAATTTGATCAAAAATCCAGGCATGTTAGGCCCTAACCTTTAAATAGCTTGCTGTCTTTCAAGTGATTTCATTAGAACAACTCTGTTCAAATGTTTTGAGAAAATGGATGATTTTCTATGGAGATCTTGTTTGATTTTGGTACTGTATCTCTTCTGGTTCGATTTTTCAATTTCCTCTAGATGGGTGTTTGTTAAATTCAAATTTCGGCTCTATTCCCTTGTGTATTCTTTCTGGTTTAAATATGTGAGATATTTATATATTTAAAGGTATGAATGCTCGGCCTGTTTGGCATGAACCCGTCGAATATACTTGTGTAGGGTATAGACCACTGTTTTGTTGTCGATTTTTGATCGCCAATACTGTTGTGAAACAGTAGGGAAGGATACCGTGTATGCTTTGATTGTTCAAAGGTTTTAGGAAATTTTGGAAACTCTGTCGTGGTTTTGTTGACAGTGACTAATGATACTTTTGGGTTTCATTTGTTTTCTAATTTTTGGCTTGGGAACAGTCAACTGTTGTGTTACCGTAGTCTAAACGATCCAAAGGGAAGTTGTTTTCTTCCTTGTTATTGTGGTAACGGATTATTTGTTGATCGTGTACAATATGATACATCTATACTTTATTTTTACGACTCGGGGGGTCCATGATTGAATCGTATATTGCTATCTACTCGCTGAGAATGTAGATTCATCTTAGAGTTTTATTATTTGATTTTTGTGGAAGCCTTGTAGAGAAAACAGGTCTTGAGGCCGCGGTTATTTGTAATAAATAATGAGTATAGATTTCCCAGTATGCATTTGCATTCCTTTTGTGTAAAGTCGCTCAAAGCTTCAAGTGGCTCATTGATTTCCTTGCTTTGAAATGGGTATTCGATGGCTTACACTTGTTTAATTCTCGAATGATTACCATGGATGGCATCAAGGATTTATCAACCAAGTTTATCTTAAGATGTTGTTGGGCTCAAATGGTTATGGGTATTAAAATCGATGGCGATTACAAAGTGTGAATATACAGATTTATAATTGTTGCGATTTGAATGACTCTGTGGAGTCGATTGAATGATTACGTGTTTAAGTCACTGTTCATGGTTGAAATCAGAGATTAATTTGTTGTCTGATTCTTTTTATGCTTCGTTGATGAATATCAGTATGAATTCATATGCAACTATTGAATTGTTACCTCTGTTTGAATCATTTGAATTCTGGAAAGGTAACTGGTACTTCTGTCTCTTTCTGAACTTGACATTTGGACACTGTCTTTGTCACTGTTTGAGATCCCTGAGCATGAATATTTGTCTCGTGTTCTAGCTTCTGCTGAAGTGAACCGTGAATATCAAACCTTAGATTTGCATGCGCCAAGGTAAGTATAGATTTGCTATATTCTATTCCGTTCACTCCTGTCTGATTGAGACTGAGCATGTTCGGAAATTTTGAGTGATTGTCTTGGCATAGTTTTGGGAAACATCCAATTGCCTAAGGCAATATAGTCTATTGCTGACCGCATTACTGGATTTCTTGATTTCGAATTCGGGCCGTAAAGCCTTGTTGTGTTCGAATTTTATTATGACAGTGATTCTTCCTGTTGTTTGAATGACTTGTTCGTATGCTTACTGGATGAATGTATTTCATTTGAGTAGACGGTACAGTAACGAACTTATGTGAAAGGAAGTATGATTGATTTGGTTCTTTCTCTTCTTTTGCTTATTAGATGATATTTGTCTAACAGTGGGAATTTGTTTGTAACATATTGGTGGAATTCCGAATTGTTATGTTATTTCCCTTTTGGAAGAATGAAACAATCTGACCAATGTTGTGATTTTGGATTCAATGATTGTTTGGGTGCATTCGTTCCTTGTTTCTTATATTTGATGAAATATTAGAAAGTGATTAAGACTATTTTGTAACAATGACAGAGTTACATATTTGTAATCATTTTGTATTACAAGGGCATAGTCTGATTATGTTTACTTATGTGAATATTTGACCTCATTTAAACAGGGTGTTTAATGAAAACAATTGATGGATTGCAATTGTTTTAAAAGTTAGTGCTTATCATGCTCGGTTCATCAATCAATCATGTTGACTATTTTTGCAGATGGTTGCCGTAAGAGGTAAAAGCAATGCAGATCTGACAAGCTGATCAGATTGTTTATTTGATTTATAATGAATTACAGCTTGATTTTATAGATGTACTATATGTGAAAAGATGTTTCTTTTCCGTTGAGCATTGTATCAAGTATGCTGTTGCATAAAATGTAATTGTATAGTTTTGGAAGGAATGGAAATAAGTGTTTGATACTTATGTGTAGTATTCTATTTCTGAAAGTTGACCTTCTTCGGTTTATGTAACGAAGGGGCATTGTTATCATTGTATAATATGGATGCTTTTGTGATTGACAATGAAAGCTTGCAAGAAAATGAGATTGAATTCTTATGAGTGTTTAGTAGTTCTAATCTGTTCTAACAAAAGCAATATTGGATTTAAATAATTGTCTTTCTAGAAGATAGGTTAAAAATGAGCCTAAGGAGAACACTAAACAAGCTGGATTAAATTACTAATCCCTAGTCCTAAGTATGACAGGACAATATTAAATTGGATTCTTAATCATTTATATCTTTATACTAAAAGTATGATATAAATTCAGTTAAGAGAACTGATATACAATCAAATGGAGTTCAGATGGCAATCTCAAGCAAAGGTTATGAGATATTGTCCCATTCTGTTGCTTTAGAATCAGGTGTATTCTAATGACTCCTTGATGAGAACTTGACCGTAATACCTCTACCATGTAATGGGTTTTATAGAGGAGGGTCGTCTTAAGACGAAGAATCCAGGGATCGGAAAGGCTAACCTTAGGGTAAGGTCTTTAAAGTAATTTAAACTCAAGTGCGTAACGCTTGTTGTTGAGTAGATCTTTTCGAGGTGGATTTAAAGGTTGACGACATAAGTCAACCATAGGTTGTATCTCCGAGAAGATTAGGATCTTCTCGGTTACAACAATGCAGATGACTTATGGCGACACCCTTTCGCATTGATCGCTAAGATTTACACTTGATTTCGCACGAGTTACCCCGGGACCGATTAAGAACGTGGTCATGTTATAAGGCTGCCTAGAGATTCGGGTATCGTGACACACCGGTTGAACCGCAAGGTTGAACCAAGATGTCATCATATCCCTAATCCTCGTGGGCATCCATATAACATTATCACCTTGTTAATCTGCCTCCGAGTGATTCATTGTGAAAGGAAGGACCGACAAGAAATGCAGTAAGACATTCTATATAACATATGAATGGGGTAAAGGACGTATTCCGTTCGACGAGTATGCCGTTAAGGAATACGAGACATAAGCAAGATGTTTCAAATCTTTGGCCAAAGTATCGCAAGTCGCTGATTGAGCGTTGTCCTAATTCACCTAGTCTAAGGGATGAGATGCCGATGAATAATAGTAACAAATTATTCAGCTTAGATTCCTTGGACAGAGCATTCTGAATCCCAGATTAGGGAAGAGAACCGCAAGAGTAATGTGTTAATTAAAAGCACCGACTCTTATTACACATGAATAGATCGGTAGATTGCCGAGTCATGGAATGAATAGATCGGAGGTACTCCGAGTCATTACAGCTGCATATGGTTGTCTGTTATATGAATGGTTATTTGAATTGTGAGTTCTAAATTATGTATTTAGAACCAGTATGCAATTATCAAAAAAAAAAAATTTCACTTGTTCTAAAGTTTAAAACGATAGAATATGAAAAATTCTATGATAGAATATGCCATATAACTCCTAATGATAGCTAAGACCTATGACCTCACCTAAGGTGAGATGACTTACCATGTGTGAGGGGAAAACCTAATAAGAGGAAAATGAAATCCCTCACAAGTAAAACCCCTTCATCATAACTTAGGATGAGGTAAGGAAAGTCAAAAAGAGAAATGGATCCTAATAGCTACGCCTAATGAGGTACCAATGTACAACAAGGATCTAGCGTAATGGAGTAAAACCCAATGAGAAAAATGTCCACTTATAAGAGATAGAAGACTCCCATAAACAACCTAAGAAATATGTGTCATACGGGTCTTGATAACTAAATTCTGATGAGGTACCCATATAAAAATATAATATTTCTAGAATAATAATAAAAGGAAAATAAAAATGAGACCATAAATATTGAAGAAGATGTGAAGTTGTAGTGTACCTCACCCCAAGAAAGGAGCACCAAGAAGGATGTTTGGCTTCATGAAGGGTTTGCTAAATAATCTTGTAACTTGATCTAAAGTCTATAACTCTATGAAGTCTCCAAGAATATTTTTGATGATGTGGTCTTCCACCTATAGAATGAATAAGGTCCATCCACATCAAAAAATGTTTTTCCCTTAGGAAGAACAGAAATGGTGTACTAAAATTCTGCCCACTCCATGAAGAAAAAAATGAGGGAAAAAGTACGAAGAAATATGAAGTTCATCCACAACTCAAATGTGAAATAGGTCTATAAAATAGGTTCTCAAGAATTGAAGGTAATTCTAGTGAAGTATAACTATCATATTATGGATATGGATCATTTGCTAAAATAATGTCTATATGGAGTGAAGGCACGACAACCCCCATAGCAGTAGAAAGAGGATCCACAAGTAGAGGTGGATCAGTGATGGTCTCTGAAATAGTGGAAGTGATGGAAATCCCAAAAGGGGCACTCCCAATAAAGGAGATGAAGGAATCCTCCAAAGTATAAATGTGTGAAGGCTTGGTAGAAGGAAGAGAAACTCCATGTACCGCAATACAAATAGATTCTATGAAAATGTATCTAAGGTCCGAAAGATACTCATCCCAAAAAGGTAGATTGGAAAATAAAAGAGCAATGTCTGATAGGTATGTATCATCAACACAAGAAGTAGGAGGAGTGGAAGAAGCCTTGTACAATGACTATGGAATGGACATATATGAAATGGAAGTATGAGGCTAGAACAAGTCTGTCTAATGTTTGATGGGAAAAAAAGATGTTTAAAAATTATATAAATGGTAACTAAGAGAGGGAGGAGAGAAATTATCATCAAAAATATTGTCATTAGAACTAGAATAAAAACCTCATCATCAATAATATAAACAAGAAAATTTATGTCAGTAGAACTATCATAACATGAAGTGGGTGAGGAAACAACTATATCAAAATAAGGATCAATAGTGAAATTCTATTAAGGGTATCCAAATGAGGAATGAATAATTCTCCAGAATATGTGAGGAAACTCCATTTGTGCCACATGATGGTGAAGAGGCCTAGAAAAATGTGTCAACAAGTGACCATAAACTTGATCACAAGTGTTGAGAGAGTCTTCAAGATGATAAGGATTAGTGGGTGTAGGAACTTGTCCATACAAAAAAAAAATTTAAAAATTATGTGTAAGGTAACATTCCATACTTAAATGCCATGATGCATAATCCTCCCTACCAAGAAGAAGTGGTAAAGTTTGTGAAGAAATCCTATGAAGCTCAATTTTGGAAAGATCATCCTCCATGGTGCATCTGAAAAAAGAAAAGTCCGAAGAGTCACAAGGAAAAACACACTCAAATGGACATTTTAATCAATAAAAATGATTCTATAATGCAATAAAATAAGGGTACAATAACACACACAAGGTTTCAAGATGTCAAACTCATCCAATAATGTGTTTGTATGTGATTATAACACCCTAAAATAATGTTACCTCCTATTTGTGGAAATTTATAAATAGTGTGTTGGTTACAATAAAGTGTGTTTGTGTGACGTGAAATAGTTGGCCACTCACTTTACATTAGGTGAAAAATTGTGCAAGAGTGGAGGCCACAATGATATTAATTAAAAATCAATTAAACAACACATAACAAGCACAAAAACAAAGCCAAAAGAAACCAAAAAGGGAAAAACATAGTTTGGTGTGAGAAAAGTGTCTCACTTCACATAGGGGCTCCTTGATACAAGGTTGTGGTGGACATGCACATTAGCCTTCAAGTAATAAAAAAATCACTACAATGAAAATTACTCTTGAAAGATTTAATAACCTTCCGAAAGGTGAATAAACCTCTTGAAACGCATAAAAACCTCCAAAACACACCCAAAAAAATTCACGACACCTCAAAAAAACATCAACGGAAAATCCCAATAACCCTTAATTTAGGAAATTTCCCAATTATTTTATCTTACCAATTCATTAAAAAATTAATTGGATCCTAATTAAGTTATACCTTTTTAAACAATAATGACCTTGAATAATTTCCCCTTTCAAAAAGTAACCTTTGATTAATTAAAATTCTAAGTTTAAATTTAAAGGAACCTAGGTTTAAAAAACAATTAACAAGGCTTATTAACTAAAAAGGTGGGATAGGAAAAAATGGAAAAATAAATTAAAAAGGTCAAGCGATGAAAGGGGTGATGAGTGTTCCTATTTGGGTATGCCACTCTTTAAAGGGAGAATGATCCTAGAAAATTGGAATTCTCTGGTTAGCAAATTCCAAAAAATGTTAGCAACATGGAAAGGGAATTTATTATCACAGATCAGTAAATTATAGGGAAGTTTTCTTAGAGATTATTGGATCATAACAGAATGGGGATGGGCTTGGAAAATATTGGAATGGGAAGGAGGGGATGAAGAAATCAAGGAAGGAATTTGAATTTAAATGCAAACCTAAGGGGTTTACACATTCCTTTAATTCAGAAAGAGGATGATTTAATTTGGTCTTTAACAAAGGATGGGGAGTATTTGGTTAGAACAGGTTATGGGGTAGCAAGAAATGCTCCTCCCCAAATATTTATTGGAAAAATATATGGGATAAAAATATTATTCCAAAGGTTAATTTGTTTCTTTGGCATGTTGTTCAAAACAAAATTCTAACTGTTGATAATCTATAGGCTAAAGGAATGATGATTCCTAATAGGTGTATTCTTTGCAAAGAAGCTAGTGAAACTGTTCAACACCTTTTTCTTCAATGCTCCTTTTCTCAAAGAGTTATAACCCATGTTCTAATATTTTTCCAGATTTCTTGGGTCTTTCCAGAAAATTTTTCTGACTGTATGGTCAATGGACGAGTCCTTTTGTTTCACTAAGTCTTTCAAAGGCTTGGATTTTTGTTTTTCCTCATTTTCTATGGGGGATATGGCTTGAAAGGAATAGTAGATTTTTAAAGAAAAACATAAAATATCTACTCGTGTGGGGTGTTATTTTAGGGGAATCGGTTAATAATCTTTCAGTTATTAAGATTAAAGAGCAAGGTGGATTCCCTAATCATGAGAAGGAGATTATTCAAGCTTTAGGTATTACTAAGTGTGTTCAAAAAAATTATCTCAGGGAAATTAGTGGTGAGGAAAATGCTAAATGGGTTAAACCTACTAAAGGATGGATGAAACTCAATTTTGATGGAGCTGCTAAAGGTAGATTAGGGTTAGCTAGTGTTGGTGGTATTATTAGAAATGAGATGGGGTCCCTTGTTTTAGCTTATGTTGATCCAATTGGTAATAAATCTAACAATTATGTTGAGGCTTATGCACTTTTAATTGGTTTAAAATGGGAAAATTCTTTGCAAATAAAAAATATTCAAGTGGAGGGGGACTCATTATACATTGTTAATGTTATGAAGGGCCTATCAAAGCATCATATAAATATTGATTCAATTATTAAAGATGCTAAGGGCTTGTTAGATAAGTTTGATAATATTCAAATTAATCACATTTTTCATGAAGCTAACTCGTGTGCTGACACGTTAGAAAACATTGGTGTTTGGGCACATAATAAAACTTGGTGGCAGAGTGAGGTGGATTTACTTGATAGTACTAAAGTTGTCCTAAATGCATAAAAGTAGAATTTATTTCAAGCGTGAGAAAAGGATACGAGATATCCTTGTTATTATTCTTTGGTGTGCGAGAGTTATCTTGGTCATCATTTTTAGGTATGTGAAGACTGAGACACTTAACTTAAATGCTTGTTTGGATTTTATGTTTAGGCTCATCGAAGACTAGTTTTATTTTCAGTTTTTTTTTCCTTAAGATGGGTGGTAGTAGGGTTAGGGTTGAGCCATCTTCTTGCACGGGTTTGGAGAGAGATACAATTATTTGGGATATTTTTAAGGAAGGGGAATTACTCAGTTTCTACAATTGTTTGTGAGGTTTTGATGAAAATATTTCGAAGGAATTTGTAATGGTGTGGGATAATGGGGTTGTCACTATGTGGGGTGTTAGTTTTTGGTCTCGAAAGAATTGATTGGCAAGGTTACTAGATATGGATTGTGGTGGAAGCAAGGTGTTTAAGGATAGGACTCGGCTTTAGGATGAAGTCCACATTTTTCTTGATGATGAGGAGAAAATATGTTTTATGGAGGATGGTATAGCCCATAAATATCTTCTGGGGAGATGGTCTGAATTTTGTTTCTACATTATGAAATATATAACTTTGGATGGAAAGTATTGGAAACTACATTCTCAAAGCATCTCATGCTTCTCAACCATTTTCAAAGAGGAAGGAAGATGAGTATCCCATTTTACTTGTTTAATTCCCTTCAGTTGTTTATTAAGATTTTTAAAGACAAGAAAATAGAGGTTCCCCTTCATCAGGGGCTAATCCTTCTGTTAGTTAAAATGGGTAAGACGATTCCGCAAATAGGGGGATTGACATTAGGCTTGGGGAAGATTAGGAGGATCACATTTCTTTGGATGATAGGATTAGGCTCAACAAAATGAAAGAGAGAGCCAAGAAGGATTTAGATGCTACAAATATTCTACAGAATCTTGCAGGGAAAAATGCGGAGGATAACCCTAGTGATAGGTTGCTGGAGGGAAATAGTGTTTTTAATTTTCTTGCTAGCAAAATCAAATATTTAGAGGATATTGTTCTTAAATTCAAAGCTCAAAATAGGAATCATTGAGGGGGTTCGAGAGGTCTAATACAGAGATTGATGTTTTTGAAAATAGGGTTGATGCTCTTTAGGATTTGGTTACGATCGACAAAGGAAAGAAGCGACTTGCCATAGCAAGATTCAATGAGGAGGACATCTAGGTGGATGTTTTTTCCCGAGTTCAAGGACTAGGGAAAATTTGTATAGGGGTTATCTTGCGAGACTTTTTCTTGACCGTCATTCTAGGCCATTTTTGTCGTGGCCTTCTCTATTATAGTTTTTGTATCTCTAGTTGTCGGGATCTTATTTTTATTTGGTTGAGTCAATTTTTTTACTCGAGTGTTTTGTGGGGTTTTTTTATAGATACTTTTTTTCTTTTTGTGAGCTTTAATGTAATATCTGCTATGTAAATGGCCCTTGGAGCCTTTTCCAAACATTATCTATAAAAAGGGGTAGTGAGATAAAAGGGCCCGATTCGTTGAGAAATTGAGCGGGGATTATAGTAAGAATCATGGTGGGTGAGATAAGAGAGAGGACTAAGGAACCTCATATGGAAGGGCAATCGACATAACATGATGAAGGGAGACTAGCACATAAGTCGTGGTGGTTAGAAATGGTCCAAAGCACATGCAAGAAGAGTAATTACAAATGCATATGAGAAGGGAGAAAGGTTGAACCGGGAGATAAATCCATTGGCGAGGCATAAAACGGTGGGTTTGTAAGTGAGGTCCGATCCATCTCACTTGAATGGAGGTAAGGTCATGGTGGCCAACAAGGGGTGGAATGACTAAGGTAAGATTGGAGACAGAGTAGGTTAGGCAATGATGATAGTATAGGGTCCAAACCGAGCTTAGTGTCAAGTAACTCGAATCCATATGCATAATAGAAACCCTATGCATAATAGGAACCAATGAATGAAAGTGATCATGATGCAAGAAATATAGGAGTGGAGGAGGTTATATCCAAGAGAGTGGTAAGTTAGTAGGAGTACTACAATGGTCTCTTCTCTCGAGGAACCCGACATGGCTGAGATAGAGTTCACTAGCTCGGGAGAGAGAACCAAATAACCAAAGGGATATTCATCGGGCACTAAGAAAGATATAAGGATGGATTGTACAAAATATAGGGTCAATCCTAAAGTTTCGTATGATGGAAAAGTGATAAGTGAGCGTGGGAATCTACAAGTAACTCTTCCTCGCACCCGACCTCCCGAGGTCGTGCCTAGACAGCCGGTGGGGATGGAATACATGTGGGATGCGAAAAACTAGTTAGGAAATCTTATGTCTTTGATGCGCACTAGTGGAATCTGTGAATCTAAGGCAAAGAAGGCCCTCCTAACCTGAACTAGTGTGATAGATCGATCAATGAGGATGACTGCTTGAAGGCTCTAATCAATATCGAGCTCTGGCATGATTTGATCTATGGGTTGTGGTATACGTGGAAAATGACCTGGGATTGTTTCATGTATGTCTCCAGACAGGGTCATGAAAATGGATGATGGGTATAATGGACTCTACGGTCGATTCTCTAGTCTAGTCTAGAAATCCTTAGATTCGTTAGCTGCTACATCTAACAAGGATAACTATGTGATGATGATAGGCGGAAGTGGGGTGGATCTGAATACTAATGTGTGTAAGCCAACATCAACATCGGATTGACATGTGGACTTGTTGGGTTGTGGGATTTGTGAATCACAACCATAGATTCATGGTTGTTGTGGACCTACTATGGTCATGTGTGGAATCAGTCCCTAATCCCTAGTATCCAATAGTCGTATGCCTTTTTGGCCTCTATGTTCAGAATTAACAGTTGTGTAATCTTTTCAGAGTATCTTATAGGCGTTCTTGCAACCTGAATTCTTAAACTAGTATCTATGTCCGTGAGAGTGTCTCCTGTGTCTAGCTATGGGACCAAAGGATCACAACCAAACGTTTTCTCTCTTTCAAGCCCTTCTACAGTCATGTGGATATTTATCTAGTTTAACCTGTAGTCTGACTAGTTTGACCAAAACGTATACGCTTTGTCATCTTCTACGTTTAATCCTCTTAACTGTGAGCTGATTTGTTGTAAGTCTGCTTTGTTGTTTGGAAGACTTGGATTCTAAGGTTCTGATCTATATCAGTTATTTCCATAATAAGATTGGGTTGAGGCACGATTGGTTCAAATACATATTCTCTGGGCTCTCTAGGTCCCGTGATTGTCATGCAAGAAGGAAATGATATAAATCTAACTAATGACAGAATAAATTAACTACGCAAGATATATCTATGTATATTCCTAAATCTGATTTTATTGATAAGCTACTGAACAAAATTTAAAAGAGAAATTATCTAATATATCTGGCAATTGACAACTAAACTAATAACACAA
Organism: Taxus wallichiana var. yunnanensis; assembly: GCA_018340775.1. Taxonomy (NCBI): domain Eukaryota; kingdom Viridiplantae; phylum Streptophyta; class Pinopsida; order Cupressales; family Taxaceae; genus Taxus; species Taxus wallichiana. The sequence continues at coordinate 836,162,137 of CM031234.1, forward strand.
TTAAAACAGACAAAGCAACTGAGTATAGCTACTTGTCTGTGCAGTTTGTAGATCTACTCTAAATAAACAGATAACTAATCTACTCTATTTGAAAGACTCTCAATCCTACCTCAGAAGTGAGGAGTGAATCATAGTTTCTCAGAAACTATCAATCCCCACAACTTCCCTGGAAATATCAAAAGTAAAATTAACTAAAATGAAATGATTGGCTACTCTATTTGATATGCTTTAACTAGAACTTTGAAAGCTTGAACCTGGATTTTGCAGAATAGTGGTGAATCCGATGGTGTGTGGCCTTGTCCCCTCAGTGTGATCTCCTCGTTCCTTCATGCTCACGTGGATCCAGAAAAGTGTGTAATGCTAGCATCAACAAAAGTAGATATTGGAACAATGATAGCTTAGGATGCAGACTGAATGCAATGCGAGTAGGAGAAGGATAGCGCAAGAGAATAGAGCTTGGGTATGCAATTCCTAGCGGGATTTATTGCGAGTCATGCAACATAAAACATCTAGAACCTGAAACTATCCTATTTGATGAGAAGAACCTGTAACTTTAATGGCTTCCTACTGAAAATCAAACTATCCTACTCCAATTGATTGGATGAAATAATAACAACACTTGCACAAGGAGAATATGTGGCTTTCTAACAGCTAAATAACACTAACCATGCATACAACAAATGAAACTATGAATCCTAAGCAAAATTGAAAGGCTAAGCTATTGAAATGAGAAATTCAGAGGCAAATTTGAGGGGCCATTTGCTTGAGCACAAGCCAGCTATTTATAGAATCCCATTTACCCAAAGGTGAAAACCAAATTGATCTCTTAAACCATAAACAATGCCAAAACACTATTCCAGGGAACCAGAATCATAAATACAAGAAAAGGTGGTGAAAAAAGCTGGTAAACGTTGAAAATTTACACAAGTCATGTTAAAAGAGAATTTTGGAAAATACGTGAAGGACCACCGCCCTGAGCAGGGTGGTAATTTCGTCACTGAAGACCAAAACACAAAGAAAAGGAGGGAGAAGAGAAAAAAAGCATGCGGGGGCATGGGAGAAGAGAAAATAATGGTATAGCTTTGATACCAAATGATAGAATAAAATAAGATTGCAATGACCAAAGAGGGATGGAATCCTCACAAATATTATTGATCATGAAATCAGATTACATAACAATGCAAGAGTTGTAATATTTATAGATATTATACAACCTCATATGGATAGACATGACACCCTATCAAGCACCAACTACGAGATGATAAGACCCATCTCACATGCACATGTAATTACTACTAATACCAATATTGAATGTTATCCAACATAACAATATTGAATACAAGTCACTAGACTAGAGTGCACATGTTGCACATTATTAAATAAAAGAAAATGCAATAAAATGTAATAAATATACCTATGCTAAATTACGCTAACATTCCCCCTTAATTTTGCATAGTTTCTAATGAAGTGGAGAGGAATTCTCTCGAACAGGGTGAATTTATCACGTCAAGTGACTTAGTGAAAACATATGCCTTCTATTCGGTTGTGAGATCTCATCATGTGCGAACGATCGATTAAAATCCTTCTTTGTTGCATTGATCATATTCACGTAACTGCCTGTAATGACTAGATCGTCGACATATTCAGTTGTGAGATCTGTCATGTCGAACGATCGATTAAAATCCTTCTTTGTTGCATTGATCATATTCACGAACTGCTGTAATGACTAGATCGTCGACATAAACAACCAAAATGACAATCTCCCCCTTGTTTTTGAGGTAGAGATTGGGTTCATAAGGATTCCTTTCGAATCCATGACTTATGAGATGCTCATCAATTTTGATGTACCATGCCCGGGTGCCTTTTTTAGGCCATATAGAGATTTTATGAGTCTCGCATACCATCATCTCTTTTCCCGGTATTACATAACCCTCCGGCCGAGTCATATATACTTATTCTTACAAATATCCATTAAGAAAGGCACTTTTCACATCCATTTGGTGGACTTTCCAACCAAATTGTGCAGCTAGAGAAAAAATCATCCCGATTGTCTTGATCTTGGTCGTGTGGGAGTAAATGTCTCCTCATAATCAATGCCTTCTTGTTGTGCATACCCATTTGCTACAAGCCTTGCTTTATACTTGTCAATAGTCACATCTGATTTGTACTTAGTCTTGAATATCGATCTGCATCCAATTGGTTTCTTCCCTAGTGGAAGGTCGACAAGTTGCCATGTGTTGTTCTTCATCACTGACTGATACTCTGAATCCATGGTATCTTTCCAAGCTTTTGATTGTAGGGATTCCTGAATCAGATGGCTCAACTGTTTCAACAACTCTGCTCATTAGGGCATAATTGACCTCTTCACAAGCTTGACTGTGAGTTCTAGGTCCAGGATTGGATGATGTGCTAGGTGCTTCATCCAAATTTGCATCTCTTATTAATTGAGTATACCATTTAGGTAACTTTTTAGCTGTTCCATTGGCTTGTGGTGGAATCAAGTTTTCACCATCATCCAATTCATCATCTTTCATCTTCTTCGGGGAACATCAAATTATGTCTTCACAAGAGGTTTATTCTGCATGTTTGTTGAGTCGTTGAGTGGAGCATCTACTTGTTTCTTCTCAAAGAACTCAACATCCCTACTTGTGTATACTTTCTTTGCTTTCGGATCCCATAATTTGTACCCAAGTGCTTCTTCACTGTATCCAATGAATATCAGTTTCTCAACTTTCATATCCAACTTGTTCCTGTTCTTCTTAGGTATGTGCATGCTAGCTTTACACCCAAATACTCTTAGGTGTGCAATTGATGGTTTCCAATTTGACCATGCTTCTTGAGGTGTCACTCCTTCAAGAGCTACTGTGGGCACTCTATTCAACAAATAGACTGTAGTTCTTGTAGCTTCTACCCAAAATGTCTTTGTTAAACCTGAGTCATCAATCATACATCACACCATTTCCATGATAGTATGATTCCTTCTCTCAACTATACCATTCTACTGTGGTGTGTGAGTAGGAGGCATTTGTCGATGAATCCCATGAGCTTCTAGGTAAGTCTTGAACTCATTACTTGTGAATTTCCCCCCTCGATCTGAGCAGAGAGTTTTGATATTGCGACCAACTTCATTCTCAACAAGTTCTTTGAACTTCTAAAATGTCTCAAAGGCTTGACTCTTGTTTCTTAGACAATATATCCACATATTTCTTGAGTAGTCATCAATACAAAGCATGAAGTATTGACATCCAGAATGACTTGGTTGCATGGGCCCGCAAAGATCGGTGTGCACCAAATCACGCTTTCCCTTAGCTCTATATGTGTTCTTCTAGAAGAGTACTGTGTTACTTTCTAGCTAGGCAATTGTGACACTTGTCAGTGTTGTGCTTGAGTGTAGGCAATCCTTTCACCATGTTGCCCTTTTGAAGTGTTTGGAGATAGCCAAAACTGATGTGACCATATCTGCGATGCCATAGTTCTACAGATTGTGTGTCTTTGGCCACTAGAGCTTGATCATCCTTGTGGAAAAATCAAGTTGGAACATGCGTCCCACATTGGAGGCTCTTGCTACAATCTTGGAACCTCTTGACTTATCTCTTATCAAGCACACTTTTTCTCCATTATTACTGTCAAAATCCAACTTCAAGTTGTGATCAAGGAGTTGACTAACTGATAGCAAATTCTTGGTCAACCCAAGTACATACAATACATCTATGATTTTACAGTCATGCTTTCCAAGAGGTAGTGAAATGTTTCCAATCCCCTTGACACTGTATGATGATTCATCACCTAATGACACATGGTTCTTGTTAGGTGAGTCACGTAGTGTGTAGAACCAATCCTTGTGTCCAAATATGTGTCAAGTTGCACCCGAGTCAACATACCGTATATCTTGTGTGGACTTGGTTTCTTCATCAAATTGAGCGAGAATACATGTGGTGTCCTTCATCCGAATCATCCTCATGTTCGTGAATGTACCCTTGTTGTTTGGGTTTTCTTTGCTTACGATTACCATTTTTTTGCCCTTGATTGTTTTTGTTATTGGACTTCCCTTTATTTGAATTATTGCTACCCTGTTGGTTATTGGGTTTTGAATTTCTTGATGAACCCTTTTTGTAGGAATTGTACCAACAATCTTTGATGTCATGTCCCCCTCTATTGCAAATGGGACACTTCTTGGTGTTGTCTCATTGACTTTGGTACCTTTGTTGACTTTGATTTTGTTGGGACTTCTTGTGATTGGACTGAAATTTCCCCTTTCCTTTATGATTGGAAGATAGTGCTTGCTCATCTTCATGATCTCTGTTGTTTATTGCCTCTTCTTGTTGAAGTAGATTGACCAACTTCTCAAAGGTGACTGTGTGTTCACTCATATTGATAGTTATCACAAAGATTTTGTAGGAAGGAGGAAGTGCTCGCAACACAATTGGTACGAGGTCTTCATCACTTATCTCTTTTCCCAATGCCAATAGAGATGCCCTCAAAGTAGCAACTCGTCTCAAAAAAACTTCAACCTTCTCATTGTGCTTGAACTTGAGAGTATGCAGTTGTGATAGTAGGTTGAGGATGACATTCTTGTTCTTTGCCTCATAGACTGTGCTCAACTTATCCCATGCATCCTTGGCCGATGTGGCATCTCTAATGTGGGGTTGCACATCGTCTGTTACGCTAAACAAGATGATCAACTTGGCCTTTTGATTGGCCCTGTCAAATTGAACTTGTTGTCTTCCATCATCAAGTGATCTTGTTGTTTTTCCATCTACAACTGTCCATAGGTCTTCAAACTCAAGTAACATCTTAATCTTCGGTTTCCATGTAGCATAGTTGTCTCCTCTAAGTAGTTGTGAATCTGGCAAGAAGAACTTTGGTGCTTGTGCACCCATTTCTGCAATCTGAATTTCTGAAACTCTGAATTTCTGACAAAGGGTAAGGCTCTTATCACTCCAAGTTTATGGTCTCCCTCTCAATATACCGTCAGGCCGATATACCAAACCTTTCTATATACGCTCCCTTCCGATATACCCATCGGTATGTGGAAGAATATCACCCTTTCAATATACCCGTCAGTATGGAAAGAGGTGTTAATGCACGTGAAAGAATTTAGTACGTGGTACGTAGACAGTATGGAGAGGGGTTTGTGCAAGCACAAACGGATGGGAGGGCTCAAATGTGTGTGTATTGTGTCCTTATTACTCCCCGTCGATTTTATAGGGTCAATGCCCAGATGATGTTTAGGCAGCTATGTTAGGTGTTAAGTGTAGTAGTAGTCGCGATGGCATCACCCATAAGCGCTTCCCAGAGGCACCGTATATACCGAACGCTTTGCTATGAGATCAAAGATCTCGTGTGATAGAACCAAAATAAAAAATTTACACTTTTTTTTTTTTTTTTTTCACTTTATGCACCAATATTAGTACAACATGCTCTAAAAGTACATCAAAATTAAGTTTTTGTGTCCCCCCTCTTTAGAAAAAAGGGTCTAGAATCACAAAATACATAATTTAGGCCAAAAATATTTTTTACCCCCAATAGGTGTTTTTCTCGCTAAATTTAGTGGTGGCTCTAAATGTGTTTGGTGAACTTTTAAATTTGGAAATCTCCCAAAATTTAGTAATTTCTCCAAATTTTCCAAAAAAATAATTTAATAAAAAATATGGAGAGAGTGGGAATTGAACCGCTGACCTATTTGTTCCCAAGATCCAAACAAACAATCAGAATATTGTTTTCACCTTTTCTCACAAACCGTGATCTCGGGTTTTTCTAAAAATTTACAGCAGCATAATACAATATTTTTCTTGAAACCCACAAAATTTAGACAAATAGGAATCTTATTTTTGAGATCTTACCAATTTACCAGCTAGATCTGATTTTTTTTTCAGAAAAAATGATCCGACTTGTACAGACTTTTCGTCACATGTAGAGGCCGAATCTAAAGATGATGTAAACTGAAAAGTTGTGTCTCCTTCTTATATTTCTAGAAAAAATGGCACATCAATCTGACATTGTATGAAAAAGTTATGTCCTTTTTTCTAAGAGCTATCTGCTGGAATTTTGTTGACGGGACTGCTTCAACCTTTGCTCCCGAATTCTTCACACCTCCACTTTCAGATCTGATTTTTTTTTTAGATCTGATCTTTTTTTCTTTAGATCTGCAATTTTTTTTCAAGATCTCTCTCCTTTTTTAGGATCTCTTTTTTCACAAATCTTTTTTTTTTTTTTTCAAGATCTTTTTTTTTTAAGATCTCCAAATCTGAAATATTCCACCAATATGTTAGATCAATTGGCTATGCCAATGACTAATAAAAAAATTACCTTCCAAATAAGTGGATAGGTCAAATTTTAGTCGAGGGATGCTTGGAAGGAATGGAGGCTACGGGATGCTTCAATGGCTCTCCTTCGATGTAGATCTTCTTCTCCAATGGATCCGCTCCAATAGTGCTCCTCTTTAACCTTGCTTGGATAGAACTTGCTCTGATACCAAATGATAATAATGGTATAGCTCTAATACCAAATGATAATAATGGTATAGCTCTGATACCAAATGATAGAATAGAATAAGATTGCAATGACCAAAGAGGGACGGAATCCTCACAAATATTATTGATCATGAAATCAGATTACATAACAATGCAAGAGCTATAATATTTATACATATTAGACAACCTCATATGGATAGACATGACACCCTATCAAGCACCAACTATGAGATGATAAGACCCATCTCAGATGCACATGTAATTACTACTAATACCAATATTGAATGTTATCCAATATAACAATATTGAATGTAAGTCACTAGACTAGAGTGCACATGTTGCACATTATTAAATAAAAGACAATGCAATAAATATGCCTATGCTAACATGTGGGATGTTAACACATGCTTGGAGAGATTTTTGGATTCCGAACACCTTGCAAGGAGACCTGTATCATCATTGGGGCATGTGTAACATTGTTCAGGAGTGCAGTACCCTACAATTTTGGGTACGTACATATTGCCCCCGAGAAGCATTTTAGCCATGAAGAGGCGTAAAACGGTGGGTCCGAGTATGGCGGTCTTGAAATGGGAAGTTAGAAGTTATACCTGATACGTCCATGTGTCAGAATGACGCCATCAAAAATTCCCGCCACCTGCAAAATGAAAAGAGGACTCAAGTGTAGATAGACAAAATAGATCGGAAAATAAATACTAAAATAATATGAAATGAGGATGTACCATTTGTGCGGGGATAAGAACTTACCTCTGTCGGTGCTCCAAACCTGCGAAAAGGGGCATTCAAAACAAGTCAGGTTGTTATATATGTAAAAGTGGGCCCATTTTCCTATTCATTTGCGCATGTTGATTTGGTTGATTTTGAGCTCTGGGACCCACGGTGACAGTTTCACGAGAGTATAGTCAAAACGTTTGGGGCGAGATTGTGATCATGCCTCCGCAAGTGGAACACCAACCCATGAGATCACAGGTTAGTTTTTCTTGATTTACCGCTTTTGTCTTCAAAATGTTAAAATGGTGAAATCTTTGTCATGGGGGGGTTATTTTTGAAAATGTCAGTTTTAATAGGGTCAACTAGGGGGCGCCTACTGGGTAGGCCTTGTTTGAATCAAAATGGTCTTTATTTTTCTTTTGTATCCATTTTTAGGGCATATGACCCGCGTGGGTTTTGGGACATGACCAAAGACACCTGGCGGGGCAGCGGTTACGAGGCGCCACCCCGATCGGGGTGGCGGTTATAAGACCGCCGCTTTTAAGGCGGTGATTACGGAACCACCACCTGCTCAGGGCGGCGGTCCTACACAGAATGTACAAATAACACTTATTTGAATTCATTTTTGCATTTTTAGCATCCTTACCTGCTTTCATGATTTTTCTAATGTCATTTGGATACTAACTTACTCGTTTTGTGTGTTTTTGGGTGTATGCAGGTGAAGGAGGAGTATATCCGATGGATCCGGAGAGGGAGTGTGATTGGCTTTCGGCAGTATTGGATGCCCTTTCTCAAGATGAGCAGGACACTCTTCAGAGGGCTGGTATACTGCGCATATCACGGGTCCCACATGTTGCACCATCTAGTCACATACTTTGTGACTTATTTTCATATTGGGATGTTGATCGGAACACTTTCCGATTACCAGGGTCCGGGGTGAGTGGACCATTACTTTAGAGGACCTTTACCGTATCTTGGGGGTCCCAATTATTGGGAGACGACTCGCTCTTGAGACAAGTAGGGTTATGGGCTTAGACATCACAATGGGTCTCATTTATGGGAGATGCATTTATCTCCACTGGTTCGAAGAAGGGGGTGAGGGTCTGATCTATTCCTAGCCTGCCTATCCCCTCGAGCCATTATGGAGATCCTTGCCTCGAGATTGATCGGGGATAAGGGAGGAGACACTTTACTGTATTCCTGGCCCCCATCATTAAACAGATTGAGGGGCATGGCCAGATTTACGCCTAGGGAGCCGACATTCTTAGGACCACCTATCATGATTTGTACAGGTAAATGGTCTCGCTTACAAGGGCGATCATTGAGCCATCCACCCTGGTTATGAGCTGGGTCTACGAGTGTTTCATCCCCTATGGGAGAGGTGTAGAGGTGGTAGATCCTAGAGTTGTGAGGGTTGTAAGATGAATGCAGACATGTCGGTGCTCAGAGAACCTCATCATCCAGTCGCCTCCTTGACCACTGACGACATGGAGACCACACCTTATCAGGCCATGGCAGGTTTATGGGGCGAGGAGGCTCTTACTTTGATTTCTTGCTCCACCACAGGGCAACTTGTTGATAGGATGGGGAGGGTGGAGATACATCCTTTTGGTTGAGTGCCTCAGCAGTTTGGCTTGCCTTACGTGGGTATGCTTCCCCCAGTGGTACCGGTATATAGATCAATTCGAGGCTAGGGAGGTCCTAGAGGCCGGGGTTGGATAGTTGTTACTCCTGGTGTCCCCATTGCAGCTAGGTGGGTAGTACAAGCTTGAGGGAGAGCCGGTGCTCCTCAAGAACCCTTACTTCAGATTGCCACAGTCCCGCCTGGCAACGAAGACCCCATTGATATAGACTCTGAGTCCAAGGAGTTCACAGGGGGGAGATAGAGGAGGAGATCAGTGAGTCGAGCAGAGAGGAGGACAACAATCCTGAGTGGCATGCCACTCAGGATATCTTACAGGCAGAGAGGGCGGAGCAGAGTGCAGAGAGGGTGACTCGGTTTTAGAGGAGCCACTCTCTCAGGGCTTGGGTGGAGAGGATGAGTCCATAGTAGGACATTATGTGGCCCCAGGCATAGGAGGAGCGCACTAGTCAGTGGTGGCATCTGTGGTAGGTGCCGACCCTAGAGATCCATCTTGGAGGCCTAGAGATCCGAGTGAGTTATCATCCTTCCTTTTAATGTTTGTTTCTAGTTAGGATTTCCTTAGTTGCTATCTCTCCTTTTGTTTATATTTGTTTCTATCTCTTGATTATTTCTAATTGGGTTTTTCTCCTTTGCTTGTAGAGACTGCTGATGAGTGGTGAGACCTGATTCACTGGGTATGCACTGATACCCTAATGATCCCTATGGAGAAGACCCGTGCGGAGCTGTCCATGGATGTAGGGGAGCCTTCAGTAGTGGTAGGCATACCGATGTTTTTGCCCCTATCTGGCATGTGGCCAAGATGGTGACTTCCCTCTGTACCGAGCTAGTAGGGTACAGGATAGCAGAGCACCTGATGAGGAGTCACTCTCATGCTGAGGCCGCAACTGCTCCTCGGGACCATGATCCCTCCATGCACTCGCAGCATCGGCGTAGCGCAGTCCTAGATGTGGGCATGCACCATCAGAGGGATCTCATAGGGGTTGAGAGGCCACTTGGCTCTCTTAGACTGTTTGTATGATGTATTTGTATTTTCCGGGCTCTTTGAGCGTTTTGACCATGCTTAGTGCATGATGGCATTGTACAGGAATTTTGACTATATATATATATTCTTTTTGGATCAGACTCTTGGTATCAATGTTCTTGTGATTTGCTTTCATATGTAAATTATAATGTTGTTTTTATATGCTTTTCAGAATGTATGTAATGGAGAACAAATGATACAAATGTTTTCTTTCTTTTTGTATTTCGTGATGTTGATGTATGATAATGTAGACACAATGTGATTTTGAACTTTAGTTTCTACAAGCAATTTTTGATACTTCATATTTGTTTTTGACAAAATGTGATGATAAACTAGTATGATGAGCAGATGAACTTGCCCCACTCCTATCTCCATGCAACTAGTAAGATGCGAGGGCTCATCACCGAGAGCTAGAAAGGGCACAAGTTATGAAATTTGTTGAATGGTAGTGATGAGAGATAGACAAAGATTTGGTGGAACCAAATTAGGATGCTACAAACCTACTCTACTCAAGTGACTCCATAGTTTAGAATGCTACTTGCTTTGCAGTTTATCTAGACTTAGATCCGTAGATGGCCACATGGTTGAAAAAATATGGTTTTTAGGGTTTTGAAATCTCTTGGAATTTTGGACATCTGATTCATTCGTTTTTGAATCAAGATTTCAAAGGTTCATTTGAATTGTTTGCTGACTACCTTCAACATTTATTGTTAAGAGGACCCCCATACCCTGCCCCATGCTACTAGTCAGAAGCATGGGCTTATCACCATGGACAAGGTACAAGCGAGTAAGGGCATTCCCATCCTTTCCCAACCCTACGTCACTAGTAAGAGATGTAAGCTCATCACCGAAGGTTGGTAGGGCAAGGAAATGTGTAAAAATAATTTTTTTTGTTTGATCTATATTTGACTTGTTTATTTGAGCAAAATGTCAATATGTTCTTACTTCCAAAGAGATATGCATACGGGATAGATGTGACATGATGAAGCTTCTAGAACAGACCATAGGCAAGATACCTATCCTAGGAAGAAACCAAAGTGAGAACAAGCCTGCAGATCTTGGTATGGTTACTGTTAAGACTTTGTCATATCTAGCTTTATCTGATGAAATTATTCAGAAATGGGTGATGTGACTATGAAAGTGAAGAAGTATGATTTGAAAGCTAATGTCAATACCATCAGAAGTTTGTAATGAATTACTTTGGGAATAAGTTCCTTGATCACAAGATTTGTACGAAACAAGCGAGACGAAATGAACCTAACTACATGAAGATGCAATGTAGATATAATTATATAGATAGTGCTGGTCACTTATGCATAGAATCGTTTAAGGTGTAGGGAATTGACAGTTTCACCAAATTCCTCACCTTCCAGTGTGCATAAGAGATATGCACCATTTCCATAGTCCTTCATGACTCGGTATGGGCCCAACCATTTGGGCCAGAATTTCCTCCCTTCATTGGTCTTTTTATCGATCCAGCTGTCTAGTCTTAGAACTAGATCACCTTCATATATGTCTCATTCATAGACCTTCTTGTTATACTACCGGCACATTTGGTCAACGATAGACTCTGTGCCACTGTTCAACATCTAACCTGGCTTCATCTAGGCTTTCTAGTTGGGAGAGACGTGCTTCTCTATAAGCATCTTCATCCAGAATCCCTTGTAATGAGATGTAGAGACTAGGTATTTCAACCTCAAGTGGGAGAACTGCTTCCGCTCTCGAATACTAGCGAGAAAGGAGTTACTCCTGTTGGTGTTCTTATTGAGGTTCGGTGGGCCCACAAGGCCGGGTATAACTTTAAATGCCAATCTTTTTGTTTTCTTTCACTGTTTTAAGGAGAATGGATTTTAATGTTTTATTTGTTGCTTCAGCCTATGTCCATTAGCTTGAGGGTAATACAGGGAGGCTGTACGATGATTTATCTTAAATTTATTGCATAGTTCACAAACCTCATCATTCTTAAAAGAAGTCCCATTATCTGTGATAATGATTTGTGGGACACCGTACCTACAAATGATCTAGTTCAAAATGAACTTGGCGATCACAGAACCTGGTACAGTGGTGAGAGGCATAGCCTCTACCCATTTGGTAAAATACTCGGTGGCTATGATTATGAAGTTATGGCTATCTATAGATGAGGGAGAGAATTTCCCTATCAAATCTAGGCCCCATGTAGAAAAGGGCCATGGAGTAGCGATTGGTTGTAGAGCTTGTGCCGGCATGTGAATCTCATGGGAGAATTCTTGGCATTTATGACACCTACGTATAAAATCTACTGCGTCGTGTTCTAGAGTGGGCCAAAAATAGCCCATCCGATGTATTTTACGAGTGGTGGCATGACCACCGAAGTGGCCTCCACATATTCCACTATGAGATTCGTGGAGGATCTTCTTGGATTCTTCTGTGTCAACACACCTTAGAAGCATTCCATTGAAAGCCTTACAATAGAGCACTTGTTCTATAATAATGTATTTAGCTATGATAATGCATAACGCCTTCTTTTTTGTGGCGTAGAACCTTATGGATATGTATGGTTCATGATATAATTAATAATATCAGTATACCAAGGACATTCAGAGATGGGAGGTCTAGTTTTAACGTAGTATATGCATTCATTGGGAAAGTCCAGATCTACTAGATCGCCTCCATCTAATGGGTTGTTAGCTAACCAATCTACTATGACTTGTCCCTTAACGGACTTCCGATTTACAAAAGTTAATTCAAATTCACCCATTAAGGCTATAAAGTGTCCATCGTTCTTAGACAAGGACCTTGCGTGAGGAAGATTCATAAATGGTTAGTTTTTACAATGACCCTCGTTTCTTAATTTAGCATGTAATATCTTAAGCGTTTGGTTGCGAAGACTATGGCAAGGCACTCTCATTCTGCTTGTGTATAGAATGTTTCATAATTGAGTAACATGCGGCTTATAAAATAGATCGTACGTTCTCTCTTTTCATCGTCTTCTTGAGCTAGCATACAGGCTAGCAAGACATTGGTAGCTCGTGAATATAATATTAAAGGGCGGTCTATTTTAGGTGGCATTAGCGTGGGTGGTGACAACAAGAAATGCTAAACTGCTTCGAAAGCATCGTTATAGTCATTAGTCCAATTGATACTATAATCTTTCTTGAGTAGATTGTTGATTGGATGAATGGTAAAGCTTAAATCTGGGATGAATCTTCAGATTACACCGAGTTTCCCAAGAAATGACCTGATTCCAGATTCATCCAATGGTGGGATCATTTCAAGAACAGCCCAGATTTTGGCTGGGTCTACATCGATCCCTCGTGACGATATAATGTAACTAAGGAGCTTCCCTCCTGTCACACCAAAAATGCATTTTTCTAGGTTTAGTGTGACTTCGTATTCTATTAGACGTGAAAGAATGATGCAGAGTACTTCCAGGTGATCACAACGCTTCCTGGCCTTGGCCAACAAGTCATCTACATAGGATTCCATGATTTTGTGAATAAGATCGTGAAATATGTATGTCATTTCCCACTGGTATGTAGCGCCAACATTCTTGAGACCGAATGGCATAACAACGTAGCAATAGGTTCCCCAAGGAGTTATAAACGTGGTTTTGGCTTGGTCTTGTTCAGATATTCTAATTTGATTATATCCTAAGAATCCATCCATGAGAGACAAAAGCTCGAATCCGGCTGTTGCATGTCAACGATGACGTCTATGGATGGTAATGGGAAGTCGTCCTTAGGGCATGCTTTGTTAATGTCTCGGAAGTCTATGCAGATGTGTATCTTCCCATTCTTTTTGAGAACAGGAACGATATTAGATACCCACTGAGAGTAATCGACCGACTTGATGAATCCTACTTGGAGGAGTTTCATTACTTCTTCCTTCACCATGAGAGCCACCTTGGGTTTCATTGGTCTCGATTTTTGTTTAACTGGCTTTGCATCTGATTTGGTGACGAGGTTGTGTACCGCGATGTGAGGTGCAACCCCTGTCATTTCTTTATAATTAAATGCAAAAGCCTTCTGATGTTCTTTGAGGATTCGAGTGTGTATTTCTATTTCTTCTGGAGTTAATGAGGATCCTAATTTCAAGATCTTTGGTTCTTCCTCCATTCCAATGTTAATATCAATTGTTTCTTCGATTAAAGAAGTGTTACCTTCTTCAAACTCAGGTGGGGTTGGAGGTAATTCCAGATCGTCTCCATTCTCTACTATGTATATGCTGAGTTCCTTTTGTGGGGGAAGCTCTATCATGGGATTTCCGAAGTAGGAAGATGAATGTGGGATTAAGGAAAAATCTACCACGTGATGGGTGAGATGTAACGTTGCATAGGCATTTAAGTAATCCAGAGTGGCTCTATCACTATCAACGTGGTCTAGGATAGTAGAGTTGTTCTCAGCTATGTTCGTTAAAAGAGGGTTTGACATTGTTTTCACTAATGGTTCAGTACGAAGGGATACCATGAAATGGGTATCTTCTAACTCACTTGTTTGGGGTGAAGTGTGACACCTTTGAAGTTGATATAGAATCCATGAAGATTTTGTTCTCGTGGGATTGCTTCAATGGATATGAAGTCAAATTCTTTGCTCAAAGTTAATACTATTGTTTTGTAGAGCTGTAAGTGTTCAGCTCTGGTCTCATACACCTCAGAGACTTGGTTTGCTACTAATTGAGAGTCTCCTAACACCCTGATGTCATTAACACCGAGCCTTTTAGCTATGATGAGGCCAAGGAGGAGGGCTTCATACTCCACACCATTGTTTGTACATTCAAAATTTAGTTTAAAGGTGAACAGTAGGATCTTTCCCTCGGAGAAGTAAAGATCACACCTGCCCCAGCCCCATAACGAAATCTTACTCCATCGAAATGGAGAGTCCAATATTTAGTTGGGAAGATGGATGTTGGGACATTTGCTACGTCAATTTCTTCTGCTTCGGTTACTTCTACCATGCAGAGATCCTCTGCTAGAAGAGCACCAACACCTAGGGTATATCCCATACCTACAGAATCAAATGGTAGGAAAATTGGTAGATCCTGTTCTAGTAAGTCAACAATCTTCACAGTAGTTCCTAATGATACTATTTCTACAATGTTAGTCTCATCCTTGAGGGCTGGGATAGTCTTGATTAGGCTCATAGTCTCAAGATCTGTTGTAGGTACCAACTTTTCTTCTGGTTTCACGTCGGTCGGTTTATTAAGTTGGTTTGTTGGGAGTTCAAACTCAGAGTGAATGCCCGGTCTTTTCTTTAAGTCAGCTAGGTGTATATCAAATGGTTTTGGATCACCTTTGGCTATGAATATCTTCCCTAAGTGCAAGAACCTTACTTCTTGAAATAACGTAGAAGGGATTGCCTTCATATGGTGTATCCATGGTTGGTCGAGGATCATATTATAATTAGTTTCCCGATCTATAATATAAAACTCAGTCAAGATTGTTTTGGGTCCTAAGGTAACTAGTAGTATTATAGTTCCAATTAAAGTGGCCTTAAGGCTATCATAGCCTCTTAGCGTATTCTGATTCGTCGAAAATTTGTTTCTCCATACCCTAGATTTTGAAGGAAAGAGAAGAGGACTATGTTAACTACTTCCCCATCATCAACCATTACATGTTTAACGTAATTGTTATAAACCCACACTTGCAAATGTAAGGCCGGATCACCTCTGCGTGCAATCTCAACGTCTATTGGCATTTTGTTTATTTCAAAAATAAACTTGGTATCCCTATCCGGCCATCCCGGAGGGTGGATATCAAAGTCTATATGGTTTACCTATGTTTTGGGAGGTGGAGTGATGTTAATTAAATGACCTAAACCTAATGCCTCTAAAAGAGCAGCCCTGTGGGCAGGAGAGTTCCTCAGAAAATCCAAAAAGGAGATGTGAGAGAAGGTTTTTGTTAGGTCATTAATTAGATCATAGGCACCTACAGGTTTCACTAATATTTGTTGGATGTTATCTGTCTCTAGCGAGTAACTTGGACTTGGCTAAGAGGAATACTCTCGTGTCCTTGTTACGGCTTCCACGCGTAGTTCGGTATCTAATTTTACTAAACTGACTATCTTGGGTCGTGGTTGAATTCATAATTGTGGTGCAACAGGGATTTAGTGAAGTCGAGGCTTCATAATCATTATTTCCTACCATTACACCTCTGTTCATTCCATTTGGATTTAATTTGTTATTATTGTGACTTGGGAGTAGATAATTGAAGATCTTGAGGAGAGCATTTTGAGGGGAAACTACCCATGAAAATGTATTTGGTGCTGGTGACGCAGGATCTGCCAAGAACATATCTATGAAAAGTTGTCTTTGCTCCTCTGGAAAATGTTGCATGAATTTATTGTAGTCACGGCACGTTCTAGTGTCGTGGCCTTGAATCTTGTGAAAACCACAAACCGAGTTAGGATTGTAATTTATAGGTTCTTTGGTTTGGTGTATATTGTGGTCCAAAACTCACGATGAAATCTGCTTGCCTATTAGGATTAAGGTTTTCTATTTGTTGTTTTTGGTTTTGGTTCTGATTTTGATATCGAGTTGAGTTTTGGCTTGGACCCTGTGTCTGGATCCACCATTTTTTTGTTGTTGTTGTGGATGATTAAAATCCACCGAATTGATTGTTGGGGTAAAGTTATTATTTCGTTGATTATTAATCGGCGGTGGAGTATTTACGACATTGGCCTTTTTAGCTTGGTCGATTATTCCATCGGTTGTTGTTGTGCCGTGATTTTTTTAAAGGATTTTAGGTCCTTGATTGACGTTTGTGGTAGTAGGGTAAGTCATAGGTTGGGGTGATTAACCTCCTGTTTGCTCCATACGTCTTGCAACTCCTATCTATCACCGCTTGATCTATTTGGAGAGTGCTCTCAAGTACTTCATCGTAAGTCCTTAGTGGGAACTTTTAGACTTCTTCCTTCACCTCTGCTAAGAGAATGAAGGAATAAATCGCATAGTTCCATTTGGTCCATGTTTGGAGCACTGGCCGAAGAATAAAGGACTATACACCATCTCTGGATGAAATGAGCGATAAATTCATTGTGCTCTTGTTTAATGTGCAAGAATTCCCTGATTCCTGTTCTTAATAGTTTGTTCATGTCAAACGCCTTAATGAACTCTGAAACGAGTTGTTTAAATGAATGGATGGAAGCTTTAGGTATTCTATAATACCAATCGAGGGCGATGCCCTCCAAGGTTTTGGGGAATATTTTGGCAACAACCCCATCCCAAGGAAGTAGTTCTCGAATGGTTGTGGCATAGGCCTTAATGTGTGTATTCGGGTCTCCCTCCCCTTTGTATTTGGGCAAATCGAAGAGGTCTCGGAAGCATGACGCTTCGTATGGTGAATTCTAAGGGCTCTTTCAAATACTCTGAATAAGTCCCTATCACATAGGTTTCGACCATTGATGGTGCCTGTTGAGGGGGTGGAGGTGGAATGGGTTGCTTTGATACAACGTAGTGTATGCGTTTGTAGGGGCATAAGGAAACCCCTGTGGTTGAGCAAGCATGCTGGAGAGAGGAGAACATATCTCCTTGTGGTGACTTGGAGTACATGTTTAAGTATGAAGGAGTATTCCCCAAGAGTGGATTGTGTTGTACAAGACCGGGAGGTATCATATTCTCCACCCGAATAGTGTTAGAAACGATGGTTCTAGTTGGTGTTTGTTGTAAATACTGAGGAGGCATGCCCAACGTGCCTATTCCTATGAGGAGGTCTACTTGGCTAGGATGATGTGGAGGATTGGAATTTCCTACCTGCATGAATTGAGATGTTTGACTCACTTGAGAAAATTCTAACCCTCTAACTCTTTCTACTAAAGTCGAAATGACTTCATTTGGTGAAGTCACAGTATTTTGCCTTGGTGGCGTTTGTTGTATATTCTAAGGTTGTATAGGCATGTGATACCCCGCTATGAATTGATCATTTCCCTACCAAGTTTCACCAAGGGCATTTCTTATAGGTAGTGGCATGGAGGTGTTTTCTTGAAAAGAGACCTCGGGTCATGTTTGTAAACTTCCTATAGGTGGGTACATACTCCCAGAGCATTGTTCATTCCTAGCATAATGCACTGAATGTTCATCATCTAAAACCAGGTATGGATCTAATTGTCTGCTAATTTGTGGTCTAAACAAAGACTGAGGGGACAAACTAGATTCTCCCGTGAACATCATATTGTTCAAGCCTAAAGGCTCTGTTGTTGTGTTTGTGCAAGTTGACCCATATCCTCTATTTGGAAATATGAACTATATCTAGTCCTTGGAAGTGGAGCTTGTGTTGATAATTGGTTATTTGAATAGTTGTCACCCCATACTGAGAGTGAGGGTGATGGCTATCTATTCAGTTGAGCGTAGTATGCCTCAAGACCTAGGAGAGGTCTGCCATATGCATCGAATCCCGACATATTCGGGGTATATGAATACCTAAAGAATAATGGGAAAGAGCAAAGGTGGAAGAAAGAGGTAATAAAGAAAAGGGGAAGCACTGTGTTGTTCACATCAAGTTCACCAATTTTATACGATGGAAAAGTGACAAGTGAGTGTGGGAATCTACAAGTAACTCTTCCTTGCACCCAACCTCCCGAGGTCGTGCCAAGACAGCCGGTGGGGATGGAATATGCGTGGGATGTAGACAAACTAGTTAGGAAATCTTATGTCTTTGATGCGCACTAGTGGAATCTGTGAATCTAAGGCAAAGAAGGCCCTCCTAACCTGAATTGGCGTGATAGATTGATCTATGAGGATGAATGCTCAAAGGCTCCAATCAATATTGAGCTCTAGCATGATTTGATCTATGGGTTACGGATACGTGGAAAATGACCTGGGATTGTTTCGTGTATGTCTCCAGATAGGGTCATGAAAATGGATGATGGGTATAGTGGACTCTACAGTCGATTCTCTGGTCTAGTCCAGAAATCCTTAGATTCATTAGCTGCTACGTCTAACAAGGATAACTGTGTGATGATGATAGGTAGAAGTGGGGTGGATATGAATACTAGTGTGTAAGCCGGCGTCAACGCGATTGACTCGTGGACTCGTTGGGTTGTGGGATTTGTGAATCATAACCATAGATTCATGGTTGTTGTGGACTGCTTTATGGTCATGTGTAGAATTAGTCCCTAATACCTAGTATCCAATAGTCGTATGGCTTTTTGGCCTCTATGTTACGAATTAACAGTTGTGCAATCTTTTCAGAGTATCTTACAGGCGTTCTTACAACCTGAATTCTTAAACTAGTATCTATGTCCGTGAGAGTGTCTCCTACGTCTGGCTGTGGGACCAAAGGATCACAACCAAATGTTTGCTCTCTTTCAAGCCCTTCTACAGTCATGTGGATATTTATCTAGTTTAACCTGTAGTCTGACTCGGTTTGACCAAAACGTATACGCTTTGTCGTCTTCTACGTTTAATCCTCTTAACTGTGAGCTGATTTGTTGTAAGTCTGCTTTGTTGTTTGGAAGACTTGGATTCTAAGGTTCTGATCTATATCAGTTATTGCTGTAATAAGATTGGGTTGAGGCATGATTGGCTCGAATACGTATTCTCTGGGCTCTCTAGGTCCCATGATTGTCATGCAAGAAGGAAATGATATAAATCTAACTAATGACAGAATAAATTAACTACGCAAGATATATCTATGTATATTCCTAAATCTGATTTTATTGATAAACTACTAAACAGAATTTAAAAGAGTAATTATCTAATATATCTGTAATTGACAACTAAACTAATAACACAATTAAAATAGACAAAGCAACTGAGTATAGCTACTTGTCTATGCAGTTTGTAGATCTACTCTAAATAAACAGATAACTGATCTACTCTATTTGAAAGACTCTCAATCCTACCTCAGAAGTGAGGAGTGAATCATAGTTTCTCAGAAACTATCAATCCCCACAGCTTCCCTGGAAATATCAAAAGTAAAATTAACTGAAATGAAATGATTGGCTACTCTATTTGATATGCTTTACCTAGAACTTCGAAAGCTTGAACCTGGATTTTGCAGAATAGTGGTGAATCCGATGGTGTGTGGCCTTGTCCCCTTAGTGTGATCTCCTTGTTCCTTTGTGTTCACATGGATCCAGAAAAGCATGTAATGCTAGCATCAATAGAAGTATATATTGGAACAATGATAGCTTAGGATGCGGATCAATACAATGTGAGTAGGAGAAGGATAATAAGAAGAGAACATAGCTTGGCTATGTAATTCCTAAGCGGGATTTATTGCGAGTCATGCAACATAAAACATCAAGAACCTGAAAACTTATCCTATTTGATGAGAAGAACCTTCCAATTTAATGGCTTCCTACTGAAAATCAACCTATCCTACTCCAATTGATTGGATGAAATAATAACAACACTTGCACAAGGAGAATATGTGGCTTTCTAATAGCTAAATAACACTAACCATGCATACAACAAATGAAACTATGAATCCTAAGAAAAATTGAAAGGCTAAGCTATTGAAATGAGAAATTCAAAGGAAAATTTGAGGGGCCATTTGCTTGAGCACAAGCCAACTATTTATAGAATCCCATTTACCCAAAGGTGAAAACCAAATTGATCTCTTAAACCATAAACAATGCCAAAACACTATTCCAGGGAACTAGAATCATAAATACAAGAAAAGGTGGTGAAAAAGCTAGTAAACGTTGAAAATTTACACGAGTCATGTTAAAAAGAGCATTCTGGAAAATGCGTGAAGGACCGCCGCCCTGAGTAGGGTGGCGGTTTCGTCACTGAAGACCAAAACACAAAGAAAAGGAGGGGAGAAGAGAAAACAAAGCACGTAGGGGCTAAGCGGGGCATGTGGGATGTTAACGCATGCTTGGAGAGCTTTTCTGGATTTTGAACACCTTGCGAGGAGACCTGTATCATCATTGGGGCATGTGTAACGTTGTTCCAGCAGTGCAGTACCCTACAATTTTGGGTACGTATAGTGTCTTAGCTGAGTTTGTAAAGTAGAAAAGTATCATGAAGGAGAGCTTACGAAACTTAAAATAGAGCTCGATTAGGAGATATCATAGGACTAAGCTAGTCAAGGGTAGCATATATCCCTAGGAAGAATCTTGGTGGGAGGAATGATGTGGAAGGATAGGTGACTAGGGATAGATTAGGACAGATGACAAACATGGAGGAGGAAGGCAAGGTTGCAACAAAATATCAAAACCAAAACTAAAAATACCTCTAAAAGAAGTTTTCTACCAAGTTTAGCCATAGACAACCAAATTTGGTGAAGCCACCCCTAAAACTCAAAATGTAACTCCTGCACACACAAAAACCAATAAAATCTATGAAAAATGAGATAAAACCAAATTAGTTCAAGTAAAGCACAAATTGAAACAGATTAAAAAATTTACACAAGAAACTAGTAATACCAAAAACCAAGATTAGTAAGTAATGGATGTGGATGAGTAACACAATTCCCAACAAAATTATTTGATACCATGTGAGAGAGTGTGAGCATGAGGATCAAGAAAGAATCTGTGTACATCAACGGAGTTGTACTCTAATAGAAACATGATTTAGCTCCATGTAGTAAGAAAGAAATCAACCATAAGAAATTGTGCATGTAAAATAATAAGGTCTCCTCATTTTCATAGATAAAAATAAAAGAGGTATTAATAGGAGTGTTTTGTAACTCCCATGCAAGACCCATCATACCTCCACAAGGGAGAAATTATTTACAATCAATAAATGGATTGTAACTCCTATATGTTGCATACTTACACATATGACATAATATGTTATATAACTCCTAATGACACCTAAGACCTATAAACTCACCTAAGGTTACTAAAAGATGGAATGACATCTTACTACTTAAATAATGAGTATCTTATCCCCAATAAAATCCTAATGCTGATGTGATACTCGGGATGAGGACTTGGTCACCATGAATAGGGAATTATTGAACCTATCCCCATAATTTTAAATCCCAACAACATAGGATTTATATATAAACCACCTAGTGATGACATATATAATGAGATAAATTATACAAACTCAATTTCTAAGGAATCCATTGACCACATCGAAATAATTTTTTTATCTAGCCAATATGTAGATTTGTCCACCACTAACCTATTTCATGACATTGTTTTCCTTTCCATCCACATTAACCTTCATTACCCCCAACTAATCTAATGAAACCAAAAATTGGATCACGTTCTCCTTGAACTCTTCCAAAACGAGGAATCCATAGCTGAATTTATGGGTGTGCGGGACTATATTCCACCAATATATGATAAGAAAGGATGTTATATTGACCTTTATGTTGACACATAATTTGGATAACAAGAGTTCATCCATACTATCAAATTCTAAACCCAAATTAGTCATCATCATTCCTCTTTCCATCTAGATGAGGATGATTCACTTGGATAATCCTTCAAAGATCCCACAAATATTGTAGATAAGAAAATGAGCAAAGATATTCCACTACCTCGGACTTCTAAATGGTTGAACATCATTCATAGAAGAGACTATCAACATAGACATTGGTATAGATGAGGAACCAAAACTCCTAAATCCAGGGCATCCTTATCCTTGGAAGAGTGAGATACATTAACTGTACTACTCTAAGAGTTATCCAATTTATTTACTTGGTCCTATGTGGATATTCCATTGTTAGATCCATCATTAGTAGTACATCACCTTATAGGGGAAAATAGGCCAAACATGTCAAGTAGAAGTTATGAAATATGCACCCTAAAGTGGATCTCTTAGTAAATGAAAGTTGTAGATATTTCTATATGTCATATTCATTTGTCCTATATATTATTTTTTTCTAGATCTCCAATATAGTATTCGTGGGTAAAAATATTGGGGGCATTCGAGTATTTGTGATATAAAAGAAGCTTTCCCAAAGGATGATTTTCCCTTGCAAACATTGATATGATCATGGAATCCAAAATGGAACATGAAATATTATCACTCATGGATGGATTCTTGGGATACAACTAAATAAATATCACCAAAGAAGATCAACATAAAACAACCTTTTCCACACCTTGTTGGATGTTTTGTTATCAAGTTATGCCCTTCCACCTCGGGAGGTACCTATCAGCATGATTTTATAGTCATATTTCATGAAGTGATGCATGACATTGTAGAGGATTATGCCAAATGCATCCTTGGAAAAATAAAAACACTAACCAAACATCCCCTTGTACTAATAAAAATCTTTGAGCGCCTCAAAGAATAAAAATTTAGATTCAATCCTAAAACATTTGTGTTTGGCATTACCTCCTACAAAATTGTTAGGTTCATAGTGTCACAAAGAGGAATTGAGATTGATCTAGAAAAATTTAAAGCAATAGTTGAAATTCCTCCACCCTAAAATATCAAGCGATTCTGAAGCCTCTAGGTAAAATATAATAAATTAGGAGATTTATAGCATTTTTGGCCCAAAATTGCAATCCCTTTAATAATTTTCTCAAAATGGGGATGACCTTTCAATGGAATAAAGAATTCCAAGAATCCTTTGAAAAATAAAACTTTATCTAATGAATCCCTATTTGTGGTACCTCCTACCCTAAGAGTATCATTTATCATCTACTAGTACTCAACATACATTGAGAGCTCTCCTAGAACATCCTAATCAAAATGGTAAAGAACATGCCATCTACTATTTGATCCAAAATCTCATTGCTTATGCTTTGAATTATACACAAATTAAAACATCATGTCTATATGTAGTTTTTTCCTCTCAATATCGGTGACACTATATGCTCAATAGAAAAACTAAGCTCGAGCCAAGGTTCATCGTCTCAAATATTTGCTTTCTAATTTGGCCTTAACAAAAATAATGGATAAGTAGATTATTCTCCTCAACGAATTTGATATTGAATACATATAAAAACACATAAAAGGATTGGTTTTGGGAGATCAACTAGTAGACATGCCATTATCGACACCAATCCACTTAACATGTAGTTCCCATATGAATTTGTTTTCAATATTAAATAATTTGACGAATGGACATTATAGTTTGATGGTTCCTTTACCAATAATTTCTAGGGAAGGCATCCACTTCCTTACACCACATGGAGATATAATTCTAAAGGCCTTCAATATCATATTTCCATGCACCAATAATATAATAGAGTATAAATCAGTCATTTCTAGGCTCAAATAGTAATCCAATGGAATATTTTATCTCTTACCATATTTTGGGACTCACAACTCATTAGCAAGTAGGTGAATGATGACTATCCTACCAATGATGAGAATATCATCACATAAAATTGCATGATAGAAAAATTCAATCAATAACTCAATCACATCCAATTTGAACAAGTTTCTCATGTTAGCAACAAATATTTCAATGTAATTCCTATCATTGGGTATGTTCTAGAAGTGTCACCCATCTCACAATAGTCCTAATTCTTGGTGGAATAACTCATGGTCCCCGCATGGATTACCCGACTATGGTATGTGATACTTTTGGTTTTGATTCACCTTGGTACCATGACATCTACACCTACATCCATGATAACCCTCTTCCATTTGACCTTTCACACAACCATCGTAAATCCTTAATCTAACATGCATCCTACTTCACACATTGGCATAACACTACCATAGACGCTATAAAAATATTGTTAATATGTTTAAACACAAAAGAGGATGAATTGGAAATCAAGGAAGTACATGAGGAAATCTCCGGTGCTCATACCAAAGTGATATGATCCTAGATGAAATCTCATTTTCAACGGGTACTATTTTCCAACTATAGAAAAGGATACATTCACTTAAGTGTGTAAATGTGTATCCTTCCAAAAACATGATGAATTGATCCATGTGCCATCACAAGCTCTGAAGCTCATTACCACTCCATATCCATTCTCTACATAAAGGATCGATCTCATTAGAAAGCTTAATCTCACCTCCTTTGACATCCATAAATTCATCATCACTACAACCAAATACTCCATGAAATGGGTCAAAGTTATATCCCTCATCTATGTGACAAGAAATAAAATATATAAGTTCATCCTTAATCACATACTTTTCCATTATAGTATTCCACCTACAATCATAAAAGATAACAAAAAAATCATTTAATAATCATGAAATAAAATATCCATGTGCCCATTTCCATACTAAGATAAAATTATCTTCCCATTACTACCCATAAGAAAATGTCCAATTAGAACTCTCTAATAAAAAACTTAAGTACATCCTTAGAAATATTGTTAACCAAATAGGATGTTATTGGAACACAAAAATCTATCCAACCTTATAGGCCTTCAATATATCCATACACACTCCTACTAATGTTACTCCATATTCAATCATATTTGGTACTAAATCAATATTTCCAATAGACATTAAGATACCATCATGTCATGTTTCCATTCAAGACATCAATAAAAAGAGGAATATTATTTCCAATGCCTCCAATAACTTGATCTCTTAGAATAAAAATGCTAACATGCCCTAGACCAATTAAAAATTTATCAAAACAAGACACACAAGAAATATAAAAAGTGCATCAAAATATGTGACTTCAAATTAAAAACCTTGTCCTCAGAGAAAATAAAAAACTACCAATTTTAAATGAGAGAAAAAGGGAAATGGAAAGTTTTAACCTAATTGGCTTAGTCCATATATTTTCATTGCAAACTTTGGCTTGGGAACTTACAGGATGGCTACTCCAAATGGATATGATTTGGATGATCCAATCAATATCATGCACCTCAAGTGCTTTCACACATGAACAACCAAAATACCAACTCAAATACAAATAAAATAAAATTACATGCAATAAATAAATAAAAATATGCATCCAATGGTGAAAACCACTTCAGTGGTGCCTTGGGAAAGTACCATAGTGAAAAATAGATTTCAGAATCATGTGTAAATAAGATCCCAAGTCCATGTGTATCTTTCTTGTCCACATAACCACACTCAAGGGTAATCCCTTCACCCATTCACCTCCATCATACTATCCATTTTCATACTTACCCATTGCCATGTTCAAATATCATAGCCCATATTTACTTTTGCCTTGTCTACTATGGAAAATTATAAACATGCTTGGGAACCAATATTTCAACTACTTGCATATCAATAACTTTCATTTGCAACACCAATTTATAATAAAAATTGGGTAAAAAATAGGATAAACAAGGTCCCAAGAGATATGTTGAGTAATTTAAGTCTTGAGTGATCTCAGGGCCTTCATTTCTCCCCATCCCATCCCCCATAACTTTGTTTCTACAATCCACTTGCACATAATTTTACAGGTTCAAAGTAACTCTTCTCATGTAGGTTCACTCTTACCAATCCACATTAGTCTATCTACACCATCCTTATCTAGTATCTCTCACACCCATGTTATTCACTTGTCTTGGGTACTCTGTCACTTTTAAAGGGGTTCTTAAGGAAATCAAATACCCCCATGTCATCTTAGGACATGTATTCTAGCATCACTACTAATTAGAACTACAAAGAAAAATAAAAAACTCATCCCTAAATTTACATCACCATATGCAAATAAATAAATAAATTTCACACATGATCCTTACCTAAAATTGCACTTAATCATTTACATTATTCCCATTTTGAATTACTTATATCTCTTGTTAATTGTCTTAAAATTAGTTACTTAGTTATCGTTGCACTCATCATGATTATCTTGTTTTATCATTATCTTTTTATTACTATCATTTATTATTATTTTTCTTTATATTGCATCTTACTAGCATACTATCATGCCCCCTGTCTAAAACATCATAACCATTACACACTAGTGAGAAGGGAATCCTAGGTAACCCTATCCCCTTAGTGCTCCTCACCTAGTTTTTTTCTCACTCATGATTTCCATCCCATTTCATAAATATGTTTTCATACGTATTTTGAACATCATTTTATAATATAGGAGTCATCTTGGGGAAATTCATCTCCTTTGTACATCCAATCTAGCCTATGACTGGTCATCCTATACATATTTTTTCATCTTACATGTGTTCTTATGTGCAACCATTTTTATTGAAATCTTTCATCTTTGTGCGTGTTTGATTGCATTTTAATCATGTATTTTCATCCATATGTTATATCAACATATGCCATCTTGGGTTAATCTATCCCCTTAGTGCATATTGTTTAGCATAATATCAAAATGGTTATACCCACATCTTATGCCCCTCACATGGAAACATACTTTCCTATCTATTGAATGTATTCATCCCTTTCACAACCTATCCAATTAATCTAATCAGACACCTAAAATTGGTTACCCAATTTAGTGTCCCCCGCATGCGTTTGCCTTCTCGGGTAACCTAGGGCACGTTTATATCACCACTTCTCCCTTAGGGTATTATTTAATATTTGATTTAAACATCTATCCTAAGTTTATTTCACCCCATTATGTTTTACCCATAGATAATTAAATATTAACTATTTAATTATACTTTTTACATATATCTTAACCACTTATCTACCCCATATCAATTCCTAACCTCCCATATCTATTTTATCCATCTATCCCCCCTATTTCTCCTCCTCCCAAACCAAGCAGTGGGATATTTCCCATATTTGAGGTGGAAGGATCACTTTCATCTTTCCAAAAATCACCCCTTTTGGCCATTTCGGGAGTCTATTCCCGATCGCCAACCAGCGATTACTCGGTCGATGCCGATTTTTTGGAGTGGCACCAATTACATCTCGGTCGGTGCCGATTACAAATACAGGGCTAGAATTCAGTTCTGGTTAGACAAAAAGAACGACAGAGAGTTTTGAGCATCAATTATGAGCATTATCTATCCCTCCCGAGAGGAGTATCATTATTATGCTCCTACCACATCGACATCGTGAGCCTCCATCGATGTCTTGGTGACTCGTTCTGCATCCAACAAAGGTGGAGCTTTGTCGCATCCCTACGACTCTTGCGCAGATCTAGCGGAGATTGATGATCTATCTTCCATTGTCTATTTCTCAATCTTCTTATAATTTTCCCTAGTCAACGCCGACCGTACTGCCGACACCAATTATCTCTAGTCGACGTTGACCTATCTCGATCGGACGTAGATTTTCCTAATCAACGCCAATCTACTCGTGGAAAGGTAAAATAATTCAAGGAACACAAATCCAGCATTGTTTTCACACTCTCCCATTTTCTATTGGTTTTTGTCTGATTGTTTACATTCTGTCTATCATTTTTAATCAAAATCTAGACATTTACTTACATCTTTTATCATGTATGCTTCTTTCCTTAATTGAAAACGTGGACTGACATCTGCTCGAGGGAGCTTATCACTTCCTAGACCCGCTTTTCAGGCAGTCCACCCAAATATCTTTTAACATTGTCTTTTTCTCAAGCATCTCGTGTCTCGCAGTTTCTTGGATGTACTTTGCAGATCACTCGTGTGTGCCTGCCTTGTCTACATCGGCTTTCTTTTCCATCGTACAGCAACTAATACATCAAGGTAATTCAATATGTAACAACCTATCCCAATTAGTTCCTTTACACGGCACATATTCGGATCTTGTCTTATCTATCAGGTATTGATTTCATCTGAGTTTTTCAAGGTTTTTGTGTTTAGTTTGGTACATTAACTTGGACAAGTAACAAGCGTGAAATTCTTGATCTACATTCTGGCATGCCCAGTGGGACCTAACCAAAGTCCCTTATTGGTAAGTTCATTTCTTTTCCAGTTTTGAGCTTTTGTTTTGTTTCTTCACTGCTTTTAAAAACTTGTGGATGCCGCTTCTCCGTAGCATTTCCTTCATTCATTTTGGTCTTGCTTCTTTCGCTTATAATTTGCAAAGTTAAAGTTTCTTCTCTTTCTTGTAAAACTAAACTCCAATTCCTATTTCGAAGATCAATAAATCTTTCATTTGATTTCAAAATTGCATTTTTTTGATCCGTCTTTTTTTTTTGCAAAATTGTTATTTTCTTGAAAGTTTTCTAGTTCCTTAAATAGAAATTTTCATTCTACTATTATCTGGATATATCTTTCTAGGATTTGTTGTGTGTTTGCTTAACCTTTGTTAGCTTTCTTGCGGAGCACTTTGCTTGTTCGCTGATTGTTCAAGGGGAAGAGCTCAACAATGCACTTTTTGAAGTCCACACACCTTGGAGAGCTAAATCTACAGGTATTCCTCTTTTATGGTGTTTTCTCCTTTTTAAGAACTTAAAAAGAACTTGTTTGTTTGTTTTCTATCACATTCAAACATTTCAATTTTGGTGCTTAAAAATAATTTAATCACATTTGGGAAAGAATTTGTTTGACCTGTCTTCATCAAAATCCAACACTTCGTTCTTAGTTCTTAAAAAGAAATTTTTCTTTGTCATTTCTATTGTATGCTATTCATCTAGTTTTCTAAATAGGCTGGAAAAATTGATCAAAATCGGTAGTGACACTATTTGATTTTTATTTTTTCACCCTTGCACACAAAGCCAAAATCACTAGGTATAAAGCATCAAAACAAAAAATTCCTCCCCTGGCCTCACCTACTTGGAAGTGACATCCAAGAGGAAGAGCCTATGTGGTACTCGGGCCACGCTATAAATTCACAGAAGTTCTAGTATATATTGGCAAAGCACCAAAATCCCTTATCGCAGCGGTGTGTGAAGTGCGGGGTAGGCCCCATATCAAGCCACGTCGGGTATTTTATCAAGTGCCTTCAGACTCTTCACAAAAACATTCCCCAAACCATCCTTAGTTTGGCTATCTCGAGTAGTTCTGTTCTAAAAAGCCTTCCCTAATATTTTCTTTTCTAAAAGCAGAAAATTTAAAAGAGAATCACCTACGCCGCTTGAATTGCCTTTTCATTAGTTAGGTCAATCTTCTTTTTCTATATTTCTACTTGTTTATGACGGTCATCACTTAGTTACAATCTAGAAAAATGGCTCAACTGGCCCCTTCTTCCTCCGAGATCACCACTAATCTGGATGTTGCGGCACCCCTCGGGTATTCCTTGGGACCGCTATTAGTTGGTTCCCCATCTTAGTCATATAATCCTTTCTATCAACATAAAGCAATCCCATCATGTCTAGCTTCCCCCAGTCCTTCAAAAATATCATCTGCTTTAGATATAGAGTATGTTCCTCATGGGGATCCTGAATTTTAGGTGCTCCTTGATCGCAATCCGGTAGCCCTTATGGACTATCTAGTACATAAGTTTGTTCGAATATCTGATCAGGGACCACCAATCCAACAAGTTTATGATTATCCTCGTGAACCATCCCAGGATTTTATAGAATAGTTAGCATATTTTTTCTCGCCTCGAACCACGGAAGAGGGTGGCACACCTATGCCTCCTTTTTCTCTTCCACCGACCATGTTGACTAGTTCTCAAATAGTCTTGCCTATTCCTAACGCCACAGTTACCTCGACTATTCCACAACCTACTTCTGAGAAGTCCTCTTCTCTAGCTATAATGGGCGCATCTGCACACCCATAGATTGCTGTTAATTCTTCTATGTCATCCATTACGTCCCAGGGTCAGTACCTCTTTATGAATCAACCCTTCTACGAGTCAGTTGGTTCCTGCTTCGATCCTCCAGTTGGTCTTTCTTCCAATGCTCTAGCGACAGTGACCTTCACCCATCCTCTAGCATTGGCACCCTTAATAACCAATCCGGCAGTCAAAATCCTCATTCAGACCTTGTTCCCCACCATGTCCAATCAAATCAACACCCATGTTCCTCAATCCATTCCGATTCAGTCGACAAGTGTAGGAGCCCACCAATCACAGGCTCCATCTTTCATTCAACCACCTTTTTCTCAACCACTTGTCATCTCACA
This sequence comes from Taxus wallichiana var. yunnanensis, assembly GCA_018340775.1. NCBI lineage: Eukaryota > Viridiplantae > Streptophyta > Pinopsida > Cupressales > Taxaceae > Taxus > Taxus wallichiana. The sequence goes on from CM031234.1 coordinate 836,192,731, forward strand.
GCCTATTTATACATAGGCTCCTTCACAACAAATACCTCACCAGGCATCACCCAGAATGCCTGGTTATTCCTCTTATCATCCTGTTAATCAGCATATGAATCCCTCGTTGACGCCTCAAAAAAATCCACCATTCACTTCTTATGTAAGACATACCAAAGATGCCTCCTCCCGAATCTGAAAATCAAAATAGGAGATCACCATCTGAATCAACGCTATCCGTCTGCTCCTGACATCACCCTATCTATAATGTGAGGCTATCCTCACCGCTTCCTGACACTATCTCTGAACCATCTTCCCTATCTCCATATAATCATCCTAGGGCCCTCTACTGCTGCTCTCGTGGAGTAATCTCAATTGGGTCCCCAGTGATTGGCAGCCTCAGGATCCTATATATATCCTCGTGGGTGATGGTCATCTCACCCATCCTGAACCAAAAAGTACAAGTCCAGCTATCCCATCGTCATACTAGTGCTTGCATCAACTCTACATCTCGCAAAGACCCGTCGAGTACCGAAAGCCCTCGAGCCAATCTGCATCAGTCACATCAGGGAGAATGGTCTCTAGAAGCTCGAGAATAGCATCCCACATATGCAAAGCCTCTCGTGCCTACATCACATGACACCATGAATAGTGTTAGCTACTTACTTATCCACATCCAAATATCACAAAAATACATTCTATCAATTTCTTAAATCTAAACATTGCAATCGGCGTCGATTGAGTCAAATCGACGTCGATCTGATTTTGTCGACGTCGATTTTAACAATCGACGCTGATCTAACTAAATCAGCATCGATTTTAACAATCGACACCGATTGCAAGGCCAAACACCCCACAATGCTCTGGCCTCTCATTTATCTAGTTTTTTCTTAAAAAATTGGCATCCTAATATGCTATTTCATGATAAAACTATATAGGAAAGTTTAGGTAGATCCACTTACCCCCAGGTCGTGTCCTCTTCCGCTTCTGACTACTCCCAGAGGCTTCCATGGTGCTCAAAACCAATTTTTGACTCTCTCTAAATCAATCGTCATGGTCTAAATAAATCGTTCACATTTTCCTTTCACATATTTATATGGGCTCGGTATGGTCGGCACCGATTTGTGTGGTCGGTGCCGATTTTTATGGTCTGCACCGATTAATCTTGATCGACACTCGATTTAGGCCTATCGTGGCCGATTGGTTGCACTTTTTCTTCTTCACCTCGCTTTCTTCCATCTCCTAATCTTCTTGCCATAGTGTTGATGCTTGGCTTATTTATCTGGTCATTATTGTGCCCTGAGTGTTGCCTTTTGGCACATACTTTCGATATTCTCACCCATTTTGAGTCTATTCCCTGTACATGGGGCACTCACATTTTTGGTAGCTTAAAGTTAACGGGTTTGTAGGCACTAACATCATCTCTTCGCAGACTGTCTGGTTGTCCCTACCAATGTGTGTTCCTTAGGTTGCTACCTTTTTATTATTTTTGTGCGTCATTAATGATCGATCTACTCCAGGCATCTAGCTGGGGCATCCTACATTTTCATCTACCTTTTTCAAACTTGGGATCATTTGCTCTTTCGGGGTCCATCCCAACCCTAGTTTGAGTGGGATCACATCATCACTTTTTCTTCCTTTCTTCCAACTCCTTGTTTTTGTCTTCGCAACTTTGCTTATCGCAAGTTACTTGACAAAAAGGGGCAAAATGTAGACACCTAAAATTGGTTACCCAATTTAGTGTCCCCGCGTGCGTTTTCCTTCTCGCAAATAAAAGTAGTCCGGTAGCCTCAGGGCACATTTATATCACCACTTCTCCCTTAGGGTATTATTTAATATTTGATTTAAACATCTATCCTAAGTTTATTTCACCCCATTATGTTTTACCCATAGATAATTAAATATTAACTATTTAATTATACTTTTTACATATATCTTAACCACTTATCTACCCCATATCAATTCCTAACCTCCCATATCTATTTTATCCATCTATCCCCCTATTTCTCCTCCTCCCAAACCGTGTAGTGAGATATTTCCCGTATTTGAGGTGGAAGGATCACTTTCATCTTTCCAAAAATCACCCCTTTTGGCCATTTTGGGAGTCTATTCCTTGATTGACGCCGACTCAAGACTGCTCGCCAACACCGATTTTCGGAGCGGCGCCAATTACATCTCGGTTGGCACCGATTAAAAATACAGGGCCAAAATTCAGTTCTGGTTAGATAGAAAGAATGACAGAGAGTTTTGAGCATCAAGTCTGAGCATTATCTATCAAGTGAAAGTGAATTCTGTCCAAATCAATCCCTGAGAGGAGTATCATTACTCTGCTCCTACCACATCGACATTGTGAGCCTCCATCGATCTCTTGGTGACTGCTTCCTACATCCAGCAAAGGTGGAGCTTTGTCAGTATCCCTACGGCTCTTACAGATCCAACGGAGATCGATGATCTAGCTTCCATTGTCTATTTCTCAATCTTCCTGCAATTTTCCCCTAGTCGATGCCGACCATACCCAGTCGACACTGATTCTCTCTAGTCGACGCTGACCTATCTCAGTCGACGCCGATTTTCCTAATCGACGCCGATCTACCTACGGATAGGTAAAATAATTCAGGGAACACAAATCCAACATTGTTTTCACACTTTCCCATTTTCTATTGGTTTTTGTCTGCATTGTTTACATTCTGTCTATCATTTTTAATCAAAATCTAGACATTTACTTACATCTTTTATCATGTATGCTTCTTTCCTTAATTGAAAACGTGGACTGACATCCGCCGAGGGAGCTTATCACTTCCCGACCCGCTTTTCAGCAGTCCACCCAAATATCTTTTAACGTTGTCTTTTTCTATCAAGCATATGTGTCTCGTAGGTTTCTTGGATCTACTTTGCAGGATCACTCGTATGCACCCATCTTGTCTACATCGGCTTTCTTTTCCATCTACATATTTGGATCTTGTCTTATCTATCAGGTATTGATTTCATCTCGAGTTTTTAGTGTTTTTATATTTGGTTTGGTACATTGACTTGGATAGGTAACAAGCACAAAATTCTTGATCTACACTAACTAACCATGTTAACCTCTCATCCGTGATGCCCGTTAAAAGAACCCACTTGAGACCCAAGAAACAACCTAGGGTTAGCTAGAAAATTATGGGATAATTTTTTTAATTAGAAGTGTCCACAACCAAGTTGTAAGACAACAGGAGACCCTATTAGGTTTTGGAATAAATCCAAATTACTAGAACATATTCTTTCTTTAATAACAAATTTCAAGTTCACTCGGTCGATTTTAATAAGGGGCAAATGTAGACAATTTGCAAAATTGGTTACCTAATTTAGTGCAAATTTTAGGGTCGGAAGTCATAGCTTAGGTTTAGGAGTAATTTACCCCCATACCCACTCTCTAACAGACTCAGAGTTTTAACTTTATTTTTCTCATACTTAATGCTTCCAAAATTTCTCTAAATCATTTCCATTGGATAGGAAATTTTCTCACCTTTCTGGTGGTATAAAGAAGTCCTCCTAACTCCTCCAAACTCTTGTTATGGTCAGTGAAGTTTAGAGGTCAAATTTTCCCAAGGGGACACATGTCAAGAGGAGAGGAAAACCATTTTGGCGGGTCATGGGGGTCAGCAGGGCAGCTTTAGAAAATTTTCCCCCATGTGGCACAAATTCAAATTTTCTCCCACACCTCCATGGGTCCCCAGTGGACACGTGTCACCCAACGGCCTAAGCGGGAAGAAGAGAAGGAAGGGTGGAGTGGCGGGGTTTTTTTGGCAATCTCACCGAAGGGAGGGGAAAAGGAGAAGGATGGTTGCGTGGGTCTCGCACACCCGTGAGAAGAAGAAACTTCCCAAGAAGGAGGTGGGGATGCGGGGCCACGGGAAATTTTCCAAAAATTTCCAAAGGTGAAAAATTCAAAATAACAAAGAGTTTGCGCCCCTCCACAAGCACCCAAAGATGCCATGTGGCAGCTTGTGATTGGCATGAGCGGGTGGCTAAAAGGAAAAGTTTCCAAAACTTTCAAAAAGGCCAAAGGGAAAAAGATGTCACACTCCGCCACTTCCCCATGAGGACATGTGGTAGACTCTAATTGGTCATGAGGCAGCGCAGAGGAAAAAAATGAAAATTTTCTTGACCAAAAATTTTCAAAAAATTTTCTAAGGATTTTCTCGATCGGAATTTTTTTAAGGTTATGGGCTCTGGCCAGGAAAATTTTCCCAAATTTTCTCGCCAAGGCCCAAAAACTTCAAAGTTCCATAACTTTTTCTAGAAAGCTCAGTTTTGGGCAAACGAGGACTTTTGGAAAGCTCTCGATGCCCTCTTTGCACAAGAATCATAAATTTTACTTTTTGTTAAGGTTTAAGGGGTCAATTTTGAAAAAGGATCTGCAGGCTTTTAAAAAGCCAACTGGTAATTTCCAACTTTCAAATTTGATTAAATTGGATCTCCTCCTTCACTTAACATGCCAAATAGGCATGGAGAATTACTCTAGGAAGGATTTTGAAAGCTTTAGGAAGTTAAATTTGTTCAATTGATTAAAATTTGAATTTTTCCAATAAATGATAGAAAACCGAGGAAGGGATTGTGTTCAAATTTACAATGGTTAAATCATTTCCTTAATTTTTCTTTGCTAATCTGAGTTCCATGCTAATGTATCATGTTAAATTTTAAGGTTTCCAAATTGATTTAAATGTGTAGGTCTAAACTGTGCATTTTTATTAAGTTTGATTGTCAGCTTTAAATATTTACAAGAGATCAATTTCTTTTAAATTTGTATAACAAATCTTACCATTCAAGTTTGGAATTTCATTTCTAAACTAATCAAATGCATTCCGTTGTTTACAAAAAACCATTCTAAATCAAAGCAATTGCTAAATTTCATTTTTACACAACTCCAAAATAAATACAAAATACAACATTGTTTCCACGTGCATTTCTTCCTTCCAAATAGAGATCTAACTATCTCTTTTTCCATACAATGAAACATTGCATTTAATTCAAAAATGCATATAAGAGAAGGTCTTTCAATTCTTTATTAATTCCAATCATATACTTTACATATTTCAACATTGGAAAACAATAACAACATTTAATTTATCTCTTTCCAATGTACAGAGAGAATGAAAATGTCTTTCTCAATTCAAATATACATTCTTATAATCAATTACAACATCATTTCTCCATAACATAACTATTACAATTTCATCCACATCATGTGGGAAAGGATTACAAATGAATGTGTTTTCACAAGGGATAGTCAAACTATGTTTTTCCTTGCTCCAAGACAGCAACATGCACATTTTCTCTTCTCCAAGTTGATCACAACAAAAGAGGGGGAAAGGAAACGCTCTCCACCCAACCAAGACATCCAATGAAAGGAGAATCCTTCCTTCATCATTGGCCCCTGAGCCCCAACCAAAATACAATAAGAGGTGTAATTCAACCCATGGCAACAACTAGCTTCCACAACACACAACATTCTTTCACATACACATTTCCTTTTAAAACACAATTCAACACAAAAACAATAGTTCCCAACTACATTTAAAATCATCTCAAAACAGAACTCGGGATTTATCATGCAAGCTAAAGGAGCAAGGTCTATGGTGGAAGCTAGTTATGCCTCCCAATTGGGAATCGGGCATCCACCAAAACAAATCGCTAAAATAATCATCACACACACATCCTTATGCCCCCCACAAAGTAAGAAATGCAAGCTATTTCTTTTCCATGGTGGATCCCAAACCCAAAATCCCTCCACAAAATTCTGATGCCAATGGAATTCCTTATGCCCCCCACATGGATTCCCCATAGCCTTCTCCTACACCATCCCTATGGCAGTCTACCCAACCAGCCAACAAATAAAACAAAGCATGCACTATCCACACAACACAACAAGAAAATGACAGCATATAAAAAGAGAGTTAAATTCCTACCTCTCCATGGTTACTTTTGTCTCCAAACAACAAGCTTCAAATTCCAAAAAATAGTCCAAAATAGAAAACTTCAAGCATGTAAAGCTTTCTCCAACTTCCTCCAAAAACAAGAGCTCCACACAAGAAAAATGCGCCCCCAAGGAAGTTGCAAAATGATTCAACAACCCAAAAAAAGGAGAGAGTTTGAATTAAATAGAAGAGGGAGAGAAGAGGATGATGTGGATCCATGTAGGATGCCACATCACACATCCACCAATTCAAACACAAAAGACAAACTCCATTCTCCCAAGCACAATAAAGAGGTGGTTGAAAAATATGACAAGTTACTTACACACTCTAAAAAGCCCACACCTGAAGGGACAAAAAATTAATTAAAATGTAAGAAAATGCAATCCAAAACAAGAAACATGACTTATAAAATTCATTTAAAAGTCACAAATCACATCTCCATCCATAAGTATGCTTGGTAGATTAAATTTAGAGGCATGGGACAAGTTTTACTTGTCCCACAAGCCTCCAAAAACAGCCCCCAAGAACAAATTCGAATTTGTCATGGAGGTGGAGTATTTATTACTCCAAAATCTGACTTACACAAGCTCTTACACAACTTACACATCACTTACAAATTAAATGCAAATAGCCAACAACTCTTATAATTACTTTCACATACCCCAATTTAATTTATTTAAATCTTAATCATATAATTCTCACATTAATCATCACAATTTAATCAATTAAAAGAAAGGAACACATTATTAATAAAATACATACAACAATAATAAAAATTAACCACATCAATAAAATACATGATACCCATGGTCACATGTAAAGGAAATCCCCATGGGAATCCCTAACAAAATACAACACACAACATAATAAAACAAGTTGCCAGTGACCTTGTCGAATTCATTTAGAATTCCATTTTGGTTGGTCTTCGATCCCCCAATGTTTGTTGTGATGTTTTTAACCCAAAAATACAATTAACTCCTTCAACCTCATGGCCATATCGTAACATCCAATATGATATAATTAAAATCATAAAATCACCTACGTAAATGAATCACAACAACAACGAAGTAATAACTACATCATTTACATTTTTTTTAATCAACAACTATATCATTATCAAAATAATATCCATTTTCTAGATCAACTCATAATATCCAAATATCATGTCCGAACCACATCCATGTCAAATAATATATCATCATCCACATATAAGGTGTCTTTAATAATCATCATGCATCATAATCAAATCAAGATCAACAATAATCCATTATCAATGTCTAACAAAGATACTAAATCAAAACATAATAATGTCTATAATGTAATCACAATATCAAAATAGGTATCCAAAGGTTTCAAAGGGAAGTGGGCACTAAATACCCCTCCCCTTAAACTCAACTTCCTTCGTAAGTCACCGGAAAAAATGTGGAAACCGAACTCATAATGAAGAAGCATCCTCCCATGTAGCTACAGCCTCATCATATCTCGTCCCACTCGCATCTAGACCTGATCAACCTCTCTACCTCGAAGTCCCAAGGTCCTATGTTCTAAGATGCGACTAGGCTCCACCATCACCTGCCCCTGATCTTGCACCTACAAAGATGTCCAATCTAACACATGAGAAGGATCTGCAATATATCTCCTGAGAACTGAAACATGAAAAACATCATGTATGCAAGACAAGTTGGATGGCAATGCTAGATGGTAGGCCAAAGGGCTAATAAGCTCCAAGATCTCAAAAGGACTAACAAATATAGGGGCTAACTTAAAACCTTTTCCATAACAGATAGGGCTCTTGTGTGGCTCCGACACGAAGGAACACATTCATGCCCACATCGAAACTATGATCGATTCCATGCTGATCCACATACTTCTTATGCCTATCTTGTGCCTCCTATAACCTCTACCTAATCAACACTACCTTCCGCTCCATATCTTGCAAAAGAGCTGGTCCAAGAGATACTCTATCCTCTAACCTATCCTAGCTAAAAGGTGTCCTACACTCTCTACCATAAAAATCCTGAAAAGGAGCCATGCTTATAGAACTCTGAAAACTGTTATTGTAGGAAAACTCCACTAAGTACAGGTATTCTTCCCATTTAGACTGTTGATCCATCACATACATCCTGAGCATATCCTCTAAAATCTGATTCACCCACTTTTTCTATCCATCTGTCTCAGGGTGATATGTTGTGTTGAAGTTGATCCTCATCCCAAGGACATACTGCATGGTAGTCCAGAAATGTGAAGTGTACAAGGGATCGCGGTCACAAATGATCTTCTGTGGAATCCTATGTAACTTGACAATCTCATCCAAATATACTCATGCCACTACTCTAGCTATGTAAGTGGTCTTCACCAGAGAAAAGTGAGCCACTTTTGTCAACTTATCAACCGTGACCATAATGGTATTGTGGTGATATCTCGACATCGGTAGCCCAACAATGAAATCCATAGAAATGGTGTCCCACTTCCATTCTAGTATAACATGAGGATAAAGAAGGTTTATTGGATGCTGATGCTCAACCTTAACTCTCTGGCACTCCAAACATCATGACACAAACTGGGTCACATCTCGATGAATTCCTCTCCAATGATATAATTATCTCAAGGTGGCGTGCATCTTCTTCACCCCGGGATGGGCTAAATAGGGTGCACAATGTGCCTCTACCAAGATGTCCTGCCTCAAGCCTCCATCTCTGGGAACATATATCCAACCTCTGTGCCTAAGAAGATCATCTACCTCTAAGGTAAATCCATCAAACTTCCCCTCTAGGGGTCTCGTGACTCGATCTCTTCTTGAACTATAATATAGAAGCACAAGAGGAAGTGCTGAAGAATCCCGCTCCGCAAATATGTACTCACTAAGGTGGCCATAGCCACATGTCTCCATCTACCGAGGGCATCTATAACCACATTCACTTTCCCCTTCACATGCTTGATCTCCATGTCATACTCGCATAACAACTCCATCAAATGCCACCGACGAGTGTTGAGATTGGGCCGCATGAAGAGGTGGCAAAGACTCAAATGATCTGTCCTGAGTGTGAATCTCCTACTAAGAAGAAAATGTCTCCACCTAACCAAAGCATGTAAAACTACCGCAAGCTCTAGATCATGGGTTGGATAATTAAGCTCATGATATTTGAGTTTGCGAGACTCAAAGGCCACTACTCTATCATCCTACATCAACACACCTCCAAGGCCTACCAATGAAGCATCTGTGCAAACAAATAACTCACCCTGTGGATCTAGCACTACAAGAATAGGTGTTGTAGTGAGGCATTCCTTTAGTGTCCTAAAGGCCTGCTCACATCTTTCTGACCAAACAAACTTCTTCCCTTTCCTCTGAAGGGAAGTGATAGGGTGCGTAATCTGAGAGAAGTCCTGAACAAATATCTGGTAGTATCCTACTAATCCCATGAAGCTACACACCTTGGTCACTATAGTGGGTGCTGGCCAATCCATGATGGCTCTAATCTTAGAAGGATTGACTGCAATACCTTCCCCATAAATAATATGACCCAAATATTGCACCTCTGTCTAGAAAGAATGCACACTTCTCCAAGTTCCCGTAAAGTTGTTGCTCACGAAGACACTAAAGAACCTGGCAAAGGTGCCCCTCATGCTCCTCACATGTACATGAGTATTTCAAAATGTCATCTAGGAAGATGAGCATGAAGTGATCTAAGAAGGTCCTGAATACCCCATTCATCAAACTCATGAACACTGCGGGGCATTAGTCGAACCAAAAGGCACCAATGTGAAATCATAGTGCCCATATCTCATGCGGAAGGTGGGCTTATGAATGTCTACCTCCAAAATCCTCAGCTGATGGTACCATGACTTAAGATTAATCTCAAAGAAAAATCATGGCTCCCTTCAACTGATCAAATAAGTCATCAATACGAGGAAGAGGATAAATTTTTTTGATCGTTACCTTGTTCAGATGGCGGTAATTAATACACAAATACAAGGATCCATCCTTCTTCTTCATAAATATCACTGGTGCACCCCAAGGGATACACTAGGATGGATAAGGCCCTTCTCCAAAAGACCCTCAAGCTGCAACTTGAGCTCACAGAGCTCTAGGGTGGTCATCCGATAAGGTTCCCGTGAGATAGGCTCTACTCCAGGAACTAGATCTATATGAAAATCAATCTCACGTGGGGTGGTAACCCCGATAGCTCCCCTGGAAAGACATCTACAAACTCTCTCAAAATGGGATGATCATCTAGTGATGGTCCACTAGACCCATCCTCTGATCTGTCACTAACTGTAACAGCATACATCTGACAACCCCATCGCACACACCGCTTAAGCTACATAATAGAGATGGTGTAAATAGAAATGGGTCTCCTGACCCCCGAGATCATTGACTCAACTCCCAAATCATCTGCACAAGATATAGTCTTGTGATAACAATCCATCTTAGCCCTATGTGCAGATAACCAATCCATACCCAAAATGACTCCATACGAGCCCAAAGGAAGGATACAGAGATCCGAGGTAGTGGTGAAAGGTCCCAAATCCACTACACACTCCTTAACTAAGGAGTCTATAGAGATCTTGGCTCCATAGAAGCCATCTCGACATCCCAACTAAGACCTTACCTAACTACCACCAACCTGCATCGCTCTACTAAATATGGTGCAATGAAAGAATCAAGAACCAGAATCAAACAATACAGAGGTAGGAATACCACCAATGCTACTTGTGGTCTCAATGACTGTGCTCTGATGCTCTGCCTGATAGTTCTCAACTACTACATAAATCTTGTGGCTACATCCCATGTCACCAACAATCAGCTCTGAAATCTATGCCTTACCCTTGTTGTTAGGGTTCTATGGGAAATCTCTCCAAAAGTGTCTAGTAACTCCACAACCAAAACATCCTCTTGATCCTCCCCAATGAGTAGCACCTCCAAAGTAGGTGCCCTAGAAGCCTGTGGTGTGGACCTTGATGATCTAGTTGTGGTCTACTGAGGTCTCTACTGGTGAGCTCCTGCTGACTAAGCTCTAGGTCCACCCTGTGTCCTAATGGGACCCCTAAGAGGAGGCCCCATACTCTGACCTCTCTGTGCATTGGATCTCTATGGAGGTCTATGAGGTGGGTGGGGCTATTGCTGCTGATGTGGCCTAAAGGATGAATTTACTGTACCACTGCCACCACGAGGAAGGGGTACTGACCCCCTCGATCTACCATCATGCATCTGTCAGTATGCGGCTCCGACTCGATCCTCTAGCCTATTGAGTCTTTCCCGAGTCTCCTCCATAATATAGGCCTTCTCAATGGCTTTAGCTAATGTGTGTGGGCATGGATCTAAACCACACCTCTAATATCTAAATTTAGGCCCCAGATGAACCTATTAATCCACACTTTTTCATCCTCGCATATACTCTACATACTTTGGAGTAGATCCGTAAAATCTACTCTCATACTTTCTGCTAAAGAAAGAGATGCCTGTCGAGAGGTCATGGAACTCATTGATACGCTCCTGGATGAACCTCCATGATAAGTACTTGCTCCTGAATCTCTCCTCAAATAGCTCCCAGGTCACTGTCTCTGAATCTACATGGAGCTTCTGCTCCTCTATCCTCCACCATACTCTTGCTCCATCCCTCAATAGATGGATCACAACACGAGCTTTCATGTTGATAGAACAAGGAAACATCTTGAAGTAACCGCTCAAGCTCACTAACCAGGCCTCTACCTAAAATCCACCCGTGTCACTTGATTAATGCGATGGCCGAAGCTTCAAGATCTCTCTGATTTGATCCACTGTTGTGGTCTAATGGCCTCTAGGTCTCTCTGCACACTCATCCCTAAGCCTAGGGCTTTGAGACCTCTCTATATGCTCTAGAACTCTGTCACCTTGTCTCCTAGGTGGTGACTCTACTCTGGCTAACTCCACATGGGAGTTCTCTCCTCTATTCTCCTCGCTAAGTCGAGGAGATACCTGATCCTCAATGGAAGGGGCTCTATCATGGCTAGCTGCATGTCCTCCTCCTAATCCTCCCGTAGAGTGACATTAACATCCTAAAGGGTTTATAGAATCTGAGGTAGGATAGTTACTACACCATAATCCGGTGGTGGTGGTGGTGGTGAGTCTAAGTCTCTGTGAAGGTTCCTCCCACTCCGTCTGAGCCTCCTGCATAGACCAAAGTGAGATTTAGTTTATTTTCCTAAGTTTTACACAACTTCCATGTTTACTAAAATATACAAATTTTAACTAAGTTGTTTTCTAGGTTTAGAAGTGTGCTAGGTTTAAGTTTCATGTCCCAAGTTTTCTAGTGTGCCCAATGGTCTAAGCTTTTGAACCACTACTTTGATACCAAGTGTGATGCCTATTAAAACAACCCACTTGAGACCCAAGAAACAACCTAGGGTTAGTTAGAAAATTTGGATATATTTTTTTTTATTAAAAGTGTCCACAACCAAGTTGCAAGACAACAGGTAGACCCTATTAGGTTCGGAATAAATATAAATTACTAGAACATATTCTTCCTTCATTAACAAATTTCAAGTTCACTTGGTTCAAATTTTAGGGTTAGAAGTTTCAGTTAGGTTCAGGGAGTAATTTACCCCCATACCCACTCTCTAACAAGCTCAGAGTTTCAACTTTATTTTTATCATACTTAATGCTTCTAAAATTTTCCTAAATCATTCCCATTGGATAGGAAATTTTCTCACCTTTCCGGTGATATAAATAAATCCTCCTAATTCCTCCGAAACTTTAGTTATGGTCAGGTGGAGTTTAGGGGTCAAATTTTCCCCAAGGGGACACATGTCAAGAGGAGAGGAAAACCCTTTTGGTAGGTTGGCGAGCCCCGGGGTGGATTTAGAAATTCCCCCCCCACCCCCCACGTGGCAAAAATTCAAATTTTCTCCTGCATCTCTGTGAGTTCCTGGTGGATATGTGTTTCCCAACGGCATAAGCGGGGATGAAGAGAAGGAAGGGTGGAGTGGGGTTTTTTTGAAAATCTCGCCGAAGGGAGGGGAAAAGGAGAAGGATGGTCGCATGGGTCCACACACCTGAGAAGAATCTTCCCAAGGTGAGGGCGGGGATGTAGGGCCATGGGGAAATTTTACAAAAATTCCAAAGGTAAAAAATTCAAAATAACAAAGGGTCTCGCCCCTCCGCAAGCACCCAAAGCTGCCACGTGGCAGCTTGTGATTGGCCATGGGCCGGCGGGGCTAAAAGGAAAAGTTTCCAAAATTTTCAAAAAGGCAAAAGGGAAAAATATGCCATACATCCGCCACTGCCCCCATGAGGACACGTGGCAGCCTCTAATTGGCTGCAGGCCGGTAAAGGAAAAGATGAAAATTTTCTCGGACCAAAAAATTTCAAAACAATTTCTAGGGATTTTCCGATGGGAAATTTTTGAGTTGCAGGCCCACAAGGGAAAATTTTCCCAAATTTTCTCGCCAAGGCCCAAAAACTTAAAAGTGCCATAAATTTTGCTAGAAAGCTCAATTTTGGGAAAATGGGGATTTTTGGAAAGATCTTGATGCCCTCTTTGCACAGGATCATAAATTTTACTTTTTGTTAAGGTTTAAGGGGTTAATTTTGGAAAAAGGATCTGCAGGATTTTAATAAGCCAACTGGTAATTTTCAACTTTCCAATTTGGTTAAATTGGATCTCCTCCTTCACTCAACATGCCAAATAGGCATGGAGAATTACTCTAGGAAGGATTTTGAAAGGTTAAGGAAGTTAAATTTGTTCAATTGATTTAAATTTGAATTTTTCCAACAAATGATAGAAAACGGCTGAGGAAGGGATTGTGTTCAAATTTGCAATGGTTAAATCATTTCCTTAAGTTTTCTTTGTCAATCTAAGTTCCATGCTAATGTATCATGTTAAATTTTAAGGTTTCCAAATTGATTTAAATGTGCAGGTCCGAACTATGCATTTTTATTAAGTTTGATTGTCAGTTTTGAATATTTACAAGAGATCAATTTCTTTTAAATTTGTATAACAAATCTTATCATTCAAGTTTGGAATTTCATTTCTAAACTAATCAAATGCATTCAGTTGTTTACAAAAAACCATTCTGAATCAAAGCAATTACTAACTTTCATTTTTACACAACTCCAAAAAAATACAAAATACAACATTGTTTCCACGTGCATTTCTTCCTTCCAAACAGAGATCTAACTATCTCTTTTTCCATACAATGAAACATTGCATTTAATTCAACAATGCATATAAGAGAAGGTATTTCAATTCTTTATTAATTCCAATCATATACTTTACATATTTCAACGTTGGAAAACAATAACAACATTCAATTTATCTCTTTCCAATGTACAGAGCAGAATGTAAATGTCTTTCTCAATTCAAATATACATTCTTATAATCAATTACAACATCATTTCTCCATAACATAACTATTACAATTTCATCCACATCATGTGGGAAAGGATTACAAATGAATGTGTTTTCACAAGGGACAGTCAAACTACATTTTTCCTTACTCTAGGACAACAACATGCACATTTTCTCTTCTCCAAATTGATCACAACAAAGAGGGGGAAAGGCAACACTCTCCACCCAACCAAGACATCCAATGAAAGGAGAATCCTTCCTTCATCATTGGCCCCCAAGCCCCAACAAAAATACAATAAGAGGTGTAATTCAACCCATGGCAACAACTGCTTCCACAACACACAACATTCTTCCACATACACATTTCTTGTAAAACACAATTTAACATATAAACAAAGCAGTTCCAACTACATTTAAAATCATCTCAAAATAGAACTCAGCTTAATCATGCAAGATAGAGGATAAAGGTCTATGGGGAAGCTACTTATGCCTCCCAATTGGGAATTGGGCATCCACCAAAACAAACCACCAAAATAATCATCACACACACATCCTTATGCCCCCCAAATCCCTCCTTATGCCCCCACATGATTTCCTTATGCCCCCACAAAGTAAGAAATGCAAGCTATTTCTTTTCCATGGTGGATCCCAAACCCAAACTCCCTCAACAAAATTTTGATGCCAATGGCATTCCTTATGCCCCCCACATGGATTCCCCATAGCCTTCTCCTACACCATCCATATGGAGGTCTACCAAACCAACCAACAAATAAAACAAAGCATGCACTATCCACACAACACAACAAGAAAATGACAGCATATAAAAAGAGAGTTAAATTCCTACCTCTCCATGGTTACTTTTGTCTCCAAACAACAAGCTTCAAATGCCAAAAAAATTCCAAAACAACAAACTCCAAGCATGCAAAGCTTTCTCCAACTTCCTCCAAAAACAAGAGCTCCACACAAGAAAAATGTGCCCCCAAGGAAGTTGCAAAATGATTCAACAACCCAAAAACAAGGAAAGAGTTTGAATTAAATAGAAGAGGGAGAGAAGAGGATGATGTGGATCCATGTAGGATGCCACATCACACATCCTCCAATATAAACACAAAAGACAAACTCCATTCTCCCAAGCACAATAAAGAGGTGGGTGAAAAATATGACAAGTTACTTGCACACTCTAAAAATCCCACACCTCAAGGGACAAAAATTAATTAAAATGTAAGAAAGTGCAATCCAAAACAAGCAACATGACTTATAAAATTCATTATAAAAGTCACAAATCACATCTCCATCCATAAGTATGGTTGGTAGATTAAATTTAGAGGCATGGGACAAGTTTTACTTGTACCACAAGCCTCCAAAAACAGCCCCAAGGACAAATTCAAAATTTTCATGGAGGTGGAGTATTTATTACTCCAAAATATGACTTACACAAGCTCTTACACAACTTACACATCACTTACAAATTAAATACAAACAACCAACAACTCTTATAATTACTTTCCCATACCCCAATTTAATTTATTTAAATTTTAATCATATGATTCTCACATTAATCTATCACAATTTAATTAATTAAAAGAAAGGAACACATTACTAATAAAATACATACAACAATAATAAAAATTAACCACATCAATAAAATACATGATACCCATGGTCACATGTAAAGGTAATCCCCCCATGGGAATCCCTAACAAAATACAAAATACAACACACAACACAATAAAATGAGTTGCCATGGTGACCTTGTCAAATTCACTTAGAATTCCATTTTGGTTGGTCTCCAATCCCCAATGTTTGTTGTGATGTTTTTAACCTACAAAATACAAATACCTCCTTCAGCCTCGTGGCCATATCAGAACATCCAATATGATATAATTAAAATCACAAAATCACCTACGTAAATGAATCACAACAACATCGAAGTAACAACTACATCATTTGCATTTTTAATCAACAACTATATCATTATCAAATTAATATCCATTTTCTAGATCAACTCATAATATCCAAATCTCATGTCTGAACCACATCCAAGAAACATCCATGTCAAATAATATATCATCATCCACATATAAGGTGTCTCTAATAATCATCATGCATCATAATCAAATCAAGATCAACAATAATCCATGATCAATGTCTAACAAAGCATTCAAAATAATTTCTATAATGTAATCATAGTATCAAAATAGGTATCCAAAATGTGTCAAAGGGAAGTGGGCACTACATCATCTTACTACCAACCCTAACTTCTAGAATCCACCTGCATCTGGTCATACCTAAAGATGAGCCCCGAAAAAAATTTAACTATTTGACCCATGTGTCTCCCATCCATAAAATATTCCACCAATCATATTAAATATCACATATTCCATAAATTAATTAGTTGGCCCCTATATGACCAATCATGTTAACCAACACTGTGTCATAAATTAACTTAGTTGGTTTATGTTCCTCCCATTCATCCTTTATGCCACCAATCATATCAACCAGCCCCTATGCCATTTATCAACTTAGTTATCCCCATATGCCTCTCAATTGGCCCATATGCCACAAATCTAAACTCTAATCCCATGTTCCACCTCATCCACTTAACCACCTAGCTATAAGATATTCTAACTCCCATTCAATCCATGACTCATATAATGGCTCAGGGCATCTTTTCACCTTGCCCACTCTACCCTTCCTCAATGTGCATAAAATTCATTCTCATTTAAAGTGGTCATTTGTATCTTTCATCCCCACATGACCCTCAAGGGGCATCACCTTACTATACATACCTTATTAACCCCCTTATTAAGTGCACTTGGGTGTGCTTATGTATTAGTTTTCCCTCCTTTTTATTTGAAGGACCATCATTGCTTCTATCACAATGGCCCTTTAAAAAGGGGGAAATGTATACATCATAAATTTCAACATATTAACTAAACCTAAATTATGCCACAATCATCACCAATAAACCCAATTTCACACATTTATACCACCTCCCTAACCAATTAAGATAAACCCTTACACTAACTAATAAACTTCTAATCACCCTAATATGACCATTATATTATTCATTTACCCTTATCCCACATTACTAACATCCCATCTCATCCTCTTGGTTATTAATCCCAAAATTAATCACCATTTCATCCCTCATAATGCCCTATAAACCTCATTTAACATTTCTAGGAATTTAAAATTCCTAGCTCACCTACCCCACCTAACCTCCTCCTACAAATCCATTCTTAAACATAGTTAATTAATACTAAGGCTAATTAACTAACCTAACCACCTCTAGAATTCTGCCTCACCTACCACCCACATAAATCATCCCTTAAACACCACTTAATCCTAATTTATTAATCCTAACCCATTATCTAGAACCTTCCATCAATTTAAAATTCAAAAATGGAAAAATGCCATCTGTCTATGTTGGAACCAAGTTTTGTATTCTTTATTCTTTAAGTCCTTAAGGACTTGATAATATGTATTCATGAACTATTATATTTTGGAGGCGCATATGATAATTTCACAAGGAATACATATAATATGAGAATGAGAACATGTAGAGCTAACCACATAAGAAAAAAAAATAGAAGTATGCACTTGAAATGATACCAAAAGTCATGTAGGAGGAGACAATATCCACAAAAATGATTACGAAAATATGATAAGATCAGGGAAAGGGCATGCAAAACATCAAGGGAAATGGATAAACCTGAGTTCAAAACTATCCTAAAGCTTCAGTTTTTGACACTTACATGAAGGTGGAAGAAGGTTGATGATGCTAAGGATAAGTAGCATTTTGTGAGGAGGAATAACATGTAGAAGAGGATTAAGGTGACAAGTTTTGGAAATTAGGACACCGAGAGGGGTTTGAATCGTTGTCTATTAAAATTTTAACAAAACATTCAATTCATTTAATTTGTGACTATAAAACCAAAATAACACCCATAAGAAGTTAACTGTTAGGGAATTAACAAGAATGTATAATTAAAAAATTATAAATCCAAAATATAATTGCCAAAGATTATAGATTATAAAGTACAAAGTGGTTAAACAAGGATTGAGATGATATGGTCTCAGTATATTACAAACCATGAACAAAAAGTAAATAAAAAATGTAAATGACACAAAACACCATATTTATAGTGGGGAAACCTGAAGGAAAAACACCACTCATAAATAAAGCATTGCCTATATATTCGAATTTCACATAAGCTTTTACCCAACACTTCCACTTCACTCCTCGGTCTTCACAAACTAATTGCATAATAGTTTCTTGTAATTTTACAATTCACCGATACAAACAATATGATCTCACATATACAAAACCTTTATGATTACATTCTATCAATATCATGAGGACTTATCGTGTGTGTGTGTGTGTGTGTGTGTGTGTGTGTGTGTGTGTGTGTGTGTGTGTATAATGGGTGAATTTTTCATACCATTTCACTCTAATTGTGAAAGACCAACCTAAAGTTTATTAAATAAACTTTTAAACAAAGGGGTCATGAAGTGGTGGTCCACCAAAAGGTATCCCCACTTGACATTATCACCCCAACACTCCCCCTTAATGTTAAGTGGGAAAGAAAACAAAACATGCCAAATTACCTTTTTCTACAAAAGGATTTACATATCCATAAATCATCAACAATGATTCAAGCTAGCATGTAAACAAGGGAAATCATACAGATCTTCCCATACATAAATTCTTAGGACAAGTGATTTATATATGAAGAATTATATCAGATTATGGAGCCTTTTATAAAACAAGGCATTCCCATAACTAATGTTTCACTGGGATTTACAAGTAAATTCACATAATGTGAACATTTACTTATCAAACAATGGAGGAAGTATTGAAGTTTATATTGATGAGGCCATAATATGTCTAATTAATGTATAATATATGATCTCATCTTACTCTCCTTTTGATTAAGTTTGATTGCATTGTGTGACTTTTAGTTGATCTGATATGAGTTAGGATGTAATTTTCTATCTTTTGACTGATTGTGATTCTAATGTTAAAAGCTCTAGAATTCCTGACAAGTGTGTGTGTTTGAATTTAGTTTTGTAATAAAGCAGGTCTAATCAGTCGAGGAAATGAAGCAAGAAGCATTTAATATGTTTTTAGAAACATCTGTTCCCACATAGCTTAGTTCGAACTTCCAAGCTAGTTCCGAACTCCATCACATAGTCATAATTTAGTTTCGAAACTTTCGCCTTAGTTATGGAACTCCAGTATTTAGTTCCAGAATTTTCAGAATTAGTTCCAAAACTCATGGGGATAGCTCGGAACTCTCACAGTTTTGATTCTTAACAATTTCCTATGGTTCTGGAACTTCTCAAAATTTCTGAACCGATGGGAGTTATCTATTTTAAACCACATCCGGAGATTTTGCATCGACAACCCTTTCAATCAAGAAGGACAAGAAGATTTCTGAATGCAGATCAAAGGAGAGTTATCCTACAACTATCTGATCAACTCGCAATCTGACTCAACATCTATTATGGGCATGATTCAATTTCATCATAATCATTGAGACAATTGTGATTGTAAAATATATATAAAAGTAGACCTGCAGTAGATAGAAATAATTATTAGATATATAGAAATAGAGAAATAGAACAGAGAAGAGAAATAGACTAAGTACTCAAATCCAGTATGTTTGTAATTCCGAATGTTTTATCAATAAAATATCCATTCCTATTTGAGAGAATTATGAGTTGTTAAATCCTTATTCGAGGAGGAGAAAGGGCCCACTCCCCCAAGGACCAGGATATTTGTTTATTTGGTATTTATATTTCTTTAGCAAATAGCTTAGATCTATTAATTCTGTATTATTTTAAATCCTTCTAGTTAAACCCTTTTGTATACTTGTTCTAGGTGTTTAGATAGATTCTTATATTTCTTGTAATTGTTTTCAAGCATTATAAATTGAGTGTGTTTATTTCCAAAAGAAAGTGTGTTTACTTTTAGAAGCAAGTGTGTTTATTTTCCAATAGTAAGTGTGTTTCCATTCTGCATGGTGTGTTTCCTTTCAGCAAAGCTTTTAGTGTGTTTACTTTCAACAAGTTTTCATAGTTTGATTTGAATAAGGTTTTACCAAGAAGTCCTTAAGACATTAAAGAGATCCCCCAGAAAATATAAAAATAAATACAGTCAACTACCAGATCGGTTAAAGTACTCTTGTTGCATATAGCTTTAGACACACCCTTGGTTTGATATGACATCAACAAGAAGTTGATTAAATGAAGGGAATGACGACACCCATCATTTTTGGCACCATTTCCAGGAACCACTAGTTGGAACTTTCTAATTAAGTGTTAGCAAAAGCAACAAAACATACATCTAGTAGTTGAAGGATCTTCCCTACTATATCACAAAATATATGAGTAGACCAAGAGACTCACAGGGTAGATTCCTCCTAAAAACATCTTCACAAGAATTCATAACATCCTCTAGTCAAAGTAAGGAAATTAATCAAGAATTGGAGGCACCATCATCCCCTGTCAGACAAGAAACAAAATTGCCATTTTTGGAATTCTTAGATCAGTCACCTGAAGGGAGTGGAACTTTTAGGAGAAGGCTTATTACCCAAGATCCATTTAGGGTAAGTTTTGATTCTCAATTGGGTAATCAACCTCTTACTCCTGATTTTTCACCTTCCCCAAGGCATATCGCTTACCACATTGATTAGGAGGAAAATTTAGAAAATATTTTTAAAATGGCACAAGAAGTCCGAGATAGAACTCCGATAGGAACTTTACCTATCCAATCAAATTGGGAGATGATGAAAATCAATGAAAAATATCTCACTTGCACATTTACCTACCTTTAGAGGGATGTCATCTGAAGATCCTGGCCAATTTCAGTTTGAATTCAAGGTACTATGTCAGACCTATGATTATAAAACATATAATAAAAACTCAAGCTATTTCCATCCACTTTGAAGGATGCAACAATGAGGTGGTTCATGGGATTACCATCCAAATCTATTAGCACTTGGGCACAAATGGAGACTGCCTTCCTAGATAAATACTAGGATTATTGTAGAGGGAGAAATAGGAAGGAAGAATTCTTCAAAATCAAGCAGGAGGATGATGAAAACATAGAAGACTATTTAGACAGATTCCTCTTTGTTAGCAAAAGATGTGGATTTGTGCTTACAGAGGAGTTAAGTAAAACCATTTTTCTTAAAGGTTTGGATGACGAATCTAGAGAAGCCCTTAACTTGATAGGAGGTGGAGACATTGATTAGATAAGAATGAATGGAATTAAAGAGATTTGTAGAAGCTATTCCAGAATGAGAGGTGGACCTAGAAAAGGAAAATCAGTGAAAATTCTGAATCTAGATATGAACAAACTAATGGATGAGTTAGCAAACTTTAAAACAGACATTTTAGTGCAATTAACCTCTACTATGGATGGATTACAAGCTAAAGAAAATTCCAAAACTGAACCATTGGCTATGTATTGTCCTAGATGCAGGAAGAAGCATGCATTAAGAGACTATCCTTTGATAAAACAAAAATGTGTCTTATCTGTGAATCTAAAGAACATGATACTAATGTTTTTCTTTACTTCCTATTATTAAAAATCAGCTTAAACAAACCAATGCCTCATCTACAATAGAAGAATTGAATTTTGTTCAGAGACAACCTAACCAAGGGCATTTTATGCCAAGATCAATTCCTAATCCATGGATAATGCCATGGGCTTCTCGAAGTAACGAAAATTGGGGACAACCACCTTGGTTACCTTAACCAACTTGGAACCCTCAAGATTGGGAAAATCAATCTTGGTATGCTCAGGGACATCAACAACCATGGGCTAGTCAAGGAAATCCTTATACTTGGTCACAACCTAGATGGAACCCTAATAATTATTCCCAAGGAAGAACATATCCAAATTAGAATCAACAAGCCATCATGGGATCCCCGCACAAAATTAAAAATGAGAATGTAGTCCAAACACAAATGCCAAAGATAGCCAAGCAAATCCAAGAAACAAACAAACAACTCCTGTTTATGAAACAGAACCAGAAAAATTAGTTGATTTACATGCTATGGATTGTAAGGATATTCAAACTAGATCTGGGAAAATCATTAATAGTCCACCCATTATAATCACTGAAATGATAGAAGAAAATGAAATCCCTAGTACTGTTTTTCCAAAAGAGGATATAGAAAGAAAATAAAAGGATCCAGATAACAACACTACTGAGACTCCATTTTTAGATAGATTCAAAGAAGCAATAGAAATTAAAGAGTCTGAATTGGTACAGGAACTAAGGAAATTGAATATTGAAATACCACTATTACAAGCAATTAAATATATTCTAGAATTGAATAAATTAATCAAAATGTTACGCATGAAAAATACTCGAAGGAAGAAACAAGACTTCCCAAGACTATCAAAGTAGATGGGAAACTTGTTGATTTATTAGCAGGAAAATTTTTACTTCCCAAATACGGAGATCGTGGAAGTCTTGTTATTTTTTTCTCTATAGGAAATAAGGATGTACATAATGTTTTGATAGATTTGGGAGCTGCTATCAATTTAATGACAAGTGGATACTCAAAACATTACCATTAATGGGTATACAACCTTCAAATACCATATTGCAGATGGCGATCGCTTTGTAGAAAAACCGAAGGAATTATTAAAGATGTGTTAGTTATGGTGGAGTCATGGGAATATCCAGTTGACTTCCTTATACTATAGCCAAAAGGTAAAACATTGGGTTATCCCATTATTTTGGGTAGACCATAGTTAGCTAAAGTTACTTCTTTGATAAATTACAGGTCAGGTGATATGACAATCTCGAATGGTAAGAACTCTAAACAAATTTCCTTATATCCTACTACACAACCTTTTACTGAAAATCATGAACAATTGTGGGTTGATTCTCCTAAAACTAATAAGCAAAATTTGTCTTCTTTAGCTATGATCACATTGCAGGATCATGTAAGAGAAGTAGAAGAAATGATTAATCCACCATTAAATAAGAACTTGTTGTCTTCGAGCAATCGAAATAGTTCTAGAACCCGTGAACTTAGTTTCGAAACCCGTGAACTTAGTTCTGGAACCCATGAACTTAGTTCTGGAACCTGCAAACTTAGTTCCGGAACTCAAGAACTTAGTTTTGGAACCACCACATTTAGTTCCAGAACCACAAAAACAACAGTTCTCTTTGATTGAAAATGATTTCACTCAAGGAACAATATTTCTCGTGGGGAGAGGATGAATCAATAGCTTCAGTTTCAAGTACATCAGGAAGTGGTGAAGAATTTCTAGAAAGTAGTAGTGACGAGGAATTTGGCCTGCAAAGAGATAAGTATCATAATTCTCATTACTGTCCTTTTTCTAGTATTTTGTCTCAAGGAACTTTTGGAGATGTTGCTACATACCATATGCTATTACCACATGCATGTCCATTAAATAATTTAATGAAACCCTTTCCAAAAATCAGTTCATCACATATTGGAACCAAGCATGTTGAAATTCAACTAGGTAAAAATTTAAACATTAACAGTTGGTTGAAGGAGGATGAAGAAGCTAAATTGTTTGATGTTCTAAAAATCATACTAAATCTTTTGCTTGGGATTACAAATATATGAAGGGGATTCATCCAAGTATCTACACTCATCACATCTATACTTTGAAAACATTAAATCGCTTAGGCAGCCTTAAAAGGGATTAACCCACTTTAAGGGATATAGTAAAACGAGAAATTGAAAAACTATTACAAGTAGGTTTCATCTACCCTATCTCAAATAGCCAATGGGTATCTCCTCTTGTAAGTGTTCCCAAAAAAATGGAAAATGGAGAATATGTGTTGACTATAGGGAACTAAACAAAGCCACAATGAGAGATTATTTTCGCTTACCAATCATAGATCAAGTCCTAGATAACCTTTCAGGTAAATAGTACTTTTCTTTCTTGGATGGCTTTAGTGGGTACAATCGATCGAGTTGTTGTCAAGATCAAGACAAAACTACATTTACATGTCAATGGGAACCTTTTCCTATAGGGTGTTACCATTTGGTTTATGCAATGCTCCTGTAACTTTCCAGAGAGCTATACTTGCAATATTTGTTGATCTAACAAATGATTGTGTTGAAGTATATATGGATGACTTCATTGTACATGGAGATACATTTGAAGATGCTTTGAGAAATCTGGATAGAGTGTTAACAAGATATGAACAACAAAACCTGTCTCTTAGTGATGAAAAATGTTTGATGATGGTGTATGAGGGAATTTTATTAGTACATCATATCAAAAAAAGGAATTCAAGTGGATCAAAACAAAATTAGGATAATTTTAGATTTACTTATTCCTAAGACCCCCACGTATATCAAATAATTTGTAGGGCATGCTTTGGTACTATATGCACTTTATAAAATATTTTAGTAAAATTTCTGCCCCCATGTTTAATTTTCTAACCAAGGAATGTGAATTTCTTTGGGATGAAAAGTTTCAAAGATGCTTTTGAAGAAATTAAAGACAATTAATCAAAGCCCCAATATTGAGAGGTCCTAATTGAGAAAATCCATTTCATATCCAAATAGATGCCTCAAATTATTCCATCAAGGTGCAAGATTGGGACAAAATATGAAGAAGGAAAGATGTATGCCATTTACTATCTTAGCAAGAATCTTACTCTCACTTTGAAAAGAATTACACCACCACTTAAAAGGAATTTCTTGCTGTAATTTATGCAATTAATAAATTTAGACATTACATTACAGGGTACAAGATATTTGTACACACGTATCATTCAACAATTAAGTATTTAATGAACAAACCAAAGATTGGATGAAGATTCATTAGATGGTTGTTACTTTTGCAAGAATTTTATATTACCATTGTGGAAAATCCAGTAAATCTATCATGGTAGCTGATTTTTTGCCAAGACTAACCACCACATGGGAGCAAGATCCAGTCAAGGATAACTTTCTAGATGAACAACTATTTGCAATCTCAGCAAGTACACCATGGTTTGCTGATATGGAAAATTATCTTACAACAGGGAAGTTCCCTCCTTCTTTCACTAAGAAACAAATAAAGAAGTTAATTAAAACCAATGCACAATTCAAATGGTTAAATGGAATTCTATTTAAGTGTGGTCCTGATTTTGTCTTGTGCATGTGTGTAAGAGAGGATGAAATATTTAACATCCTCAAAGCATGTCATGATGAACCAAGTGGAGGACACTATTTAGTAAAAATAACAACTCATAAGATACTTGGCATTGGTTATTATTGGCCATCTCTGTACAAGGATGTGAAAAGATATATCAAGAGGTGTCATCCTTGTCAAAGGATGGGATAACCAACTTTCACCAATGAAATGTCTCTTCAACCTCAAGTTGTGGTTGAACCATTTGAGAGATTGGGATTGCATTTTGTTGGTCTGCTTTAATCCTCCTTCATAAGGGAAGGAATATATTCTTGTATGTACCGACTATGTGATAAAATGGGCATGAGTGCGGCATTGAAAATGCCATTGAGGAAGCAGCTTGTTAATTTCGCTTTAGAACAGTAATTATGATAAAGTTTGCAGCACCAAGGAGCATAGTTTTATATCGTGGACCATAATTCATGTCTAATATGATCCATTCTTTCACAAGGTATTACCAAAAAATCATAAGAAGTCATCTCCTTACCATCCACAAATAAATGGACTAGTCAAGTAACAAATAGAGAATCGAGAACATCCTTACCAAAATGGTTGAAGCCGGGAGAAAAGATTAGGTAAAGAGACTACTCAAGCTTTATGGGATTATAATATGATTTGGAAAACTACAATAGGTTTTCACCATATGAATTAGTCTATGGGAAAAATCAGTTATTGCCTATAGAATTTGAACTTTAGACATTGAGGACAATAGTGAAGGTGGGAATTGAGTTGAATGTAGCTCAAAAAGAAAGAATCCTTCAACTCAATGAGTTGATGAATTAAGGTCAAAGCACTTTAGTAGACAGATGATTCAAGAGCAAAGGAAGCAATGGCATGACATACATATCAAGAAAAGA